>CM019164.1:17330658-17433158 GCA_009733165.1 Naja naja
GCATATAAATGTAATTAAAAAAAAAACCTGGGGTGTGGCAGAGAAATATCTGGGTGCTTAGGGCTTTCAAGGGAGGTGTCTCCTTGTGTGCAGTGACTGCAGGAGAGTCACCACGGAGGGTTGTGTGTTTGTACACACTCACACGCATAGGACACGCCAAGGTGAATGGTATTCTAGTCTCCTGAAGACAATAAAATAAGATAGATAAGATAGATAAGATAACCTTTTATTATTGCTTTTCCTGGCACACATTTAAAAACATGCCCATCTCTTTGTGGTGGTTTGGACCAGCGTGCTGCAAAGGGGGTGCGTGAGTGGAGGTGTGTGGGTGTTTGTGTGTGCATCCAATCGTTGGCAACCGAGTGAGCTGTGGCTGGGCGAGGTGATCACTGGGGTGTAAAGTTGGAGGTCTCAATGACCGAGTGAGAAATTATTACTTGCTGGGTGGGAAGGCAAAATTGGAGGGCTGCAGATCGTGACTGGCTTGAGGGGGTGCGGGGTGGGGGTGTTGCTTGCACGTGTGAAGAGCGTTTGCTGTGCTTCGGTGAGTGTGGAAGGAATGTCCGCAGCAGAAGCTGAGAGAGCCCACTTGTTTTGCTGCAGACCTCTTCCAGCGAGCCTCCGAAGTCCTCTCGGCTACCAGATCCATCTCTGCTCCAGGTAAGCCCACTTGTTACTAAGGGGAGAGTAAAAGGGGGGATACAGGAGACAGGCAGGCAGGCAGGTAGTGGAGTGTTTAGTCCTATTATTTGGAAATAAAGGATTGGAAGTTGCCAAGAGGCTCCCCTAGAGCTGCAGGCAGAGAATATTCTAAGAGTTGGATCCTGAGAAATTCAGAAGGCTGATGCCTTCCCCACCTCCTGTTCCTAGTAGTTGTGGGAAGAGAAGGAAAGAAGGAAGGAAGGAAGGAAGGAAGGAAGGGAGGGAGGGAGGAGGGAGGAGGGAGGTGGGAGGAGGGAAGGAAGGAAGGAAGGAAGGAAGGAAGGAAGGAAGGAAGGAAGGAAGGATCTCAAGGAAGGAAGGAGAGGAAAGATTGGAAGGAAGGAAGGAAGGAAAGGAGGTGGGAGGGAGGGAAGGAAGGAAGGATCTCAAGGAAGGAAGGAGAGGAAAGATTGGAAGGAAGGAAAGGAAAGGAAGGAAGGAAGGAGAGGAAAGGTAGGTAGGTAGGAAGGAAGGGAGGGAGGAAGGGAGGAAGGGAAGGAAGGAAGGATCTCAAGGAAGGAAGGAAGGAGAGGAAAGATAGGAAGGAAGGAAGGAAGGAAGGAAGGAAGGAAGGAAGGAAGGAAGGAAGACAGAGATGGAAGGGACTTTGGAGGTCTTCTAGTCCAACCCCTTGCTCAGGCAGGAAACCCTATATCTTTTCAGACAAAGGGTTGTCCAATCTCTTCATAAAAACCTCCAGTGTTGGAGAACCCATAACTTCTGGAGACAAGCCATTCCACTGAAGGAAGGAAGAAAACCTGTTTATTTCTAGGCTCTTTATGGGAACATTCGCTCCGCTTTCTTAGCTGACGTGCTACCTTTCGTTTTTTTTTTTTTAAAGTCTTTGTGGGCGTAATCTTCCTTCTCTCCCTTCTCCTTGAAACCTCTGCTCTTCCCCCTCAATCCCGAGTAGCTCCTTCTCAGCTTGCCCAGGTCACAACAATGTCGTTTCTTCCCCCACCCCATTGTCTCCAGCAGCTATGAACCTCTCCTCCAGCCTCACCGTCCTTGGGAGCCAGCCGGAGGCGAGGACGCCACCCGACCTGCCTTTCTTGGGACAGCCGAACGGGAGCCAACAAGAGTTGGGTTGGGCCGAGGTAGAGAAGCTGCTCTTCCAGTTCGACAAAGACCCGGTCACCCTCAGCCTCACCGTCCTGTACCTGCTGTCCTTCTTGGTGGGGTTGGTGGGCAACGTCATGTCGCTCCGGATGCTGACTCGGAAACGGAGCGACGCCATGCCCAGCCTGAATGCCACCCGCAGCCTCCTCATCAACTTGGCTATCTGTGACCTGATGGTGGTTTGCATCTGTATGCCCATCACGACCGGGAACCTGGTCTACAAAGCGTGGCTATACGGAGATGTGCTGTGCAGGGCGGCGCCATTCCTCCAGGCCCTCTCCGTCTCAGCCAGCATTCTCAGCCTGACCGTGATCAGCCTCAACCGCTATTACAGCGTGCACAACCCCCTGAAGGCCAGGTCGTTCTTCACCCGGACCAAGATCTTGACTGCCATCCTGGTTATTTGGGTCTTGTCTTCGGGCATCTGCCTGCCTCTTGCGTTTATGAGCCGGCGGGAGGAGATCGGGGTGGGCTCCAATCGCCTGTTGGTCTTCCCCATCTGCCGGGAAATGTGGCCCCGGGAAGAGCTCAAGCAAAGCTACAACCTCTTCCTCTTCTGTGCCCTCTACTGCTTGCCAGTCTCCTTCAACGTGGTCATCTGCTGCTTGACGGTCCATCGTCTCTGGAGACCCATGACCAGCACCCTGAGAGGCTGCGGGGCCTTGGAGCAGACCTTACTGGCTTCCAGGCTGAAGATCCGCCGGATGGTGGCTCAAATGGTCATCGCCTTGCTCTTGCTCTTTGCCATTTCCTGGCTGCCCATTTACCTGGTGGACATCTGGATAGAGTTCTGCAGCCCCAAGTCCTCGCGGGACGAAGAGCCCTCTCGTCTGGTCCTGCAGCTGCGGGCTTTTTCTCAATGGCTGAGTCTCACCAACTCCAGCCTGAACCCCATCTGCTACTGTTTTGTGGGCAGCCTCTACAGATCAGCTCAGGAAATGAGGAGCAGATACCAGAAGAAGGTGGCTTCCCTTCTCAGCTTCTCTCCCTCGGAAAAGAGCTGGCTATCTTCGGTGCCCGCGAAGCTTTCTCACGGGAGGTCCACGGGCTCGGCTAAAAAAGAAGCCAGCCTTGCAACACGAAGAGAAGGGAAAGGGAAAGAAGTCTGGCCTAAGATCATCTCATAGATCAACTAGGGGCGACCAATAGGGTGTTGAAGAACCACCTTCCCCACAAGGGTTTGATGTTTTCACGGTGCCTCTTCCCTTGATGTGAGCACCTTCCTGAAGCCGGTAGAAGAGAATAATTTCAGCTCAGAGTTGAACTGTGGGGTGCCTTGGTGCTGTCTGGGCTTGGTGGGTTTTTGTCCAGACATTTTGTGACCCAGCTAGGGAACAGCATCAGTGCCAGAAGGGAGTGGGGTTTGCAGAGAGGAGGAGGGGAGGAGCAGGAGAAGGGGATGGAGGAGGAGGAGGAGGAGGAGTGTGGGGTCCTTGATGGTCCCTGAGCTTGGTTGTTTTCTTGTGGACATTTCATGACCCAACCAGGTAACTTCATCAGTGCTTCTTGAAGAGGAAACAGTGAATGGAGGACAGGATCTAAACTCTTGCAGTGATGATACAAGCTGCATCATGCTCAATTTTAGCAGTTAACTGCAAGCTTTTGGAGTCTCTCCATGAACCAAAGTACCTCAAGGAACATTTTTGGTGTCAAAGCCATTTTTCTCCATTTTCATCTTTTACATCCCTCTAAACACCCAGGGTTCCTGCAGATGCAATTTGCACTAAATGTCTTCTGGCTGCGGCAGATAGACATTTAATTCCATTATCACATCAAGTTAGAGTTAAAAGGCATGAAGAAAATTATGAGAGTGCTTTTTACCCCTAGCTCAGAATCAAGTGCTCCCAGTATGAATTCTTATAAAACAAAAAAACCAAAAACCCAAAGCTTTCTCCTAGGAGAGAAAGTCAGCATTGGATAGAAAGCAGATTGGGTTTTCTCTCTTTATGGGAATAAGGAAAAGGCTATCTTAGAATTAAATTTATAGTACAGAAAACCTTTTATCTGGTCTCCAGTTGCAAGGAGTATACAGTCAGTCATCTTTTCCCTAGGAATCCTGGGTACTAACAGGGAAAATCCGTAGACTAGGGTCAAAAACATGGCTGCCATCCTGTGATCGAAACCCTGCTTGTTGTTGATGTTAGGATTCCAGTGATCACCCTAATTAAATCATGAGCCTCGAGCCAAACTTCAAAAAACTTCTAAGGATTTATTAGGAGCGACATACTGGCATGACCTGTATGAAGCCGACTCTGAGATACGTAATTTACAATCACCTATGACCCTGTTTCCTCTCACCTCTCTGGGTGTATCATAATTCAGATTGTCCAATGGAACACGTTCATGGCTAGGTGTCATCAATCACGCTCTCCAATAGAGGATTTTCGCACCCAGAATACCTGGTTGCCTCAGTTACAATCTTTGTGAGATAAGCTTGGAATGTGCTTTTGAGTTCGTTTGATGTATGCTCCTTCAGGGTTCCCCTCCCTTTTTCTTATTTAGAAACTGGCATAGGAATGTTTTACAAGTTGACATTATACCTGCAATGCACAAACCCACACAAAGAGCCTTGGTGGTGCAGGCTATTAAACGCCTAGCACTTAGTTCCAGCTGCCTGCAATTAGTGCAGGCTCGAATCCCACCAGGCTCAAGGTTGACTCAGCCTTCCATCCTCTCGGGGTAGGTAAAGTGAGGACCCAAGATTGTTGGGGGCAATAAGCTGACTTAGTAAAAATGCCGCTGAGTAATAAGCAGGCATATAGAATGGAATGAAGGCTATTGCTGAGCACATTGGGTTGTGCTCCAAAGATTGTAAGCCACCCTGAGTCTCTGGAGAAGGGCGGCATATAAATATGAATTTTAAAAAAAGAGGTAAGAGCTCCAGTTACATCATCACAGCCGCCCTCCTGACTTTGTAACCCATGTTCCACAGGGAAACCCCTGGCAGGCCACATTGAACTTCAGAAAAGGTCTTGGAGTCCAGCTAATTTCCACATGCCAGATAGATAAAATTTTCATTTCTAGTTCATAACTCAACAGCCCGCAGGAGTTGGCGGGACCAAGCCAAATCAAGGATCTCGGATGCTAAAGGTAAGAAACTTCTTACTCAGGTATAAGATACTACCAGAAAAGTCCAAAAATCCTGGAAGAAAGTGGTGTTTTCAAAAAGCTTTGAAAACATGGCCTTCAGAGCAGCATTGAGGCACCTCCGGAATGTCCTGCTGCCTGAATTGTGAGGTTTCAGGAGCTTTCTTCTTCTTTGTTACTGACATTTTGTGTGTTAAGCTCATGCTATTATGCTTGTAAGTTGCTTGGAGTCTGCAGAAATGGTGCCAGCCACAGCAACAGATAAATAAATATATTCCCTTTCTGGGAGGTGATATCTGCAGTTTCTCCCTCTGTCTTACTTCTGGACCTTTGTCAATAAACTCGTGACCTTACAAGCAAGCCTTCAACTGCTGCTTCCCCGTCTCATTGCATGCATCTTTCGTGGTTTTATAGAAAGGACATCTCAAGATTGTGTTGGGCATAAGGCATATATAAAAATAAAGGGCTTTGGTGTTTTTTTTTTTAATTTAGGAGGAAAGAGGAAGAAGGAACAGGTTTCCGAGTTGAGTTCTCCCTATTGCCCTCCATGCTAATGGTGGCTTTTTTGAGTTGTTTTTTATGGGATGATTGGGTCAGTTGGACTGCGACCATTGTTGGAGGTGGCAGTCTAACAACTCAGATAGTTGATGAAATAGAGTTTGGCCTAGTGGTGAAGGCACCGGCCTATAAACCAGGAGAATGTGAGTTCTAGTTCCGTTTTGGGCATGAAAGATGATTGGGTGACTTTGGGCCAATCACCAGGAGAGGGTGAATTCTAGTCCTGTCTTGGGCACAAAAGACAGCTGGGTGACTCTGGGCCAGTCACTCTCTCTCCACCTAACCCAATTCACAGGGTTGGTTTGGTGGGGAAAAATAGGAGGAGGAAGGAGTATTGTGTGTCTCCGGTGCCTTGAATTATTTATAAAAATGATAAAGGCAGGACATAAACAAACAAACAAAGATAAACAGCTTCTCCACTTGCTAACTATCTGGAGACCTGTGATAATGAAAAAGGTAAATGCTCAGAGTTTGCAGTGTACGCGCAAATGCCAATCAAACGTTAAATCTCCCTGCCACTCCAGAGACAAAGGAATGGAAACTCCAGAATCTGGAATTAATGAACCAAAAAGAAATGAAACTGACACACAACACTGAAGTTGTCAGCTATGTGTTAATGCCTCATGCTAAAAGCTGGGATGTTGAAGTTAATCAATCTCTTAACTCGCTCAGCCCTGCAAACAAAGCTCAAGCACATTAAAAAGCTATTTGCTGAGAGATGGAAATGGAATTGTGCTCGGTTTCCCATGAGACCCAAGTATTGCCTCCTGGATATTTTGATATCTCAGGCAGGTGCAGCAGGACAGAAAGCCCCACACTCAAAACTGGAAGATGATACAGCATCCGTCAAGTCAGCTGCCATCAAACAGGAAAGAGTCAAGAGGAAGAGATGCCACTCTCGATAAGGGTCTGATAGTAATAGTAGCATTCCTGATTTTGGTTTTGCGATCCAGACTGCCTCAAAAAAAAGGCCTGGCCAGTACATAATAAAAAATAAATTTGAAGTGTTCCCTGAACTTCAGCTATGAAGGGACTCCTCATTTCAATGCACCTTCCTGCATCCTTCACGGATTTCCCTGCAAATCAAGCAAGAAAAACAACAACCAAGAATTGTAACCTTTTCATTCTCACAAAAAAAAAAGAAGAAGGCAGAACCTGGTAAAGTCACCTTAAGAGTCCGAGAAGAACATATTGTCCAAATGCGCCCTCTTGTGGCAGGAGATGGGGATTCTCCTCTAGTTGGCAGAGTTCTGGCTACATAAGCCCCCTGTCAGTCTTTCCATCCGGCTGATTTCACCCAACTATGCCAGGATATTCATGAATCTGCCATCCAAAGCAACCAGAGAAAGCTTGTCACCTCAAACCTAGCCCTGGCTTGTTTCTGAGCACCGAAGGAATGGTCAACAGACCGCAGTTCCCACCATGTTGGTCTTCCTGGCTGCAGACAAAGCAAGCAGCTTAACTAAATATTATCTTTCCAAAAAAAAGGCTGTTGGAAGAAGGAGGTGAGAGCAATCACAATGATGAAGCATGGAGAAAACCACCTGGCCCCCTCTCTGATATTTGCATGGCTCAAACAATTATGCCACTCAGATGCCCCCTGGAAGAAGCAGATGTTCAGAAGTTAATTCCTGGGCGTAGGAGGAAGGGCCCTGGTGCCATGTTCAGATCCATGGCCTCAGGAGATCCCCCCCCCTTGCTCTGCTCCATTCCTTCAATCTTGGAAAGCCAAAGCTTTTGGTTGAAAATACACCCCAAGACCAGCACCAAGGAAATAATAAAGCAAGACTTTGTTTTGAGATGTCCTTGGTGCTCTCTGAGTTTGGTTTTCTTGCAGACGTTTCATTCGGTGGTGCAGTGGTCAGAGTGCAGTACTGGAGGCTACTTCTGCTGCAGCCAGCTGCCTGCAATTCCCAATTCCCTCAAATCCCACCAGGCTCAAGGTTTCCATCCTTCCACTCGGCCTTCCATCCTTCCAAGGTGGGTAAAATGAGGACCCAAATTGTTGGGGGCAATATGCTGACTCTGTAAAACCACTTAGAGAGGGCTCTAAAGCACTATAAAGTGGTATATAAGTCTAAGGGTTATTATCCAAACCAGGTAACATCATCAAAGGTCCCAAGCTTAGAGAAGCACCAAGGACCCCTCGTTTCAATCCTGAGCTACAAATATTCTTGATTTTGACTGTTGAAGGTGACTGATGGTGGGGAGGAAGAGATAGAGGGACATGGTCCGAAATTCTAAGGTGCTTTAGGAAGGACATGGTTGAGAAAGCAGGGATGTGGGGCCCCTAGAAATGATTTACAGAAAGGGGGAGAGATAGCATAGGGTAGATTGAGTCACCTTGAGAAGGAAGGGAGACAACCGGAGAAGACTTCCTTTCAACATGGTCTTTAAGTGGAAGAATGAGAGTGGAGCAGAAGGATGCCAACTAAGTCAAAAGCATTTAATCTAGGAGAATTAGAGAAGGTTTCCTTTTAAGATTATATATTTATGTGCCAATTGAAAAGAAAATATTTCGGCTGCTGAGCTGCATACTGCAAATATTAAAGGAATCCTATTTTGGAGAGACGGAAAGAAACGGATATTTGTCCCTAAAGTCAAAAAGGCCAACGTTATGTTTATGCCCTTGGCTGAGCTCAGTTCTCTGTTCATTGTGTCCTGAAGGAAGTGTCATATTAATATAGTGAACATAAATATTTTGCAGCTGAGAAACTCAGTTTAGGGGAGTGATGGCTTCACTTGGAAAATGTTGTGAGCCAGGATGCAGCTACAAGACCTGAAGTAACCTTCTTTGGCCTTACTGGGGGGAAATGGCTTGTGCAGAATCTGATAGATTAACTTTAATACTGAAAAACAAGAGGGAATCAGAATATTATGATACCTGGGATAAGTTTTACCTGTGGTTGCAAAAAAGAGGGGAAGGTCGGAACAAAACTAGCTAGGAGGATTAGAATCAAAATGTAAGTATTGTACCAATAATAGGAATGTTAATGGTTTGGTTACATTTTTGTATGTAAGGCAAAGTAATGCCAAAATGCTTGCACTGTGCTTGATGCATATAGTTGTAAACAATAAAAAATATATTCAAAAAAACATAGGGGAAAAAATTAAATGTTAGGTGAGTACGATCATCTCAAACCAGTACTTTCCACCATGGCTAATAATCCATCACAGCTGGTGTGTCAGGCTCAGGATAGGCTGGATTAAAATCTCAATCCCATAATGCCCCAGAGTTGGAAATAAATCGAAGCGGGTGTCTTCCTGGGGAATTCTGGGAGTTGAAGTCCACCCATCGCAAAGTTGACAAGGCTGAGAATCATTGATTTATACCATTGGTGTGTTCTTCTTGACCAGCTTTTGTTTTTTACTGCTTTTAGCAGTTTTCCACCTGTTTATATGAAGTTTAGGAAACTCTGCTATTGAACTCTAAATTCCCCAAAGAGAAATAGGCAAATATTGTTTAACATTCCCCTGCTGATATTTTGCATTAAAAATTGGTCCCAAATACCGAGGGATTGTACGGTGAGGAGAAACGGCACCATGCAAGCTTGAATTGCTAAGGCTGAAGAAACTTATAGAGTCTTTTATAAATGAGATAATATCCAGGAGCCACTGGCCATCACAAGCTACTGAACAAGCCGACCTCCACAAAATGCTGGTGTCATCTTTTAACATGTGAATAATACTGCCTGTGTTAGCATGATGGCCGGAGTGGACATGGGCACTGTAAATATGTCATTCAGAAGCTCTGGATGCTTCGAAGTTTGCTTTGGTTAGTCTTTTCACAAACCTTCTTTTCATTTTCCTCTAAACCAGTAGCTCCAAGGGGGAAGGAAATCCCCAAGGGATATTTTGGGGATAACTGAGGTCAGTGCCCGCCCAGCCTGTTTTCACAGCTCTTGTTCCCCCCACAGACAGTTGGCCTAGTTCAACGCTTCCTTGTCTCATTCTGGCTCAGTTGCTGTACCACAGCCCCACCTTTATTTCCAGGGCAGGAAACAACCATTGCAAACAAGAGCTTGTTCCAAAACCTTCACTCGTATCTGCATTTCAACAGATGCAAGGAAACAACATGGTTTAACACCGCTATAAACTCCTCCCCCCCTTTGTTAATTCCTCCTCCTCCTCCTCCTCTTCTTCTTCTTCCTCCTCCTCCTCCTCCTTCTTCTTCCATATTTGATTTGTCTAGGCTCACCCACCACAACTTATCTATCTGCCTGGCTTTCACTCTCCTGGGCAGAACCTGCTCATTAATTTTAGGCAATAGACCGACTTAATGGTGGCTTGCCAGGGGAAGAAGATTTACATGCCCTAAAGGGTTCTTTTTTTTCACAGAACAGAAGAATGATGCTTAGAGGCCCTAGGTAAACATTCGTGTTGCACAGGTTGCTTGTTTGGGATGCTCTGGAGGAGGCATCTCACCTGGGCACTGAAAACATTCGCTCAGAGATTGAAGGGGTAGAAAATTCTTGGTTCTTAATCTGTTGTGGTGATCCTTCCTGTTGCTTGGTCCCAACAGGTGAGGAACCTTGGTCCAAAGAACCTTACTGGACCACCAACCCAAGGTGTTGAGTTCAATTGATGCACACTGATGGCCCAAAGAACTTCAAGAGAACATCTTCTGGATTCTTGAGGGCTTTGCTTCCCCGATTCCTGTAACATGGAAGTGTTGAGGGCCAGGCCTCTTTTAAAGAACTGGGAAACACCCACATTATCTATAATTATAATTTTTTTAAATCAAGACCGATGAATATGCACAAAAACATGTTGTTCCCACTAAGGATTTCCAGACCTTTTCTACCCAAGATATTACACACTGTTCCTCTTTGCCTCTTGGTGCACATTCCTTAGCCCAAGCACAGCTCCTAACTTTGCTTTAAGAAAACCACAACACACACTCTCTCTGCTCTTTCCCAGTCCCTTCCACCTCGTGTCGAAAAATGACAAGACTGTCAGAAACGAATATATTCAGGATCGCTTTTTTGGCAATCCACCCTTGTTTATCTTTTCCATGCGAAAACCTGACAAGGTCCTTGCCTTGTTTTTCTCCAAGGGTGAGTCACACATTCCAGATTTCGGCAGCAAGCAAAGTTGCAAACGCCAGAAGGGCAGATTTATACGTCTTACTATCAGCTGCTCCTGATGTGCAGAGTTGGAGCAACTAAGGAGCTACGAAGAATCTAGTTCTTCTGGCTCTGGAGATATGCAGGAGGAAGACTTGGGGTCTCCTTCCACAAAATGGGGAGGGGAAAAATGAAGGAAGAAGGGGACGCTTGGCCGAATGCCAAATTCTGTGCCACTTTTGCATACGTGAAATTGCAAGTATTAAAGGAATGTACTTAAAACGGCCAACACACTCCAAGAGGGGTCTTAAGGGCTGAGATATCCAGTGGCAATTGAGGCAGGGGGTTTATTTTACCAGTGTTGGGGTCTTCTGAAACCCCAGCTTCTACAGAACTTTGAACAGATGCAAATCTGGTTGCCCCAAAGAATCGTTGTTTGTATTTTTCTGTAGACCAGGATTCCACAAAGCTGTAAACAGGTCACAACAATTCCCGAGAGACAGGCTTAAAGATCATGGGATGGATTGTTGAAATCCAGACAGTTGTCTCTTGCAAAGTACATCTGGATTGTGGCACAGTTCGTACTATATTTTTTCTTACACTTGGATTACAGCCAGAATACCGAGGAAGCCATGGTTTAGAAAGGCCAGCGAATGTGGTTAATGATATTTTTCCCCCTGAGGTCTTTTCCAAAACCTTTCAAAATAAAACTTTTGGCATATTTGTAGGGTTTTCTAAAATGAAAAAAAAATTGACACCAGCTGGGTGGCCTTGGGCCAACTACTAGGAGACAGTGAGTTCTAATCCTATCTTAGAAAGAAAGCCTGCTGGGTGAGTTTGGGCCAATCACCACGTGATGGTGAGTTCTAGTCCCACCTTAAGCATGAAAGCCGACTGGCTGACTTTGGACCAATCACCAGGAGACAGTGAGTTCTAGTCCCACCTTAAGCATGAAAGCCGACTGGCTGACTTTGGACCAACCACCAGGAGACAGTGAGTTATAGTCCTGCCTCAGGCATGAATGCTGTCTAGGTGACTTTGGGCCAGTCCTTCTCACTCACTCCATCCCACCTCATAGGGTTGTTGTTGTGGGGGAAATAGGAGGAGGAAGCTGGGTTGGATACGTTCACCACCTTGGGTTATTTGTAAAAATAGTAAAGGCAGGAAATAAATAAGTAAGTAAGTAAATAAGTAAATAAATAAATTTATGCACATGACTGCAACCAAGAATCAGTACCTGCTGCTTTACCACCAATGACTCTGAACATGCAGCATTTTTCCCACCGCATCCCACCCTCCAGGCTGGGGTTGTGGGGGGGGGGGAAGGAGTTTGAACAGAAGCAACATAAGAGAACACGCTTTTTCGTTCTTCCTTCCCACGGCAAGCTCCGTATTAAATATTTCTTTTTTAATATATTAATTCTTTCTTTCCATTTGCTTTGAACGCACCCAGAAAAAGCATCAACATAAAACAGCGGCGGAACCCACCGGATCGTAACACAAACGCAAAACTCAAGAGGTCACACCAGACAAAAAAAACCCGAAGGGGGCTGGGTGGGGCTTGAGGACTTTCCTGCAGAAGATCCAGGAGCTCGCCACCGAGCAATGTGTAAAAGACTGTAGAAAAAGGTACACTTGTGGAGGTCCACCTGGAAGGACCTTGTTACTTGGGCCAGGAGTCCCCAAACTTTTCCAGCTTTGTGGAATGGGGGAAGGGAGAGAGGAAATGGTTCCATGTGCGAGCGGCAGGCATGCGTGCTCACACACGCAGCTCCATTGGCACGAGCGACGGGTTTCTCGCGCAGGGCCGTGAAGCTCCATTTGCGTGACCGACAGGCGCTCGTGAGCGTTTGTGAAGCTCCGTTTGTGCAAACGGCGGGCTCTTGCACACATGCATGAAGCCCCATTTGCACGCGTGACAGGCACTGGCACTCACGCGCCTTTGTGAAGCTCCATTTGAGCGAGCGGCGGGCACGCCTGCTGCTCACCCGAATGGAGCTTCATGCACGCACACGGGGTGAGTGCCCGCCGCTCGCACAAACCGAGTTGCATTGGTCCACACTCACCTTCCGCTCACGTGGCCTGGTTCTGAACAGGCCATGGCCTGGGAACTGGGGACCCCCTGATTTGGAGGACATCAAATATGGAGGATTCTTTGGGATTTGGGGGGGGGGAACACTCCTCCACCTGGCTCTTGCTCAGTTTTTGAGCAGGTTTTCTGGTTTGGGATAGCCGAAAAGTACGAAATCGGCTTCGTACAGTTTGTACAGCCGCTGTCGCCACGCCATGGGGATTTTAGCGAACCAGTCCTCCTCCCAACTGTTGGCTGTCCTGTTCCGGTAGCTGGGAGGGAAGTGGAGAAGATGGTCCGCCTTGAGAAGCTGCAACAGGTACGTGGCGTCTTCGTCCAAGGTCTCCAGTTTGCCGACAAAGTCATACTCGATCTGGCAGGGGTGACACAGGCGGTACACCTGCCTCCAGTGCTCGTTGAACGGGGCCAACTTTTCTGTCCGAGGGTCCAGCAAGTACTGGATGAAGTCTGAGAAGGAGACCCGGAAGCCGCCCTCGAAGGCTTCGCTCACCGACGTCGGCAGGCTGCTGTAGTTGGCGTAAAGCTTGAGCATGGGGATGGCAAACCGGCGGTAGAATTCCTCGTTGGCCAACTCAAATTTGCTCCGGAAGGCCGAGATGAGCCGAACAAAAGGATCCCGGACGAAGAGGAACTTGGTGTACTTCTTGAGCTTGATCTTCATGAGGTGGCGGGAGAACTTGCCATAGCGGCGCCAGAATTTGTTGAAGGTGAAGTGGCTGCTGCTGTTGTGGACGTTCTCGCGGGGAATGTCCAAAGGGTCGACGTAAGGGACGCCTTGGTCCATTAAGCTTTCGCTCAGGACAATCATCACCCGCTTCCAGTTGGTGCAGGCCACTTTGGGGACGTAGCAGTAGATGATGCCATGACGGTCATCCACGATGAGGTGCTTGAGCTCGTAGTTGGGAATGTCGTCAAAGGTCCTCTCCTTGGTCGGGAAGGAGAAGCTGGAGTTGGCGCACCAGTCCTGCAACATCTGCCGTCTCTCCTGCTGCAACTTTGCTTGGTCCAGCATCATGTTGGCTTCTCGGGTGGGCCACTCATAGCCTCTGACGTTCTCCTCCAAGTTGCTGGCCCCCGGTTTGCTTGAAGCACTCAGCTTCGGCTTCTCGGTCTTCTGGCCCAGATCGAGGTTCTTTTTCAGGTTGGAATTTAAAAGGTTGTCCAAAATGTCATCCATCTCCTGCAGAGAACCTGGGTTGTCCTTCAGCGCTGTGGGGAGCACCCCCTGAGGCCTCGAGAGGGTGGTGTGGAGGTAGAAATGCGCGGTCCCGACATTGTCCCGATACACAATGATCAACAAGATCATGAAAATGGAGCCGAGGACCACCGAGAGACGGAAAAGCCGTGCCTTGGTCATGGCTGCCAGGTGGGATCTTCAGCTACTTCCTTCCTGAGCTCATCTCCAACTCAACGGGAAACCTCTGGAATCCAACATGGCTTCGATGGAAAGGTCACAACCTGCAGGGCGTACCAAGCACAACGTGAATGTTCTTTTTCGCACACATTATTAAAGAGAAAATACAGAACAGGCCAGCCTTCTCCAGCCTAACCTCCTTAAAGACACCAAATGGAATTTTGGAGAACTGGAGAAGGTTAGGATGTGAAGGGTCCTTGTTGTTCTCTGAGTCTGGTTGTTTTTGTACAGATGTTTCCTTACTCAGCTAGATAGTATCTTCAATGGAGTGCTTGATGCTCTCGGGGCTTGGTGGTTTTCCTGCAAGGCATTTCATGACCCAACTAGGTGACATCATCAGTGCTAGAAGGAAGTGGGGTTTGCTTTCTGAATGCTCTCCCATCTAGCACTGATGATGTTACCTAGTTGGGTCACGAAACGTCCGCAAGAAAACCACCAAGCTCAGAGAGCACCAAGGACCTCATCGTTCTCTTCCTCCTCCTCCTGCCATAAACCCAACTCCCTTCTAGCACGGATGACGTTACCTAGTTGGGTCATGAAACGTTTGTAAGAAACCACCAAACTCAGAGAGGACCAAGGATCCCCCGGTCGTTTTCCCCTATTTCTTCACTCTACAAACCTCACTCCCTTCTAGCAGTGATGATGTTACCTAGTTTGATAAAGAAACGTCTGGAAGAAAGCCAGCAAACTTAGAGAGCACGGCACAATTTAACCCTGGACTATAAATATTCTCTGCTATCAATAACATGTTCAGTGCTGCACTGATGATGTTACCTAGCTGGGTAATGAAATGTCTGCATCAAAACAGCAGGATTAGAGAGCACCATGGATCCCATAGTTCAACCCAGAGCTGCAAAGAGTCTCATCTATTGGTTGTTATGTCTATTTCAATCTGCAGCACACCTGAAATTTTAAAAGGTAGACCCCCCCAAAAAAACCCCAAAATAGAGCGGAACCTATTTCAAACCACTGTAGATACAACTTGTATTAAAACTGTATTTTGTGTGTGGTATTATTGCTCTGACGCTATCACCCTCATCCGGAATTGATTTTTTTTTCCCCCTGTTCTGGATTGACACACTCTCTCCCGAGACCAAAGTTCATCTCCCTCTTTCCCTGTGCCAATTCTGCGTTATCTCACTGGTTTTAATCGACAACCCTTTTCAGAAGCTACTTCTCACAAAAGTGAATTTCCTCTCCGGAGATAATGCGATAACCTCTCCGCCTCGGTAAACACGATCCATCGCCACAAACTGGAATCCGCACCATCGATTTCACCCGTTTCTACGCTGCTTCTGTCCTGTTTTGAAATACCTCGGCTGGCAAACCGGTGAATTTCTGAATCTCGAATTAGATACCATCAGCGGAGTTTGGAAGTTTCTGTTCCTTTAAAATCTGGGATGGATGGGAGTCTCGATATTAGTTTCAGAAGTTGGAGTCAGTTGCAGTCCTGGTTTCTTAGGACCTTCAGCCCCAAAAAGAAACACCACAAAATGTTTATAGGTTGCTTTGTTTGTTTGTTTTTAATTCAACCAGATCTCCAGGATAAGCAACTTTGTGCACAAATAATGAAACTTCCTTTCCAAATCAAAAGCGACTCGCTCACATGCTTCGTCACACAAGAAATGCTTACCCCAAATCTTCTCCTTGCTCACTCTTAGAGCAGGGGTTCTTCAAACTTGACAACTTTAAGACTTGTGGACTTCAACTCCTAGAATTCCTCATGCTGGCCAAGGAATTCTGGGAGTTGAAGTCCACAAATCTTAAAAGTTGCCAAGTTTGGAGACTCTTCCCTTAGAGACAAAAAGGAGACCACGTGAGGAAGATCACTGTTTTGAAGAAAGAAATCGCTTTGAAATTTCAAGCCATGCCAAAGAATTGAAGTTTTTCAATGCTTGATTTGATTGGAGGGCAAAGTTTTCAGCAAAAAGCAACTTAATTCTTATTTCTGGTCCCTTATTGCTGTCTCCTTTGGAAGAGCTTTTAAAGAAGTCCAGCTGTTCCCTCCTTTATCACTCAATCTTCACAACAACTCAGCAAAAGGAATCAAGATCAGATTTTTAAAGATCAGACTGACCAACAACTGCAGGGTGACCCAACCCCTCCCTGGAAAGTAAATAAATCAGAATAATCAGGAATGCTTTCTGGAAAGAAGCAGCAAGGGTGTGCCTTGAATCTTCTCAAACGGGCTGGATTTCTGCAAAATTCCATCTGTAGAATTTGACAGGAAGCGAAGCAGACATGGGAAATGCTATTTTCAGCATGAGATGGAGGGGAAAACATGTAAAGAACTGTGGAGAATGGTGTGTTCGCTTTGGGAACGAGTCTGCCCTGATTGCATCTCTGGATTTCACTCTAACTTAAAAATCAACAACACATGAAGAAGTCTGAAGTTTCACAGACCCAAGATCTTGGTGAAGTCCCTCCCTTGCCCGGTTATTGTTCGAAAGCATGCAAAGTCATGCGTTAAGACGCCTTTCCTGGCTCAAGCAGAAAAAGGAACCAAGGGCCAAATTTAGCATTCGACTATGGCTTGTTTTTAGAACAGTGACATTTCTAGGGCGTGGGTCTTCAAACTTGACAGCTTTAAGACCTGTGGACTTCAACTCCCAGAATTCCTCCTCCAGTCGTGTTAGCCCAGGAATCCTGGGAGTTGAAGTCCACAAGTCTCAAACGTGCCAAGTTGGAAGACCCTTGATCTATTCTATTCTATTCTATTCTATTCTATTCTATTCTATTCTATTCTATTCTATTCTATTCTATCTATCTATCTATCTATCTATTTATTTATTCTATCTATCTATTTATTCTATCTCTCTTTCTATCTATTCTACCTCTCTTTCTATTCTATCTATCCTATCTTTCTCTCTCTCTCCTTCTATCTATTCTATCTTTCTTTCTATCTATCTATTCCAGGGGTCTTCAAACTTGACAGCTTTAAGACTTGTGGACTTCAGCTCCCAGAATTCCTCCTCCTCCAGTCATGTTAGCCCAGGAATCCTGGGAGATGAAGTCCACAAGTCTCAAACGTGCCAAGTTGGAAGACCCTTGTTCTATGGCTTACAGGCCAAAGGTAGGCTAAATGTGCATTGCACAGATTGTGAACCTTCCGGAAAGCGAAACGGGCCAACTTATTTTCCACAGCACCACAAAGCAAGATAAGAAGCGATGGATGGAAACAAACCAAGAAGAGAAGGAAGCTAGAACTAAGGAGAAATGTATTGTGGTTCGCCGGCAGCAGGTGCGGATGGCTGAGGCCTCGGAGAGCGAGGACTCAGGTGAGGGGCCTGCGTGTGATGCAGGGATGGGGCCAGGACTATCGGAGAGTGGGGCGCTGCCTTCGGGAGCTTGTGGAGGTTGGCAGCAGTGAGGAAGAGGCCCCCGAGGAGCCTGTGCCCAGTGCGTGTGCGCGCAGAGCTGCTTGTAGGAAAGAGCAGCTGCAGCAGCACAGGCGACTCAGGAGAAAGGCTGCAAGGTAACGGCCCCTCCCTTTAGGGATAAAAGCCAGCCCTCAGAGGTGGGATTCTTTGCAGGAAGCAAAGAAGTTCTTGCACTTCAAGTCTTGTGGAAGTTCGGACTATCCTGGTTTGTGTTTGGAGACTCTTTGTTTGAACTATTTCTTAGTAACTTTATCCAGTGTTCTTGGCAGCCTGGCAAAAGCTTGGCAAGGCTCGTTCTTATCGGAGCTAATTGGTTTGAAGCAGCCTTTTAACCGGGAAGGAACGGGATTCGTAAATGAAACATTAAAAGGTTGTGCTGTTACCTTTGTCTCGTGTTTGCTTCCTTGGAACCAGGTTTGGGTCAGAACAAAATGTCCTGACTCTGGGAACAATCGATCAGTGGGATGGGTTCCTTTCAGAAGTTGTGGGTGCTCCATCACTGGAGGTTTTCAAAAAGAGATTGGACGGCCATTTATCTGAATGGTGTAGGGTCTCCTGCTTGAGCAGGGGGCTGGACTCGAAGACCTCCAAGGTCCCTTCCAACGCTGACGATGTCCCATGTTCTACTGCAGGATGAGCAGGGGCCCATTCAAGATATCCACGGACATAACCCACAGGCCACCCTTGGCCAAAGCAAACTCCCTTTCCCTAGCTAGAAACTGGATTCCATCATCCCAGCAGGCTTGGGCCAACCTGAACTGACTCATAAGTGGTTGCACATTAAAAATAGAATTTGAGGAGGACTGCGAGGATTTTCGTCAACAAGCAAAGCAAAGCAACCAATTATTTGGCATTCTGGGCAAACTCAAGCGAACCAAAAAGTGTTTGCTTCACGGAAAGCCACGGGGAGAAGAGTAAACTCTTTCTCATTCATTCCCTGGAGAAGCTGGAAAGACATCACAGATCTGCAAGGCGCATTTGCACTTAGTGATGTAAGTTGGATGAGGGGAAAATTAAAAAAAAAACTGGAGCAGAAATTTGCCAATGGCGTAAAAACACCGAGACCCAGAACTGGGTTCTAGGCCATGGCAGTTTAATCCGCCTTCTGATGTCTTAGCATCCATCTTCAACTTGTTTGCTAAGGTGACTGACACAAGCCACAATGACGTGTCATGGTAGCAACTGCATGACATCCCGATGGAGGTGTTGTTCCCTGACTCTATTTATTTACCTGTATCCTGTCTTTATTATCCTCTTCTATCTATATAAAAGCGAAATACCCCTCACACATCATCACAAAATCTCCAGAACCGTAAAGCCTACAAACTTGAAAATTGGCCAATAGGTTCCTCTTGGCTTCTAGGTGCTCACTAAGAAAGGATTTTTCGAAGTGACCATCAGAGTATTAGTATTTCCTATATTATTATTATTATTATTAACACGCTCTGATGCTAAGGAGTTCTACTCCCCTTCCCCACCTGAAAAGAAATCACTTCCAAATGCAAAACACAAGCAGAGGAGAGGAGGTTCAGTTTCAGTTTCCCAGCACCAAGCAGCTTTAGTCCAGAACAGCTGAGCTAAGCCACGCCCAGGCTCCTTGCTGTCTCCTTCTTGCCCACACAGCAAATACTGCTTCAGTTGCCAAACAGCCCTCAACTCTCTCACACACTGACAGGACACTAGCCAGGTGAATACCGATGGATGCTGGTAGGCAGAGGCAGAATTTTTTCTTCCCTTCTTTCCTCCCAATAACTAAGCCTGACCACATAATTTCGTAGCGAAGCACAGGTAGCCAGCTCGTTATTTTTATAAGTAACTCAAGGTGGCAAACATATCTAAAGCTCCTTCCTCCTCCTATTGTCCCTACGACAACCCTGTGAGGAGGGTTGGATGGAGAAAGTGTGAGTGGCCCAAAGTCACCCAGCTGTCTTTCACGGCTGAAGTAGGACTAGAACTCACACTCTCCCTGTTTCCAGCCAGGTGTCTCAACCACTGGACCGAGATGGCTCTCTAAACCCCAACCTGATACATGTTCCAAATCGCAGATCTTATTTCCAAATAAATGGGAATTTTGGGAATCGAAGTCCACGGGTCTTAAAGTTGCCCAAGGTTGGACACCCTGAGCCAAGGGCCACTTATCTTTCCTCCTTCCTTGCTCTTCTCCAGCACACTACCCCTAGTATCCTGTGCGCTGAAGACCCAAGCCATGCAGAAGTCTTCAAAGTCAGGGTGAAGATATCGAGGCACTTCCAGCTTTATGCTTGATCATTCCCTCTTGCCCAAAAAAAGGAGAGCTGTCACAAGCTCCTCCGTGTGCAAAGACGACAGGAACCGCAATGAAGCAACTTCTGTCCCACCAAAGGAACATGGAGCATTACAGCTGCGTTGTGTGTCCCTTTCTTCAGGAAGAGCTCAAATGAGCTCCAGACTTCCTCCCTTTCGTTTTCTGAAAGATGTGTGCACACCACCAGAAGCCCAAGATTGAGAAATCACCATTCTCAGCCAGAGACGCATCTGGTTTTACTAAGAGATGTCCAATCTGGTTAATGTTAAGACCCATGTGGACTTCCAGAGTTCCCCAGCCAGCCAATCTTGGCACTTCAGTTGGTCCTCCCACAACAAAGCCTGGCCTTCATGATTTGCCAATGACAACGTGGCCAACCAGTTATATTAAGCCATTGTGTGCTTCCGGGTAGCCCCATGTGGAGAGTCGGCCAGCCAGGTTTATAAACCATAATTTGTAGCTTTACACTTTAACCCAGCAATCGTGGCATGGCTTAACCCAGGGGTCTTCAAACTTGACAGCTTTAAGGCTTGTGGGCTTCAACTCCCAGGATTCCTCCTCCTCCAGTCATGTGAGCTCAGGGATTCTGGGAGTTGAAGTCCACAAGTCTTAAACTTGCCAAGGTGGAAGACGCTTGGCTTAACTCAAGCAAGCCATGGCTTAGCTCAGCACGATGTGCCAATGGGATGGCCCTATTCTCTGGCCATTCCAATTCTAACCAGGGTTGTGTCTTCACCAGTAAGGGGAAAGACCAAAGCCTGACCCCCCTCCTCCTGTATTTTATCACAAGCCAGCTTTGTATCACAACCCAGTGGCTGATTAAGGCTCACCAGTGCTCCTAAGCACTGCCAAATCTTGGTGCCCCCCTTATCTGTATATACTGTACAAACGAAGCCATATTCTCAACTTTGTGGTGCCCTCTTTGGGCCTGGTGCGTAGCCTGCTTAATGGTTAATACATCACTGCCACAGGCCTCCATCCCAAAACACAACCACAGATGGGTGTTGTGATGCCACCGGCTCGCACCACCTCCAGCAAGCATGGAGGGTGCACCATCGGTTGGATGAGATCATGACACACCTGTCCTCATCCCAGCCCCCCACCCCCACCCCAGGGATGCTGGGAGGAAGCATGATCCCCTCCCCAGATCCAGGTAGCCACCAGCCAGGCCTGGCGGGGAGAGGGGGTATCTGGAGTCGAGGTGCCCCCCTTCCCAGCCAGCAGCTGCTCCTGCGCAAGGGCAGAAAAAAACCTAAGCGAGGATGGCGAAAGGAGGCAGGGGATTTCCAAGCTGCCGCCCGTGGAAGCCCTTTTTGCGCATCTCTCGTCCGCCAACCCCGGCTGCGAGAGGGGGGATCCCACGCCCCGCGGGGCTTCGGCTTCCGATCCAGCCAAGGTGCGCGCCCAGGAGAGGGAATCCAACGGGAAGAGGCTAGCTCAAGGCAAGGCAAGGCAGGGCGCGATGCGCTTTGCAAAGATGCGCCCACGTGGGCGCGGAGGAAGAAGGCGCCGCCGCTGCATCCAAGCCCCCCCGATGGCCGATCCCCTGCCCACCAGCGCCTGGCATCCCCGCTCACCTCCGGCCGGCCCCGCTGGCTGGATCGCGCTTCGGCTGCGGCGCGTCCCGCTTTCTTTCTCCGGCCAGCCCGGCCTCAGCTCCTCCTCCGGCTGGGGCTGCGCCGCCCCTCTCGCGAGAAGCCCGGCCCGGCCCGGCCCGGGGGTCTCCCAGCCAACGCAAGCGCCGCCCGCCGCTCCCCCCCTGCGCTGCGCGGCGATGCCCGGGCGCGCAAGAGTCGCTAAGCCTTGCTTGCTTGGACTTGCGCTGCGCTCCGCGGATGCTGGCGGGCTGCTCCCTGCGGCGCTCGGGGAGAGCAGGAGAACTCGGGCTGCAACTCCGGGCTGCGCTGCTTTACCACCACCCCCCTTGAAGGGGCTTTAAGTACTTTCTCCCAGCAAGTGAGGAGTTTTTTTTTTATGTCCCTGCAGTTTTCCTGGAAGGGCCCTTGTCTTCTTCCTCCTCCTCCTCCCAGGGCTGAGCGAGAGGGACTGGCCCAAAGTCCCACTGCCTAAGAGAGGACTAGAACTCCCCCATCTCCTAGTTCGTCGCCTGGTATCTTCACTCTGATCCCAAGCAGGCTTGATGTATCGTGAAGATACTATCCGCTTCGGAATAGACTAAACTAGAGGTTGGGACTACAACTCACTTCCTCCTGGAGATTGGTCCAAAGTCACCCAGCTGACTTTTGTACCTAACCAGGGACTAGAACTCATGGTCTCCTGGTGATTGGCCCAAAGTCACCCAGCTGGCTTTCATGGCTAAGAGCAAACTATTGGCCCAAAGTTACCCAGCCCAAAGTCATCCAGCCCAAAGTCACCCAGCCAGCTTTCGTACCTAAGACAGGACTAGAACTCACGGTCTCCTGGTGATTGGTCCAAAGTTACCCAGCTGCCTTTCATGCCTAAAATGAGACTAGAACTCACGGTCTTCTGGTGATTGGTCGAAAGTTACCCAGCCCAAAAGTCACCCAGCTGACTTTCATGCCTAAGATGAGACTAGAACTCACCATCTCCCAGTTTCTAGGTGCCTTGTATCAACTTGCTATGACTCTTTCACTGTCCTCCACCCCGGGAGAAAAACGAGACCAGGCCCTTGACTTGCAAACTCAGTCAGAAAACAGAAGAAGGATCGGTTGATTTATGCACTTCCTGTTATTCACATGCCATTCTTGGCTTCCCTTTGCGGGACATATAGGTACGGATGTGGTGTGCTTTTCAGTAACACCCACCTCACTGTTGCCCTGTGAGGAAGGCGGACCTGAAGGGGGGGAACGAAGGCCTTAAGGCGCTCACCGAGCATTGGGAATTTGAATTGGGACCCGGTGCAGCCATGTCTTGCTCTCTGGGGCACTCCATGGTCAGGAAGTCCTCCCTTATCCCTTCTTCTGAACCCAGACAAATGCATGCTAGGAAAAAGCATTGGGGCTTGGATAAATACAGTTGGTACAGTTGGTCTTCCACTTATGACCACCCCCAAATTTCTGTTGTTAAACGAGACATTGGTTAGGTGAGTTTTGCCCCACTTGTTTGAAAATACAACAGACCCCCCCCCTAAAATGGTACTACAGGTAGTCCTTGTCATACGGATCACAACTTTTGAGCCCAAAATTTCCATTGCTAAGCGAGGCGTCGCTTAGGGGAGTTTTGCCCTGTTTTAAGACCTTTCCCCACTGATTTTGCTGGTCTGGAGGTTACAAAAGGGGATCATGTGATCCCAGGGCATTGGAACCATCATAACTATGAGTCGGTTGCCGAGCGTCTGAATGTGTGGGTCACGTGATCGTGGGGAAGCTACCATGGTTGTAAGTTGTGAAAAATGGGGATAAGTCCCTTTTTTCAGTGCCATCGTAACTTTGAACGGTCACTAAATGAACTGTTATAAGTTGGGGCCTACCTATACAGGGTGGGCATGGCTTATTCAGGGCTATTAATGTGGAAGACCCCATGCTACTTCTCTGCTGGGAACAAGCTGTGGTGTAGCAGTGATGGGAGAGAGGAACATCTCTCATCTCCTTGCTTGTGGGCATCTCAGAAGCTTCTGGTTGGCCACCATGAGAGACTTAAGATGGCCTTAGCTGAATCCAGTAGAGTGGGACTCTTGTTCTTGGGGACTGTATGGGTGGCCCTTTGGTTCAGGGGCCACAGCGTAAACCCAGGGACTGTGTCATGTTCCTGTCGGAATCTGATTTGAAGGGGGAGGCTGAACAGTTGACAGGGAGTGGGAGTGTGGCTCCATTGGCTGTGGAAGAAACTGGGGAAGGGCAAAGGCCAGCTGGGAAGAGCAGGGAAGAGGTAGAACAAGGGAGAGGGAATTCGGAGGAAGACCCAGGCCCACTCCCTCTTCATCCTAGGGCACGCAGGGAGGAACGGAGAAGGGAGCAACGTGGGTTGCGTGGCTTATGGGGGAGGAAAGGGCCCTGATTCCCTTCATTAGCTGCAGCTGGGAACACAGTGTATAAAAAGGGAAGCTGTGCACAGCAAGCTGTTGGGAGCAAATCGTGAATTTATCTCGTATTGTCGTGGCTTATCTGGGTTCCTGGCATCTTTCCCAACTCTGTGCATTTTGCTGACCTTTCAAGTCTGCAATTCCTTCTCCTGCCCTGTCAAGTTAATTACTGCAGCGTGGTTTGTGTGGATTTTTATTTAGAGTTTGTGTGTACTTTGTTTTCGGACTGAATTTCCTCACTTAAAGGCTGTTCCTGGGAGAGTTGTTTCTCCAGCCAAAGGAAACCTGGACATTGGGGGCAAAGTTGGAGATAATAAAGGGAGTCTTCTTGCTTATTTGACTGTGTTGCCTTTGTGCCACATCCCTTTGGGTCATCACACTCTGCTACTTCCATTCACACAGTCCACCAACTTCTCTTCTCCTGTATCTCATCATCTTGGTGAGAGAAGATCCTTCTGGGCTTGACTGGTAACTGCAGCTTCCCTCCCAGTTGCGGTTATTATTTTGACATTCCTGGCTTCTTCGAGTGAGTAACAGGCTGCTGTTTCCAATATCCACCAGTGCTCTCAATGGGCCCTGCGGGAGAAAAGCAAACCAGATGGTGGGTGTGATAAATACCATGAGGTGTGGAGCTTCTCCAGTGGGTCCATCAGCGGCAGGAAGGAAGACCAGCACTGCGAAAGACAATCCCCTGGTACCAAGTCCATCAAGAGGATCAGATTATCTTCTCTTCCCATCATAAAAAAAAGATAGCATCTTTTAAGACTTGGAAGTATATTTTTTCCTCTTCTCTCCCCATTTCTTTTCCTTATATGTTCTTCTAGAATGCTGCTGTGGGAAACAGAACATTCCAGAGTAATAACACAAGTCCTCAGACTCACAAGTTGGGAATTTGTGACATCAGTGGTTGCTCTTTTTTTTTTCCAGCTAGGAGCTCGGGGGCTGGATTTTGCACAATATGCTACCCACCCCCCTATACCGAACATCACACATTGCACAGTTGTGGCTTTCAACTTTAACCCGAACAAGGACAGTAGAAGGTAGATGGCTCCGTTCGTTGGCCTTCCCAGCTTCCCAGACTGACCTTTGACTTGTTTCTGGAGAACTTGGCCTCGGGGTTGGTTGGAGTTACTCTGCTGGATGGTGCTAGGTCCCATGTGGTTTACAGTTAGGACCTGTGGTGGGTTTTCTTCTTTTGTGGGGAAGAAGGAGAAGAAAGGAAGATGTTAATGGAGACATGGAAGTGGTTTCGTCTACGTTAGACCAGAAGTTGCAGTGATGTGACCAACTCTCTAGTTCTCTTCACTCAACTTTCCTCCAGATCCTCTCAAGATGGGTGAGAACTGCAACTCCCAGAATTCCCAGCCAGCATAACCATTAGCAGTGCAAAACAGAGATCATCCCTTCAACCTCATCTGTTTCTCCAACTATGCCAAACTCCTGAGGTCTAGCAGTATGACAATCATGGTTGCAAGTCTACCCAAGAGTTAAGAACTCTACATCTCCTTACATCTCCTAGGTTTCATTGGTCTCCAAAGTCTATTAGTTCCATCCAGCATGGTGATTGGTCAAAGGATAATGTTGTGTCCTACAAAGGTAGGGTCATGGGTTCTTCACCCTTGTTCTAGATCTCTGCAAAGAAGCCCAAAAGTCTCCCATTAGATCACGTTCTACCTGTTTGATGTCCAATGGGAAACTTGAGTTTTGTGGGAGCTGGAAAGACATGGAAAAGATTTCCTGTAGAACCATCTGGGGTTTTGGCTGGTGGCATCTGGTTTCCTGGGCCGTTGCTGTCCTGACTGGAGGGAGACCAGTGTTTCATTTGCAAAATCTGTAAGGGGATTTTTAAAAAAGCTATTGATCCAGATATGATCATTAAGGTAAGGATATCTGACAGCACTTTCACTGGGACTTATCCTTCCTGACTGTGATGTAACCTTGGTACTTCATCTGATGTACCTTCATCTGATGGTTTAGTGCAGGGGTCAGCAACCCACAGCTCTGGAGCTGCATGTGGCTCTTTCATCCCTCTGCTGCAGCTCCCTGTCACTCAAAATAATGTGTCACAGCTGCCAATGTGTGTGTGACACCCGCCAGCATGCAATTCATTGAGCTTTTCGACTCCCGGTAGGCCAGGGGTCTTCAAAGTTGACAGCTTTAAGACTTGTGGACTTCAACTCCCAGAATTCCTCCTCCAGTCATGTTAGCTCAGGAATTCTGGGAGTTGAATTCCACAAAGTCTTAAACTTGCCAAGTTTGAAGACCCTTGCGCTAGGCCAACCAAGGGTAAATTCAAGAAAAGAAATGTTTCAGAAGAAAACGTCAAGGGTGACAATGAATGATGTGTCTCAGAGTCAGCTACATGTCAGGATTCCAGCAGTTACCACCATTTAAATCATGAGTCTCAAGCCAAACTTCCAAAACTTCAAAAGGATTTATTGGGAGTTAAACTGTCCGGCACTGCCTGGGTGTAGCCGACTCTGAGACACATAATTCACTGTCACCTTTGACCCTGGTTTCCCCCCCACCCCCTGGGTGTATCGTAATTCATATTCTCCAATGGGACACAGCCATAGCCAAGAGTCATCAATCATGCTCTCCAGTTAGAATTTTCCATGGTAGAAGCTTCAGTCACCTAGTTACTATCTTTGAAAACATTGATGGAATGCAGTTTTGGTTGCAAGTTGCCCACTGCTCCCCCCTCCCTTTCTGTTGGCGACTCTAAAAAGACCATAGAAATATTTTATGAGTTTTTTTTAAATTACATTTATATGCCACCCTTCTCCGGAGACTCAGGGTGGCTTACAATTTTTGGGATACAACCCAGTGTGCTCAGCAATAGCCTTCATTCCATTGTATATGCCTGCTTATTACTAAGTGGCATTTTTACAAAGTCAGCTTATTGCCCCCAACAATCTTGGGTCCTCAATTTACCTACCCCGAGAGGATGGAAGGCTGAGTCAACCTTGAGCCTGGTGGGATTTACACCATTTAATTCAACTATATATGCTAGTTTTGTGGCTGCTCAGGAAATAGTCAGGCACAGGGAAAGGTTTTGTGGCTCCCGGTGTTTTCTTTTGTGTGGGAAACGGGTTCCAATGGCTCTTTGAGTGTTTAAGGTTGCCAACCCCTGGTTTAGAGCCACTATAACTTCATCTGACTTCTAGGTCCATGCTATGCTCATTCTCTGTAAAGCCATCTTACCCTGGAGGAGGTAGGTTCGAGAGGCCCCTTCTTCTCTGTTTTCCTTTCCCAAGGTGGCTCTTTGTCTCCTTCATTCTGAACCTGGTGATGTGTCCAAACTTTCCTCTGGAACATTCCTCCAAGGCCACTGACGGTGCCCGTGCCTTTGGAGCGATGTTCTGGAGTGAAACTGGACTGCTGAGACTCCATCTTCTCCTCCCCAAAATAGTGTGCGGAGGAGATCTGCCTGCCAAAGTCTTTCTCCTGGACTTGGGATCGACGGTGGGCGGCAATCAAAGCAATCTGCTTGGTGCTCTCAACCATCTCCTTCAACGTTTTCAAAGTCAAGAGGCCATTGAGGACGTCTGCCCTGGAATTTTTCCGACTGGAATCTTGGGAAGATGGAGAACGTAGCTTGGAAGTGACCTTTTGTGAAGGGAGGCCCGAAGTCTTCTTCTAGAAATCAAAGTGGTTACCAGACAATATTTGCACATGGTCCCATTCAAAGGCTGAGCTATTCTGCAAACCTGGTTGACGGTTGATCAAGGATGTCATTTATGCCTTTCCTTGATATTAAACCAGCTGACGTTTTCCCTAAATGTGCCACCGGGTCTCTGCAAGCCATTATCTTGTTCAAATTCCTTTTTTTTTAGTTTAAGCAATCTTCTCCAGGGTGAAGACTCTGCTTCAACTCCTGCTCTGTTTCTCCAGCTGTGGTGTGAGAACTTGACCAGCTTTGCTTGCAAGGCTGACTCGACCATAATAAAAAGTGAAATAACAGAAGGGAAACAAAATGGCATCCGACACCCACTTCCTTAAGCTACAAAGTCCCCTTGAAATACATTCTGAGCATTTCCTTTTCGTATTGCAATGGTTGAAGGATCTATCTGAACCCCACTTCAGCATCTGGTAGTCTTATTTATTTATTTATTTATTTATTTATTTATTTATTTATTATTTTTTATTTCTTTATTATTTATTTGATTTGTCAATCGCTTACAAGATAACAGGCATAAGAATAAACATGAGTAAGAATACAGGAAATAGGTACGAATAAATGGGGACAATAGGACAGGGATGGGAGGCACGATGGTGCACTTATGCACGCCCCTTACAAACCTCTTAGGAATGGGTATTCTCTCCCTTTCTCTCCTCTCTCCATTCTTTTCTCTCCTTCCTTCCTTCCTTCCTTCCTTCCTTCCCCTTCCCTGTTCTCCTTCCTTCCCCCTTCCTTCTTTCCTTCCTTCTTTTATATTTTATTTATTTATTTGATTTGTCAATCACTTACAAGATAATAGGAATAAGTATAAACAGGAGTGAGAATACAGGAAATAGGTTCGAATAAATGAGAACTATAGACAGGGATGGTAGGCACGATTGTGTACTTACAAACCTCTTAGGAATGGGGTGAGGTCAATAGGGGATAGTTTAATAAGGCCAAAGGAGTGGGGGTTACAGGGTGTAACAACAGAGTCAGGTAGTGCATTCCTGGCATTGACCACTCTGTTGCTGAAGTCGTACTTCCTGCAATCAAGTTTGGAGCGGTTTACACTGAGTTTGTTGTGTGCTTTTGTATTGTTGAAATTGAAGCTGAAGTAGTCATTGACTGGTAGGTCATTGTAGCAGATAATTTTGTGTACTATGCTTAAGTCCAACTGTAGGCAGCGTAGTTCAAGGTTGTCCAAGCCCAAAATTTCAAGCGTGGTAGTGTAGGGTATTCTGTTGCAAGCAGTGGAGTGTAGTACTTCTAATTAGTCTTCTAATCTTTCTTCCTTGCTTTGAATCTTGATTTTTGCCTGTTTTCTACCACATACCTCTTTCCAAAGGAATTAGCCTTGCCATAAACCAGGAGTCTCCAAACTTGGCAACTTTAACCCTTGTGGACTTCAATTCCAGGAATTCCCCAGCCAGCATGGGAGTTGAAGTCCATAAGGCATAAGGTTACCAAGTTTGGAGACTCCTGCCATGAACAATGGTATATGCCAGCTCCCCCAAATCCTAACTCTGACAGATAGATTCCTATGAGGATAAGAGATTATCATTCCCATACAAATCTCTTCTTTGAACTTCCAGGACAAGATGAAACAAGCGCAAAGCAGAATAAGCAAAGAAGGGCTTTTGATTGACTCACCTGGTGGACAGGTGTTAACAGATGAAACAGTGTAGGAGTGGGGTTCCATTCACGAGTCACCTTCCTTTTTGCTGGGGTGTTTTTAGAGGATGACCGGTAACTGTCACTAAGAAAATGCAAGATAAAAGACACTGATATGAAACATTGGCAAATGAGTTGGGAGATTCCCATTGGGAAGGAGATCTAGTCTTTGGATTATAGGCACGGTTGAGTAAACCCAACACAAATCAAATGGAAAATCGGGGCTATTTAATTAGGGCAGCAAGACACAGAAAATATTGTTGAAGCCATGCCGAAGAAGAGGACTAGAAGGATCTTGGGTTCCCTTAGAAAGAAATTCCACAATATTCCCTTTAGGATTGGGTCCATCTCTGTCAAGTGCAAAAGACCAGGATTATACATGATGTTCCAATTAAACTGATTTATTGCTAATCATGCACAGGAATCTATTCAACTAATGCTGAGCACTATTTTGGCACTAGATCAGGAGAATTCAAAAAGAATTGGGCTTTGTCTCTTTGTGGCTACGTAGCGATTCTAGGCTGATTCCTCTTTTGACTCCACCCCCAAAGTTCTGCCACTTCTTCTACACTCTCCAATTTGGTGGATGTCATCAGAGTGTTTCTGTAATAGACGTTTGCTCTAGAAAAAAAAATCCTTTCCTCTGTCAGTTGTCAGTACCTGTCGGAATCCACAACAATTGGGGGAAGTTCAAATTTGGGCCCTGGAGGGAAAGCTTTCTTGTGATTGATGGATCCTTCTGGATTCTCCTCTCTGTTGCGGTCTTGTCTTGGAATCTGTCCAGAATGGAACTATCCCGCAAAACCAATAAAATAAAATAAAAATTGAAAGCTTAGTTTATCAGCTGATGGATGTGTCTCATGCAAAGTTGACATTACCTTGTGTTATTTCCATATCGCACCGTTCTCATTTCATATACATTTAATAAATAAATAATAACAACAATAAGCAACTTCCTCTACTCCCCATCTCTGAGGAATCCCCACTTAGGGGAATAGGAGAGAATGCTGTCTTACCTGCCACGCACTGGACATCAATGAGTGAAGCACCATCAGACGATCCAGAGTCCCTTCCTCTAATTCATGGAAATATAGGCGGTACAATTTTTCAAGAGGTCCCGGGACTGGAATATTGTGGTCTACAGAAAAGACAGAAAGCTTCCAGAGTTGACGGCCCCAAAGAGCTAGCCCAATTCCCCAAGAAACCCAACAAAGATAAGGGTGACGTAGTAGTAAAATTCTCTTTGGAGAGCCATGTCTGGTGTTTTCAATGCAGTATGGCTGGAAACTAGAGAAAAGCATGATCAGAGAAAGCTCTTGAGATATCAGTTGAGTTTCTCCAATCCTACCTTTGATCAGGGACCACTGCTGTTGAATGAGCTCTTCACAGAGATACCGGTATTGCTGATGGCGCTGGATGATGAAATCCTTCTGGCAAAGGAGGTTGTCCTTGTACAAAGTGTTGGCTTGAAGTTCTGTCTTCCCCACTTCCAGCTCATGGGTCTTGCACAAGAGGCTCAGAACTTCCCGTTGGTCCTTGCTGGTGGTTTGGTCCGGGAGCAACTTCTCCATTTGGCAAACTTTCTTCTTGGCATTTGCCAACCTCAGCTCCAGATCAGCCTAAATTGGGAAAGGAGAACTTGGAACCTCTGGAAGTCCTCCATTTCTAAATAAAGGTCTAAATATTAAGAAGTTATTGAATACTAAAGTGAAAGAGCAGCCGTTACTATTTTGAAGTGACTCCATTCCTTGGATGTGGCCACATCAAATCAAAATAGCGGCCACGATGTTAATAAAATAGCAACAGTCTTCAATTCCATAGTTTTTGGAGCCTGGCAGTAGCATTGTAACATCCAGCCATGCAATCCGATAAAACAATAGATTGCAAAGCTTTTGGAAAGTTCTAGTTTGGGACGATGTCCTCTTTCTATTTGCTGAAAAATCCACACCTGCGTTTACCCCAAAGAATGAAGACCTGGAATTTATGTCCACAACATTAACAACATCCAAGATGAGACATCAGCTATATTCTCAGCAAACCTCAACTAACCCATTTTGAAAGTCAGCTCTTTGGGGAAACAGGCATTGATTCATTAAATCATAACCTCCTTATTAGAGATGCCAATAAATAAGTACTGCAGTTTTTTTTCATTTGATGAAAAATGCTGCCCAGGTTCTGGAAGCAATATAAGTGGGAAGGTGTTATTGTTCACAGGCACACACACTGACTGAACTTAACTGAACAATTCTGAGCCAATTGCGAAAATTCCTTCCTGCCGTTACCTTTAAGGCAGCTGTTTTCCGCTGCTCTGCTACCAGTGTGTTGATCTCTTCCCTGGCAATTGTGATCTCTACAGGTTCCAGGAAATCTTCCTGGTCGGCCTCCTCATCTTCCTTTTCACTTGGATGGTGTGTGTTGGCACTTTGTCCACCTTGATGAACTCTCTCACGTTCCCAGCTGGGAAGGAAGGAAGAAAAGGAAGGAAGGAAGGAGGGAGGGAGGGAAGGAAGGACATTATGACTAGACCTGTTCCAAGCTCAAGACTTGGAAGTCTACATCAGTTCTTCTCCAGTTGGGTACCCTTGAATTGACTTCAATGTCCTTAATTGCAAGATGTGACTGTTCTCCAGTGCTGTGTGACGAATTTTCTGAAAGGAAACTTTGCAACCATTGTTGATATCTCCTGCAAGATCTTCATTGAACTGGGATGGGCTAAAGAACTGTTGCTTTGATCGCCAATTCCCTACTGCTTGTCTAAATTCCTCTGCTTAAGCACATCTAGGGAACTGGACCCCCCCTTGTCTTTAGAAGAAATCTGTTTCACTGGGATTTCCATTTCCATTTTAATTTTGATGTCCCTCAACAAACTAAAGATGGGTTGCAAAAAAGAGGGAGGGTCATTTGGCTTACTCTGCAATCATGAGAAGATGCCTGGAGGTATCTACGTGGAGTTCCATGTTGGTATTCTCCAGCTCCATCAAGCTACGTCGCATGTCCATTTGTTCCTTGAAGGCCCCCACCAGTTGTTTCCGTAATTTCTGCAACTGTTGATGGCCATCCTCTTCCAAGTCCAGAGGAGTCTCCCCTGAGGACGACAAGAAGTGAGACCTGTCTACACCTCAGCTTTACAATGTATTTTTAAAGCTACTTTCTAGCTTCTAGAATGGTGTTTCTCAACCTTGGCGGCTTTAAGATGGGTGGACTTCAACTCCCAGAATCCCCCAGGCAGCCAGAATTCTGGGAGTTGAAGTCCCCCCATCTTAAAACTACCAAGATTGGAAAACACTATTCTGGAATGAAATACCATGAACATTAGTCTAAGCATAAACCCAGATTAAACAAGGTTAATTCCAAGGAGCCATTTAGGGCTAATTGAGGGGGTCCTACTTTCCCAGCCTTCAATTTTTTTTCCGAAGAAGTTATTAAGGATGGGTTCCTTTAATCTCCCTTCCAGCTCTTTTCCATGTGTTTCCTAGCAACCCTGGCAGCATCCCTCGTACTGACATCTCCGAAGTATAGAAAACTGCTTTAAGAAAACCACATAGTGATTTAGTGCCCTGAAGAGGCCAAACTCTCACCTTGAACTTGTCCATCTTTGGCCCCAGAGCTCAGGAGGTGTTTCTCCTTCTCCTGGTTTTCAACCTTGGCCTTCAAGCATTCAATCTCACTCCGGAGGTTCGAAATGATGCTGGTGTACTGAGCGATGTGGTAGGAGACATTGAGAAGATTACGGTTCACCTGTTGAGGCAGAAACTGGTGGTCAAGCATCCCGAGAATATTAATTAATATGAAGGGGAAGAAGAACAAGAAAGCAGATTGTGAAGAATCGTGATCTCAATGATGCTCTGGGGCTCTTTAGCTCAAACTTTCTGTATCTGGTCTTTTTTTGGATTAATGATCTGTTGAAACATACGTACCACCCCTAGTAGCGACTGCAAACCGGATTGTATCTGAAAGTGGGTGGGGTCCCTGAGAAATGAAGAAGCTGTTCTGTGGAAGGATGATGCTCATAGAGTACCTAACTTTCCAACAATTATTACAAAAAAGAAGGTCTTTCCCTTCTGTTCCAAAACCTATAAGTCTAAACATTCTGCTTACTATCTATGAATGAGTATGGAGATAACCTCAAAGGAAGGAAGGAAGGAAGGAAGGAAGGAAGGAAGGAAGGAAGGAAGGAAGGAAGGAAGGAAGGAAGGAACCGTTAAGTAAACATCAGCTTAACCCCAGGAAAGAAGAGTAGATAAGAAAGAAGCTCAAGATAAACCCAGATTGATTCTGTTTTGTATACGATGGAGCAGAAGGATAGTCTGACAGTCTGAAATAGTCTGAAATTCAGTTATTATACCTGAGTCTAACACAACATAATAATATATATTATATCATATCTTATAATAAAAGTAAAATAGAATTATAGTAGTGCCTGCCTTGCCATTTCCTCAGACCTGGCCTACTTTGCAGGCTGGGCAGTTAGTTCAAAGAAATTCTGTAATGTCGGAAACTCAAATCAACTTTGGTAAGCAAGCATTGGTGTCGTCGTTCTTGGCTATCGTTGTTAGATTGGACAACCACTTGTCTGGCATGGTATAGGGTTTCCTGCCTGAACAGGGGGTTGGACTAGAAGACCTCCAAGGTCCCTTCCAACTCTCTTATTCTGTAAAAGATGGCTAATTTTGGGATGTCAGCCACCAGCTCTTGTGCCCATGGTTTATCCATTTCATTTTTATTTATTTATTTATTAAATTTCTGCACTGGCCACCCTCCTATCTCGGCGATTGTCCTTTTGCTCTCTCTCTGACCCTCGTTTTGATGTTCTTGGCTCGATAGGCGTACATCAACGTTGTCCGAGATTCTTCAAAGCAGCTGCTGGCTGGGCTGATGTGAGCGATCATAACCGTCCGGCTGTTGCCTCCTAAGGAATCCTAAAGAGAGAGGGTTCTTGGGAGCATCTGGCTCTGGGAGCCGACAAAACGAAACTCTAAAAAAGTGCATTTGGAGGTGGGTTGTACGACGGCACAGAAAGCCATTGACTTACGACCACAATTGAGAGAGCCCAACATTTCTGTTGCTAACACTGTTCAACTATTTACGAAGTCTGCACTACTATTACTATTAATCTTCTCATTACTCCTTATCGCCCATCCCCTCCCACTTGTGACTGTATGACTGGAACTTTGTCGCTTGTATCCTTACAATTTTTATTGACTGTTTACTAGTATGATTTGGTTGCTTATTGTACCCTATGACTATTATTAAGTGCTGCACCTGATGATTCTTGACTCTTGACGAATGTCTCTTTTCTTTTATGTACACTGAGAGCATTTGCACCAAAGACAAATTCCTTGTGTGGCCAATCACACTTGGCCAATAAAGAATTCTATTCTATTCTATTCTATTCTATTCTATTCTATTCTATCTATTCTATTCTATTCCATTTCCATTTCCATTTCCAATTCCATTCCATTCCATTCCATTCTATTCTATTCTATTCTCTATTCTATTTCTATTCTATTCTCTATTCTATTCTATAGAATATTCTATTCTATTCTATATTCTATTCTATTTCTATTCTCTATTTCTGTTCTGTTCTATTCTATTTCTATTTCTATTCTACTTCTATTCTATTTCTATTCTCTATTCTATTCTATTCTATTCTATTCTATTCTATTCTATTCTAAGCGAGACAGCTGTGAAGTCCATTTTGCCCCATTTTACGACCTTCCTTGCCGGAGTTGTTAAGTGAATCATTGCAGTTGTTAAGTTAATAACACGGTTGTTAAGTGAACCCCATCGACTTTGCTTGTCAGAAGGTCACAAAAGGGGATCACATGGCCCCAGGAAAGACTTAGACTTAGAATAACTTTATTGTCACTTTGAATGTACCCTAATCGGTGTACATTCAAATGAAATTGCGTTGCATGCAGCTCTCAAAAGGTCACCACCTCCAATATACACTACATGAACATGATAAAATAAATAATATAAATTAAGACAAAATTATGCATATACCCACATGTGTTACATGACAGAGAGAAACAACACAGTCTGGTTTGGATGTATACATGTACATGGCGAGGAAAACAAATCTTGCGAGTTTACCAGATGGATGGCATAGGGAACAAAGCTGTTACAGAATCTGGAAGTCCGCTAGAAATATTTTGAAACCTCCTTCCAGAGGGGAGCAACAGAAACAGACCGTAAAGTGAGCGTGTGGGGTCTCTAACAATGCTTTGAGCTGTAAGCACATAATGTTTATAAGCAGTATCCTGAATAACGGGAAGCGAGCTTCCGATAATCTTCTCCGCTGTCCTCACCACTCACTGTAGGGGCTTTCTATCTCTCCGCTGTCCTCACCACTCTCTGTAGGGGCTTTCTATCTGAGGCACTGCTGCCACCAAACCAAACAGGGATGCAGTTTGTTGAAATGCTCTCAATTGTGCTTCTGTAAACAGTGACCAGGGCAGAAGGAGAAAGATGCTGCAACTGTCATAAATATGAATCAGTTGCCAAACATCTGAATGTTGATCATGTGACCATGGGGATGCTGCAACAGTCATAAGTGTGGAAAACGGTTAGGAGTCACTTTTTTCAGTGCATAATTTTTGAATTTTAAATGAATTGTTGTAAGTTGAGGGATAATATCCTTTTCCTGCTGCCAAGAAACCAAAAGTATTTAGAGACGTGAATTCACATCTTATTTCTTACCTTCAACAAACGGGTCAGTTTGCTGTCTCGGAAATTGATGTATTGAGTTCGGCTGCTCCCCTTTTCGCTCAGCGCATTGATGCAGTTCCCCAGAGCAAGGAGGGACCGGTTGATGTGGGCCCCCTCCTTCCTCCTTTTGCCCTGATTTTGGGTCTGTGGAGAAGGAAAGAAGACATCAACTTTTGCGTCAGGAAGGGGTAAAAAACACACAAGAATGATTTAGCAGCAGATGATGCAGAAGTTCTGGCGGTGAAAAGTTCTTTCATAAACCCGATAGAATCGTTTTAACGGAGGGTTTCCCCAAACTCCCTCTGGAAAGGTGAATTTTAACCAGAACTAGGAAACCTTGTTCTAAGGAGATCCTTATTGACTGAATGGTTGACTCTTCAGTGTGCAAACAGATCCCTTAGTCCCGAGTTACAAAACTTGGGGTCAGAGCAAGAAAAAACTTGCAAATTTGGAGAGGTCTGTTTTAAGCAATGACCACTGAGAGGTGGAAACTGATAGCAGAGAATCTTTGTAGCTCACGGTTGAGCGGTGGGGTCCTTGGTGCTCTCTGAGCTCAGTGGTTTTCCTGCAGATGTTTCATGACCCAACTGGGTGACATCATCAGTGCTAGAAGGGAAAAGGGTTTGTGGAGTGAAGGAAGAGGAGGAAGAAGAGAGAAGAAGAAGGACTATGGGTCCTTGGTGGTCTCTGAGATTGATAATTTGCTTGCAGACGTTTCATGACCCAACTGGGTGACATCATTAATGATAATGGGAGAGGGTTTGTGGAATGGAGGAGGAGGAGGAAGAAGAAGAGGAGGAGGAGGAGGAGGACTGTAAAGGGTCTTTGATGACCAAACTAGAAAATGTTATCAGTTCTAGGTAGCATCATTGGGCAGAGAACTGAAGGATGGTTGACCTTACCTGAGCAGCCCTTTCTGATCCAGCCAGGTCAACCATAAAGAGCCTTCCAACACACACTTCCTCACCGATGCCTTCCACTCGGCTGGTCTGCTTCACGGACACTTGCAGGACAGCATGTGACCGTGAGGAGGTCTTGTTGGCAGCCGTGGGCTCCTGAGTACGTTCCTTGTTCCCTTTGGTCAACAACTGCATGATCTTTCAAACACAAACACATCTATGTGTCTACAAAGACAGGACGAGATTGGAAAGCTGAAGAACTCGCTGGCGTTCATAGGAGACCCAGTAAAGCTGGTCCTTAACTCTGATGCATCAGAACTTAGAAAAACTAGATCCTTGAATGTCCCAAAGGTGCTTTTTTCAAGAGGCAACTGGACTTCCTGGTTTTTCTTTGAAGATGTTTCACATCTCATTCCAGAAGCTTCTTCAGCTCTCTTCTATGGAGATTCTCTATCTCTATGAACTTCCTGGTTTTTCTTTGAAGAGCTGAAGAAACTTCTTGGATGAGAAGTGAAATATCTTCAAAGAAAAGTCCAGTTGCCTCTTGAAAAAGCACCTTTGGGACAACCATGACCTGGTTGACTGAGAATCTCCATAGATCCTTGAACGTTCATTGTAAGTCTTGTGTAGGGTTAGAGCTCTGTTTGACCCCAGCCTTTCTCCTTCAACATCTGGCTTCCAACTCTTCCCTGGACTGTATGGATCAACTGGATGGAGACCCTTCTTGCAACAGGTTTAATTCCTGCATACTGCCTTTTTCCCTTCCCACCGAAAGTTGGTGACACTTACTTCCTGGGCATTTGTTGTGGAGACTTCTGTTATTCCTGCAATCTGGGTGCACCCTTTGGAATCTTCTCTCAGCTCCAGATTGCCTGTGGATGGATTCAGGAGATCACGGATAATTTCATTATAAACCTGAAAGGAGAGAAATGAGGACACCAAGTTGCCTCTTTGCCCATCTTGCCCCAAAGTGCTTACTAAGGCTTGGCATTCATTCGTCTATATTCTCGATCTTTTCCATCAGTTGCTTCTAGAGCTCATTTTCCCCCCCCCGAAGATTCAACTGGGTCATTGTCTTGCAAAACGAGTAGAGGACTGAAGGATGGGGCTTCTCTCCTAGAGGGACAGATGTTTCTCTTTTGTGGAGAAGGGGGTGGGAAGATTTGGGGATGCCTGGTTTGATTTCATTCCTACTACCCCTTTGGATGCCCCAAGATACGTCTCTTCTCGCTTTAACCTGCGATCCTCTACATTTGGTGATCTCACCTCCAGGTACGACATGCAGACCAAATAATTCTGGCCATCTCCTGTGGCCTCAATGGCTTGAAAGAGATCGTGGAGGGTACGGATGTATATTCCAGGTTCTGAATCCGTCCCCAGCATAGTGTAGGTTTTCCCAGCTCCTGAGAGATGGAAAGGAAGGAAGGAAGGAAAGAAGGAAGGAAGATGATAGTAGGTATGTAGATAAGAGATGAGAGAGAGAGATGAGGGATAGATGGATAAATAGAGAAAGGAAGGAAGGAAAGAGAAAGCAAGGAAAGAGGAGAAGGAAGGAAGGGAGGAAGGAAGGAAGATGATAGTAGGTATGTAGATGAGAGATGTGAGAAAGATGATAGATGGATTAATAAAGAAATGAAGGAAGGAAAGAAAGGAAAGGAGAAGGGAGGGATGATAGTATGTAGATGAGAGATGTGAGAGAGATGATAGATGGATAAATACAGAAAGGAAGGAAGGAAGGAAGGAAGGAAGGAAGGAAGGAAGGAAGGAAGGAAGGAAGGAAGGAAGATAAATGGACATCCTCAGTTCCAGTTCCAACTGGTCAGTTTTGGGTGGAATTCATAAGAGAGAGACTCTCCTTCCATCTGTCTTCCCCTCGTTCCACCAACCCCAACCTCAGCAGGAAGAGAAAGTGATCTACCTGTGGGTCCGTATGCAAAAATGGTAGCATTGTATCCCGAGATGATCCCTTCTATGAGGTTTTTAGTCGTGGAGAAATATACCTGCTCCTAGCGAGAATCACAGGAGACAATAATCAGAGGTGCTTTCAAGACCTCTTGCATTCATGCCTTTGAACTTCTCAAGGCCAGAAACAGGTTTCAACAACCAGAGGACTTTACTGTGCTACGGTTTGAGTTCAAACCCCTAGTTATGGAGGCTCCTTGTTTGTGTTGTCCTCAAGTTATGACCGTCATTGAACTGGGCAATTACAGTCTTAACTTGTGATGGTCATAACTCAGTTATATTGGGGGGGGGGGAGACAACAAACCCATCATCCCCAGCCATTCTGGGTGAGGACAAGGGGACTTTCATTCCAGCTCAACGGTGGGGTTTTTAATTTTTATTTGTAAAAAAGAGCTGGTATGTTTTGATTCAGAAGCGACTGGAAATCTTAACTTGACAGCTGTAGCTTCCAGACATGTTCCTGCAGCATGAAGCTACCAATGATGTGGCCTGGCTACGCAGCACGTCGTTGTGTGAACACCTCTTTCCCTTGGCTGCCCAGCCCGCCAGGCAATCGCACATCAGCTTCCTTGCCTCTTGTTAGGACTTTTCCATTACCAAATATTTTGACACTTTCATGGCTCAGGAGGCCACAGAGTGACTTCTGTTCCTTAGCACATTTCCTTAGCACCTTTAGAACCCCTTCTTCACACCCTTCACGCGTGTGAAAAGTTTGTGTGCTGCGTAGGGCTCTTGATGAAACTCCAACCTCAGCAAAGCAGAGAAGGCAGCCTTTTAATCATACGAGGGGAAAATGGAACTCTCCTCCTCCTCCGGTTTCCTTGTCTTTTCCTCCTTCCGCTCGAGTCGCCTTCCCAAATTCCCATCCCATCCCATTAAATTTAACCTAAGCGTAATTTGCCATCAAGATTGAATGACGATCCTATCCGGATCGATGATGGATTGTTGAATTACCAAATTATGGCCATGGGGGCTTTTCTTTAATCACTTTCTTTCTTCCATGGAAACTCAAAACGAGGCACGAACTTGTGGAATTGGCCCCAGCAGAGTAAGCTTCCAGAGCTACTGTATTCATGCTGGAAATTTTCCAAGAGCAGTACCTAGCGTCCTGAGTAAACATGACTTCATTCTCTCTGGAGTGTTCCAACTTTTAAACTTGGCTTGTGGGTTTGAAAGGCAATAATTTCATCCCCAGGGACATGGAGCAAAGAGACAGAATTGCTACAAGAAGCAACTGAGAGCAAATTTACAACAGGAAGAGTCAAAGGGAGATGGGAGAGTTTGAAGCCTCTTCTTCAGCATTAGAGGCAAGGACATCAATATAATATTTAATGATCTCACTCATTTCAGACCAAGAGGTACTGATAAAGGCAGATGAGGCTGTGGGTTTAGAAGAGATAGACTCTGAAGGAAAAGAACCAACAGTGAAAAGATGACACATCTGTGCAAGTTACAACTGATGCAATAGCCAGTGGGTCCTTTAACCTTGTGTTTCTCAACCTTGGCAACTCTTAAGATACTTGGACTTCAAATCCCAGAATTTCCCAGCCAGTCTACTCATCTGAATATTGCGAAGGCTGGGAAACATTGATTAAACCAATGTGAACATTCCCTATATATTCAACTGCACTTCCTATTCAGATAAAATATCTTGAGATTTACATCTGTTGAACAAAATGTACATTTTCTCTCTTGGATGATCATGTGGGAAATATCTGCAGGAGCTTCACCCAACTATCGCCTTTGAGAAAGAGTAGGACAACATCCATGTTGGTTGGCTGATAGGATGTCTTCCTAAAATGACTAAGCAATGCATTTAAAGCTAGCATGAAATAAGATTTGGAAGAAGAAGAAGAAGAAGAAGAAGAAGAAGAAGAAGAAGAAGAAGAAGAAGAAGAAGAAGAAGAAGAAGAAGAAAACCAGTTAGATTAGCAGCTTCCAAGTTACTCAGCCAAGAAGGACTTCCTCACCTGGGTTGCTTGCGGGCCAAAAACCATGTCAAAAATGAATGTTTTCTCCCTCGACCGATTGGCACGCAAAATATCCTCTGGATCTTCCGTTGGGTCCATCAAGACCACGATCTATTTCAGAGAAGTAGATTTGGTTGTTGATAGCCATGAGGCCAGCACCATTGTCCCTAAAATCATAGGGTTCCAGGAAAGGGTTCCAGGAGATCATCCAAACTCAACCATTGGCAATGGCGCTTTCCTTGATGGAGAATTTAGAGCTGTGTTTTTTTCAAGCTTTAAGATGTGTGGACTTCAATGCCCAGAATTCCCCAGCCAGCTGGGAAAGGAGAACCTGTGTTTAATTCTTCTCCATTGAAACACACCCAATGGAGGCACTGAAGTTCCGTCAAGGCAATTTCCCGACAAAACGTTGGCAGCTTTGCAGATAAAAGCATACAATTAAGGAAAGGGCTTGCAGTATAGATTATATATCATTTGCCCTTTTAAAAAAAAACCAGAACAAAATTACTGCTGAACATATGAGGGTATAAATGCCAAATCTGGACAATAAACCCACTGAAAATTACAAGACAGTGTTTATCCAATTAAGAGGGTTGGAATATCAAACTATTACGTCTTGCCCCACCATATTCCAGCTTCTGATTATACTCATAGCTCATAGCAAAATCCAATTTTCTGAGAATGCTAGTGGATGAGTACATATTTTGTAAATTTCTTTGGCTGTCTTGGTGGCTATTAGCTTTTACATGCAGCAACAAACTGATTAGGGCTGTTTAGAGCTGTAACGCCTTTGATGTCTTCGTCTCCCTCAAAATTAAAGTTTAAATTAAACATGTTTGGCCATGGGGTGAGAACTTTGTACGAAAGAAGCAAGATCTCTGGAGTTGTCGGGAAAATATAAAGCCAAACTGCCTCTTATTCTTATCCACCCTACTTCCCCGTTTGAGAATGTGTGGCCATGAGGATAACTGTCTGCTATTCCAGCTTGTAAATATTTTCCTGGACAGGAGAGTTTACATCCAAATAAAGCAACGAATTGCAGCCAAGCATCACTTCCCACCCTCTAAGAACTGGCCCTTTGTTGCTATGTTGATATATTTTTGTTTTCACTGTTTTTCTAAAAGGAGGAAGGGTAGAAAAACTTTAAGGGCCATAGAAGAGTTGGGCATGCAAGGGAAGGCAAGTCTCTTCAGAACTGGTTGTTTTTCCCCCCAAATTTCCCAGCTTTTAAGAGGTGTAGATTTCCACTCCCAGAATTCCCCAGCCATTATGCTGGTTGTGGAATTCTGGGAGCTGGAAGCCCACACTTCTTTAAAGTAATGGAGTTTTGAGGGAAACCCCCCCCATGGCTTTAGATGAATATATTTGTAACCCTAAGTCAGCTCAGAGTGAGGTGAGTAACATACAGTATAAATGAAATATATTTCAGATCCAGTTTCTCCAGCGTTTATCATTTCCATGGAAGCCAGAGCCCCATCCCTCTCTCTGCCCTTCCTCCCTCCCCCTCTCACCTGCTCCCCCACTCTATGGCCAGTGACCGTCACGCCTTCCTCCAACTCGGCCTCGTTGATGGGGCGAATACGGAGAGCCACCTGCAAGCGAGACCAAGAATCGGTCTTTCCGGAACTTTGGAATTCCTGCAAGGTTTCACCCTCGCAATTTCTGAACGGCCACCACAGGCACCGAGGGGGTTCAAGGTGCCCATTTTTGAAAGAGGTGGCACACTCGTGCCATGCCACCTTTGCAAGGGTGGCAGGTAGGTGGAATTGCCTTGTATTTCATCACACGAACAAAGCCAGAGACGGGAACAGATGCTTAGGATTTGAGCATCAGGCTAAATGTTGTCGTTTCAATTGGACTCATCCTGCAGAGTTGTGCCCAGCTTGGAAACTTGAGCCCCTCTGGGGGGGCATCTTCTGTGTCAGCAGCCCACCCCCCATCTCATTTAAAAGGCAGAATTACTAACACAGGGGTGAGGTGATGGGGAAGGACAGGGGCCTTGATCCACCAGCTCTGAAGGACTTACCACCACCTGATGTTCTTCTGTTCTCAGGTCCTTCATGGTAGCTGAGCCCCCCCCCAAAATCCCCTCCTCTAGGCTGCACCAGGAGACACGGAGGGTGTCAAGATATCCATCTGGCTGTCTTCAACCAAGCAATTTGCAAGAATGGGAGGAGCAGCTTGCAAGGGGGAAAAAACTGACTTTTCCCCAGGGGGTGGAGAACAGGTGATGCAAGGCAAATGCAGGGAAGGTGCAAGGAATTGAAGGAAGGTTTAGCACAGATCTCAAGGAAAAAGGGGCTTTTTATTAGTATTTATGAACACCCCACCCCTCTGGCTTTGCTAACCATCGAACAGCAGCTCTCAAATCTGGATGGAGCGTTTGAAATCCACATCAGCACCTTTCAGCTTTTGTCCCTGTCCTACTAGCAGATTTTAAGATTATTAACTTACAAAGATTTCTCAGGGCACGGGCCGAACTGAAGGCCACAATCGTTCAACAGCTCCCACTTCCCAAGTTAGAGCAACTTTTGACTTTGACACGTCCCTTCCACGCAAAACTGGAACTGGACGATCTAAACTGACCCCCAAATGGTGTGACCTCAGCATTTTGCACATCTCTGCATGCGCACCCCTGATATTCCTTATGGATTTTAGCAGTGACTCAGCCTCAGAAAGGCAGGCTATGGAGCATGTTAACTCTAACCCAGAGGTCCCCAAACCTGGCCACTTTTAAGACTTGTGGACTTCAATTCCCAGAATTCTGGGAGTCCCACAAGTCTTAAAGTGGCCAAGTTTGGGGGACCCCTGCTGTAACCCTAACCCAGGCATTAATTGGAGCAGGGATAAAGCTGCGTTTTCTAAAAACGGCGACCCAATATAACACATGGCAGACAAGACATCAGAGACGATTGCGTGTTGGCTTGCTTTATTTCCAATGTTCAACCCACGGCGAGATCCTGTCACAATCGGAATATGGGGGAGTCGAGAGTCCATGGCGGTGCGGCTTCAACACAACCAGTCACGCCGGAAAGAAGAACCTTCCTGGCTGGCCCGTCTCTGGGTCACACCAGCCCTCTCCCCTCCTCCCCCCCGGCCGGTGTGGGATGCAGCAACTGTCCTGGGCAAAACAGAAGCGCTGGAGTTTCCCCCACTCAAGAGATCTTGGAAACTGTCTCAAGGCTGCCGCCTTTGGATGGAGGGGGGGACCATCCCCCTCGTGCTCCGGGGAGCATTTTAGCAGCAGCAGCAGCAGCGGATTCCGGTGGTAGATTGCTAAAAATTAGACCGATCCCTCCCCCCCCCTCCCACTCCAGTAAAGAAATACAAAATTAAAAGCAGTGCCTTTCGAGGGAGCCCAGAGGTGGATGACGAAAAGGCACTACAGTTATGTCAGAATGAATGGATCCTGTGCAGTCACCGTGATGATTTCTTCATTGATAAAAAATTCCACGGTCTCTTCCTCCCAGTCGTCCACGTTGCTGTCCAGCTCGTCTGTGTCCACTCCTGGAAAGAAAGGAAATGAGTTCATTCACCAGAAGTTCAAATGAACAACAAGGGCCTTGGTGGTGCAGGCTGTTAAACGCCTAGCACTTAAGTTCCAGCTGCCTGTAACTATTGCAGGCTCGAATCCCACCAGGCTCAAGGTTGACTCAGCCTTCCATCCTCTCGGGGTAGGTAAATTGAGGACCCAAGATTGTTGGGGGCAATAAGCTGACTTGGTAAAAATGCCGCTTAGTAATAAGCAGGTATATACAATGGAATGAAGGCTATTGCTGAGCACATTGGGTTGCACTCCAAAAATTGTAAGCCGCCCTGAGTCTCTGGAGAAGGGCGGAATATAAATATGAATTAAAAAAAAATGAGATGGATCTGAAGGCAGAACTCTGCTCGTCTACGATGGTAATGAAGGTTTGACTTGATTTGAAGGAGGAAATGCGGCCCTTCAATTGGAAACAATGCGGCCAGAGAGGATTCTTAACCACTTTCCTACTGCAATCTTACATCTTCAGTTCGGTTTGGTCACAGACTTGTTTTCTTTGTTAACATCCCACTTTAATTAGGTCAGTTATAGCTTTATAAACCAGTATCTGCCTTTATCAGAATCCCAAAGGCCTGACATAAGCTATAACCCTTAGACTTATATCCCACTTCATAATGCTTTTTTTACAGCCCTCTCTAAGCAGTTTACAGAGTCAGCCTCTTGCCCCCAACAATCTGGGTCCTCATTTTACTGACCTCGGAAGGATGGAAGGCTGAGTCAACCTTTAGAAGGAAGGAAGGAAGGAAGGAAGGAAGGAAGGAAGGAAGGAAGGAAGGAAGGAAGGAAGGAAGGAAGGAAGGAAGGAAGGAAGGAAGGGAGCCCTCTCTAAGCAGTTTACAGAGTCGGCCTCTTGCCCCCAACAATCTGGGTCCTCATTTTACTGACCTCGGAAGGACGGAAGGCTGAATCAACCTTGAGCCGGTCAGGATCGAACTCCTGGCAGTGGAATGCAGAATCAGCCTGCAATATTGCATTCTAACCACTGTGCCACCACTGCTCTTTAAACCGTTCGATTATTAAATATACACCCAATTAGGCTGTACTTCTCGAAATAAGCCTGCATAATCTTGCTTTTCAGACCAGGATTCTGCAGACATTTGGGATCTCAGCTCCTCGATCCAGGCTGGTCTAATATATCTGGAGATTAGCCTGAGGTAAGCCAGCAGGTTTCCCGGCCCCACGTACCTCCTCGGAGCTCCAAACGCTCGTTCCTCTGCTCCATGTACAACTCCTGGGCCATCTTGCGGTATTTCTTGAAGTCCTCCATCATTGTCCGCCGCTTGTCGACCAGTTCCTGTAAGAAAACAGGAGTCGTTTAAACTATCCATCTGGTCATTGGTCCAAAGCTGTGATCCCAAACACCCTTTTGGGAAAAGTCATCTGTATCAGGGGTCTCCAAGCTTGACAACTTTAAGCCTGGAGGATTTCAACTCCCAGAATTCCCCAGCCAGCAAAAGCTGGCTGGGGAATTCTGGGAGTTGAAGTCCTCCAGGCTTAAAGTTGCCAAGGTTGGAGACTCCTGGTCTATGTGGACACCCAGCTAAATGCACACTGGAGCTCCCCACGGTGTTAAGGAGGCTCCCTAGCACATTCACCAGAAGGGACTGAGGTTGACGGGGGCCCAATGGCAGTAGCTCCGGTGGTCCCAAATCACCTTCGCTTCGTATTCCCCGGGCAATTTACCTTGGACGCTTTTGATTGGCTCAGGCGATCTTTCTGTTCAAATATCTTGGAATACCTCTTCAGATCTTTCTTGATTTGCTGCAGCAAGGGAGAAAAAAAAAGAGAGAAATGCTTCACACCTGAAAGGGGAGTTATGCAGAGAGAAACCGCTCCCTTCAGCCAAGGGAAGTTCATCCAGTGATGTAACTGTTACTAGCTGCCCTGCAGATCATCAGGGAATTAAACCAAGGCTTCCTGCGGGCCAAGGTCTCTCCCCCCGCCCCTTTCTCCAGCTCTCTTTCGAGCAGTGTTGCCACTTCCTCCTGGCAACAGCATCCTGAAAGTCCTCCGATGGCTTCTTCAAGAGGATTTCCGCCCCGAGGGATGCCTCACCTTTATCTGATCCTGGGTGAGCAGAGTTGGCGGCCTGGGTCTCCAGAGCAACTGGCAGAACCGGTCTTTGTTATTTTTCTGGAGGAGGCGACCCTGGAAAGTCCACAGCCAGTAGGCGTTGTCCACCTGAGGAGGACATTCTGGTCAGGTGAGGGCATCCAAGACAAAGCCACAACAATATAAGAGCACACAACAGATACAAACTCGAGGTAAACCGCACCGAACTCGATTGCAGGAAATACGACTTCAGCAACAGAGTGGTCAATGTCTGGAATACTCTACCTGACTCTGTGGTTTCTTCCCCAAACCCCAAAAACTTTCACCTTAGACTGCCTACTATTGACCTTCCCCCTTTCCTAAGAGGCCTGTAGGGGGTGTGCATAAGCGCACCAACGTATCCTATTGTTTATTTTTTATTTTTCTTATATGTATCCATGTATTTGTAACTATGTTTATACTTATACCTATTATCTTGTAAGCAATTGACTAATCAAACAAACAAACCCCAAAAACTTTAACCTTAGACTGTCTACTATTGACCTCCCCCCTTTCCTAAGAGGCCTGTAGGGGGCGTGCATAAGCGCACCAACGTGCCTACCGTCCCTGTCCTACTGTTTCTTTCATTGTTTCTTTCATTGTTTCTTTTATTTTTTCTTACATGTATCCATTTCATGTATTCATAACCATGTTTACCCTTATACTTATTATCTTGTAAGTGACTGACAAATCAAATAAATAAGTAAATCAATAGAGCAAGCATCTTGGCAGCAGCTGGAATTCACCATCCCGCTGCTTAAGAGGGAGAAGCCACCCCAGCCTGGCTGGCACGTAACGTGTGTGGAGTGGGATGCTCTATCTAGCTCAAGGTTGTCTAATCATGGCAACTTGGAAGACGTGTGTGGCCTTCAACTCCCAGAGTTCCCCAGCCAGCATTCTGGGAGTTTTTTTTTTTTTTTAAATTACATTTATATGTACATTTACATTTAGTTGAAGTCCACAAGCTGTAAAATGGCCAAGTTGGGACACTCCTGATTTAGGCAAGTGAACTGATTCTGCTGCTTGCCAAGGCAGAAGAATAAGACATGGCCGAAATCTTTAATTTACCCAGGAGAGGTGGGTAAAGATGGCAGCCACACAGAAAACTTAAGTAACCCCAACTGAGCCTGTGCAGGTGGAAGAAGATCAGGAGACGTGGCCTCCAGGTTACCTTGTGACTCCACCAAGACACAGAGGTCACCAGAAAGCGGCCGGTGGGGTCCCATTCCACGTCCGAGGCAGTGTAGTGCTCAGCAATGTTCATCATGGTGCAGTCAGAGGTATCCACAAATGCTAAGGCACCATTCATGCTGAGCAGAGGAAGAGAGGAGAGGCAGATTATCCCACTGACCCCCTTCAACGTTTTGGACAGGCTTGTGGGGGAGGGGAGTATCTTAGAACTTCAATTCCCTAAAATTGGGTTTGGGTTCCAGACTATGTAAACTTCACTGGGGAACCTCCCTTGATGGATTGCAGTGAGGAAGTGGGTTCCCAGGAGGGAGGGGGGCGGAGTGCAGAGGAGTTAAGTGGCAGCTCAGCCCAGAGGCCATGTGTGAGAGAAAGAGGGTGAAGACAGCCCCCCCCCCTCCATAGTTCCCAGAGTATATCATCAATGCAGATAGTAGAATCTTCAGTCTGGCAACTACAGGCACGAAACAATAAAGAACTCAGCTTGGAAGATTCACAGCTATGGTTTTGGAGTCTGAAATCTGCTAACTTCTGCACAAAGGAAGCTGCAAAGGAGCCAGATGTTAATATTTTTGAGGAAAAGAAACATGCCATTTTCACTTCGTTTCTAATCATCAGAAATAAGCTACGTGGGTGATTATAGAAGGGGACACCACTTTCGCTAACGCTTGCAAACCAAGACAACCGTTTAAATTCTTCCCCGAAAGCGAGCGCTCACCTTCTGAGACCGGCCAGCACCACAAACTGTCCCTGAGGGCTCCAGAATATCGTGTTTGCCTGCTGCTTGTCAAAGATTTCTGAGATGAAAATCAGAAACACGACTTGACTTTCAAATAGTGAAAACAGCCGCGCTGGAGTAATGAGGCTGGCATCATCTCCTGCCCCCGGCTGGGGCTGCTTCCGGAATTTTAACACCCGGGGACTAAGTGGGCGATCTTAAAATAACACCGGAGCAGAGCAGCCCAATTGTGTCATTCCCCCATCAGGCAGTTCTCCCTTTTTAATCAGATGCTCGAGCAGATCTGGAGGTTTAATTTATGCTGGCAGTGCTCAAAACCCAGTGGCATGTAGTCTGCAACAGGGCAACTACAAAGCCCACTTTCACGGCAAGTTCCATTTTCCACGGTGTAACTGGATAGATTATGCCACTATTTCCCCGCCCCACTTGGACCCAGGTGATTTACAATGCAAAAATATGCCAACACTGGTATTCAGCTGAGGAGGGAGGAGGAATGCTGTGGAAAATGCTTTCTTTTAGCTGTCCCATTTACATATTTAGGATTTTAGGGTAACAACTGACATTAGACAGCTGGCAGTAGGATGCCAACAAAAAAAAGGAACAAAAATAAGAAGAAGCAACACACTCTGCTGTGTTTTGCCTCAGCTGAAAATCACAACAGATTTAAGAGGAGCGAGTGCAAACTCCACTTACTAATGAGCTCTATTTTCCCGTTGTTCTTCACGTGATAGAAGGAACAGGATATCCGGGGCGACTCCCCGTGCAGCACGGCAAACTTGCTTCCATTTGGCTCCCAGGCGAAGGCGATGATGCTCTCTGCAAAGCAGGAAGATCCTGTCAGTCGGGACTAGAAAACCCACTAAAAGCCCAGTGGGCACCCCAGATGTTTAAGGTGGAAGATGTAGGGTAGGTAGCCTGTGGCCTTAACCATTGCACACCGGCGGCTCAGTTCAAAATCCTCTGTTCAATGGAAGGCCGCAGACCTTGCCAGATCCAGAGGGAAAGAGCCAAGACAAGGGTTCCTTCGTTAAGACATAAACCAGATGTGTTGCTAAGGGCTGAGAAGCCGTTGCAGAAGTAAAGCATGCGGTGTGTTGAATATGCTTTACTTCTGCTGGATCTAATATACAATATAAGATATATTGCCTCCCAAGGAGTTAGTTCAGTTGGGGGACAGCAAACATGGTTCTTTGGAGAAATCATGCACCGTTGCACGGAGGCGACAGAAAAGGTGCCCTTTTACCTTTCATTTCCACCACGTCAACTGGAACCTGCTTTTCTCTCATGCGGAAGATTTCAAAGTTGGTCACTACACCCTGGGATGGAAAGGAAGGAAAGACAGCAAGGATGATTGATCCAAAGTGGGACTTTTATCCTTGCTGATAACATGCACCGCAAGCCGTTTTATCTAAAAGAGCACGATCTGTAAGTAAATAGTGCTCTTATGAACAGCTGAACGATGCATTATGTTCGAAAGAGGCCTTTCCTCAGACATCAGGTGCAATTAGGAAGTCACATCTCAGGCCCGTGCTGGCTGGGACTTGACGGTTGCAGAAAAGGATTGCTTAATACCGAACTACAAAAGCGGAAGAGTCACACAACTGCATTTTGGGCCCTTGGCAACCAGCCTGCACTGACAGTCATTTGCAGCATTGTGTGAATGATCTGTGGGCGTCTCATGTTGGATTCTGATGCCTGCTTCCAACTTCTGGCCAAGAAAACCCTTTGAGAACACGGTTCGCTTAACGATGATGGAGATTTGTTTAGCCACCATCACGAAAAAATTGCACCCGTTAACTCCAGGCTGAGTGAAAGTCCTACGTCATAAGGCCACCTGTAATCACCTTGAGAGGCAGCACACATTCTCCCAACTGGCCACTTTTACGAGTATGCGTGAGAAGCAGGTACCTGGGTGCCCTTCGGGGTCCTGTCTACTTTCACGCAGAGGTAATCCCCGTTCTTCTGCCAATGGAGTTTGCAGTCTACCACGTTGAACAGGTTGCGCACCCGGATCTCCTGCCGGGAGGGGAGCTGCATCAGGGTCACCCTCGCTGGGATATCTTTGTCTTCGGGGACCCAAAAGGCAATTATGTTTCCTCCGGGGGACCAGGAGAAGTCCCTGAGGGGGTAGCAAGAAAGAAGCGTCCCAAAGTGGAGAGGACATATTCCAGAACAGCCCACCCAACCCACACCGTGGAATCTAATGCTCAGGGTTTGGAGGAAGGGAGGCGCTCGGGCTGATTTTGTTAAGAGTGACACCTTCATAAAAGCAGCACTCACTTGATCCCTGTGATTTTCAAACTTTTCTTATCCAGAAGGCCCATGGACTAGAATGGCAAAAAAAAGAGAAGACAACGTAACCATCCTACACATCATACCGAGACGACATTTAACACAGAGACCTTTTCCCATGAGAAAGGGATTCTCTTAAGGTCCCCAAAACCATGGATGTACTTTTACATCTATGAGCCCGGAAATGCATCTATGAATTCATTCGTGTATAAAAACAAAATAAAAGGATGAGGTGAAAGGTCACCAAAGGGAAAAGGGAGGGAGGGAGAAGAGCTAAGCATGTACTTTTGCAACAAGTAACGTTTGTGTTAAGGCACGATCGGACTTACAGGCGTTTCATAGATGCTAAGGGTGTCGGATGTCATCCGGGCGAAGAATTTGCCATCGTGACTCCATCTGAGCAAGAAAAATTGCAAAGGTTTAGAGGTGTGTGTGTGTGCGCCATATTTCCCAGTAGTCAAAAGAGTACCACAATTGTTTTTAGTCCTCTACAAACATACTTAAATATGGGCCAGTGGGCGGAGCTTTCACAGTGGAATCCTCGTTTCTTCTGTCCAGTCAGGATATCCCAAATGATGATGGCTTGAGGATCATCTTGGGTGTCCATCAGGGGGCTGAACGTTACCAGGTACCTTCACAAAGACAGTAAAATCGATTGCAGGAATACCAACGCTCTGAGCCATTTCATACTGATTTTAGTAAGAGATTGCTTCAAACAGCCAAGAGTCAGCATCAAAGCAAAGCTTTTCCTTCATTCACGTACACAGAGCTGATGTGCCAGCAGTTAAGAATCTAACACCGTGCAGAGCAGAATGATTCCCCCCCAAAAAAACCATGCTGCAGATGCCTCTGGGACCAATACAGCTAATTTCCAGGAATACCTTTCGCAAGGTGAGAAGTCGATGAGCTGCACCCCCTGGTGGCTGAACCTCTGGATCTGTTTGAATTTCTCGCCACCCCACAGAGCAATGCCTCTCTGATGGAATGTAGCCAGGTAGGTCCCCTTTGGAGACCAGCGCACGTAGGTTTCTGTCCATCGCTGCAGGGGGAGAAACCTACGTTAATTGGGTCAAGCTACATTTGAATACCGAAGCTATATGAAGATTTTATTTCTGAAGGTTTGCATGGAATTTTTTTTTAAAAAAGTCTATTTTAATGGGGGAAGGGCATCAAGCTGGAGCTGATCATTCCCTGGAACTTCCCTCATCACAGTTAGCATATTAATTTTGCAGATAACCTGGTGATTTAGTAGAAAAAATGGATATCCAATGGAAAACAAACATGATGTATTTTGGCCAAACAGAAAACTCCTTAAATCTTGTGAATCGAGAACATCTAACATCAGACAATTTTTGCACTTTGCTTTTCAACAAACTTGTTGAAATGTGAATCTTACGATCACGTAAGGATGAAACACATTTTCACTGGCAAAAGCTACTTCGGACTGGTGAAATTTATGGCTCAGGTCAATAGCTATTATGTTCCTAAAATCTTTTTTTCTGTGCATCATCTAATTAAACCATTTAATTCCATTACAGATTTGGAATTACTTCTTACAGCCACCAGCACACAAAGTGTTGCCAAGAGAAACTTGCCCAAGACACTCACAGCTCTTTCCTCAATTGTAACAGGATCTTTCGCATCGTTCCAGTATATAGAGGTTCGATCTCCAGATTCAAAAATTACACTATACTGATCTCTACAATCTGCATCCTCCAACCAATAGCGCAAATTCCCCTAGGAAATAATCAAAAGGTAAAAAAAGATGAAGAGGCTGCAAAAAAACAGAGGATGAGCATTCTATTGTAAAAGAAAAAAAACCCCATCCTGCCTGATAGGAAACTGTGACACACACACAACTTTTGTTGTAGCAAACCAAGTACACTCTTGCCACGTAGCAAAATGAATTTAAATTGTGATGTTTTTATTTGGACACCAACAGTTCGAACGATTTCTGCAGTACTCCAGCAAACAGCATGTAAATCAGTCCTCTCACTCAGACACTATTTTTATTTTGCATTTTCAGGAGTTTCATTGTTATGCGTATGAATTATTGATCTCACAGCTCTTGCTGAAAACTCATTTTTTAAAAACTGAGATGTGCATCCCTGGAATCATCAGAGTTTGGACAATGCAATTGCCAGCCGCACATTGGTGGCAACTTCAACCTATCTCTTGATGAAAACATACATTAGAGAACGGTGTAATCTTGGTTAGGGCAAGATCTGCTTCTGCTGCTTGGTTAGGAATGCCATATCTTGGGGAATGTCTGGAGTGATCTCTACATGCCATTCAGTCTTCTGAATACTTACCAGATCTTTAAATGGCTGTTTCTCTGGAATTTCCCACTCATCACTGATTGTCATGTACCTGAAAGTGCAATAAAATTAGTCACGTATACATACAAGTATGTATTTTTGAGGAAGTCGTGGGGATAAAACTGTACTCACTTGTCAAAGTCAGTGAAAAGATTGACCCTGAAAGTGTGCTGTTTGTCCAGCTTGTAACCATCTGTGTTTTTGACAGCATCCAGAGCATGAGTGGGAGACATATATTCCAAGAAGATATACCTGCAGCGAAACAAAACCAGTTCATTTACATTCCACCTTTCACTCAGAAGTGTGATGCAGCATACAAATGATCTTATCCCCCCCCGAAGCTACCACTCTCATTATCTAAACTTTTCAAGAGACCATGTTTATTTATTTATTATTTGCACTTGTATGCCACCCCACCTCCGAAGAAGATGGAAGAAGCTCCCATGAGCACAGCAAGTAACCAGCTTGCCTTTCCTTCCCTTCTTTCTTTCAAACATGTCTTGTGTGTTAGCCACAGTGTACTTTCCTTCCCATTCATCTTTTACACGGGAAAAATTGCCCAAGACTTTGCTTGGTTACTCCAGATGGGAGCATCGTAAAGTGTTTTATATAAGAAAACTTCAGCAAGGTGCCTTCGAAGCAGGATAATGCGGTGGTCAGCTTGGAGAAATTTGTTGGAGATGCACAAATGCACCAACTACTATTCTGGCATGCTGGATGGGCTAGAAGATTACACTTCCTTGATGAAGAGACTTGGCTACAACAACCACAACAAAGACATGAAAAACATCCTCAGCACTCACCCTTTAGTCTGGCCATCAGCTTCCGGGTAAAATTCATTGGTTATCTTCCCAAACTTTGAGAAAAACTTATGGATAACATTCTTCAGTTTCTCAAGGCGGTCTGGTCCAACCTGGGGGACATTGTCCACCACAATCACAGAATCAATTCCATCTGCTTCCTGAGGGAGCTCTTGTAGAATATCTCCCAGTAACTCTGTGGACAGTGAAAGAGAGAGGCCAATGAGATCATCTTCATTGGGTTTGCCTCCTGAAAGCACGCAGAAAGGAGTGCTGAAAAGCCCAAGTGGAATCATTGGGGGAAAAGGACTTCCTGGTAAGCGGGTTTGAATAAGGGAGGAAAAGGTTTGGGAAGCGTTGCTTTGGAGGGTCTGTGTCATTAGACTCTGATCAAAAGGCGAGTGATAATTGCTCTGAGATGAACCCCTGAACAAATTATCTCCCACAGCACTGTCTCTTGTCAGCTTGTTCTTCCCTCTGTCATCTGCATTATTTTCTGATGTTCTAAACTTGAAGAGCTTCAAAACTACCAAACTGTGACTGAGTTATCTACGTCGAATGATACTGATACTATGGCATCCGTGTAATGTAATGTAAAAAAACAAATATTCTAGTCATAGTAAGTTATCGTGGCTTTTAAAAGTGCACATTAATTGAATGTACCCCAGCATATTGTCACCCTTATATTTCACCCTTCTCTTTTAAAGCCAGCTGTATCCTTCGCAGTTCTTCAAGGTCTTTTGGATTACAAGGTGTCAATTTATCAGTCATGCGTAAATGTGGGTCCTGAACGTTCTAACAATAAACACAAATTGGACAAAATGTTCAACTGCCTATTAGGGCATCTTGCCCGATTTATTCACATAGTTCTTCCAGGTTGGTACTCGGCTCATGACAGTCAGAAATAGAAGCTTCTACTTTCCCAAGTAACCTTGGCTGATTAACTGGGATCACTTTGTTCTCTTCTGTGGTTAAAATAACTCATCATAAAGCATCAGATTCTAATCTGGGATACCTGGAGCAAAACCCAGCAGCCTCTCCAGTTCTGTGTCCCTAATGTGGGACGCAGAAGTACTTGACAACTCTGGAAGGGCTCCACTGTACATCAAACAGATCTACCTAAACTGACCCCAGAAAACACAACAGATCTGAATGCCACAACTCTGGGCCTCCTCTAACTCAGCCTACAGGATAGGTTACTATGCCATAACCTTCATGCTAACAGGTTTTAAACAAGGTTTCTAATAAAAACCTCAAGGGTTTTTTTCTGAATAAATTTAATAATGCAAGGATTTTTTTTTTTAAAGTGTGACCTGTTCATAGTTCTCAAGGTTAACCAGAAACTGGCACGGCTACTGTTCAGAGGATTCACAGGTTTCCTTTTCCACGGATAACTAACAACAAAGGCTGCTTGAAACTGACGACAGCTCTTGAACCACATTCACTCAATATTGTACAGATGTTACAAATACAGGCCACACACAAGCATACGCAACCGCTTCCCTATTTCCTCAGCTGTGCTCACCCAGCAAAAGGCAGGACAAGAAACAAATTAATTCAAAATTTAATGCTTTTTGATTATTATTTGGGGGTGCCTGGAGAGCAAGAATGACCAGTGAGAAACAGGGATACGCTACCCCAACCCCATGACAGCTGTCATTCCCACATCACTCAAGATCCTCCCCAAGGGAACACCCAACTACCCCTCCTCCTCCTTGCCAGCTGGGAACTCTGGGACGTAGTCCAGGCCCTGACTGGGAAGCGAGGTGCAAAGGGCTCCCCTGCCTCTTCCTGACACCCTCGGTCCCAGGCAGGTTTGTGCACTTGGGACTGGACTAGAAGACCTCCAGGGTCCCTTCCAACTCTGTTATTCTATTGTTCTTCTGGCTATGATCACATCTTTGCATCCCATCAAAGCCCACTCCCCCAAAAGCCTGAAATGGTACAAGTTCTCCTGCTTGACCAGGGGTGGGGCTGGACTAGAAGACCTCCACGGTCCCTTTCCAACCCCGTTATTCTGTCAAGCCGCCCTTATGTGACTGTCTTTTTCTTTCTTCTTTTGCTGCTTTGGGTCTCCTGGAGGGTAAGAGCGACCTCCATGAAGAGTGGGGGGGTGTTTGAAACAGGGAGGTGCTACCCCAACCCCAAGACAGCTGTCATTCCCACCCCACCCAAGGCCTTCCTCCCTTCCCCACCCCGCCCTTGGGAACACCCAACAGCCCCTCCTCCACTCCAGCTGGGAACCCTGGGGCTTGTAGTGCAGCCCCTGACTGGGAAGCGAGGTGCAAAGGGCCCACAATTCACACACACACACACAGAGTCCCAGGCAGGTGAGTATGTGTACCTATCCCAGGTGTGTGTGTGTGTGTGTGTTGTGTGAGAGGCAGCTTGCTTTGGGGCCAGGCCTCCGAGGTCCAGGGGAACACCTGGAGGGCAGGAAGGTGCCCTTCTCTCCCATTTCCCCCCCCCACCTCAAAAAGACCCCCCCTCCCCTCCCTGCCCCCCCCCCCGGGCGACCGCGCGCCGCCTTCTTCCTCCTCCTCCTCCTCCTCCGACGTCGTCCACGAAGTCCTCTCTCGTCGTGGCCCAGGGGCGGAGGAGGCCTGCAGGAGTCCCGCGGCTTCTCTTCCTCCTCCTCCTCCTCCTCGGATCCTTCCTCTCCTCCTCCTCCTCCCTCCTCTTCTCCTCCTCCTCTTCTCCTTCCTCCTTCCTCCTTTCTCGAGGCGGCGGCTACCGGCGACTGTTCTCGGCGGCGGCCGGCGGCGGTTCCTGGGGGGGAGGAAGCGGCTGTTCGGGCCGCTCTCCGGCTTCTTCTTTGTCCCCGCTGCCTTTTTCCTCCTCCTCCTCCTTCTTTTCCTCAGCCTCGTCGGCGTCGGGTTTCCCGTCCGGCTGGGCCTCCCGCCCCTCAGGCGACTCCGCCGGCGGCCGTTCGGCCTCCGAGTCGCTGCTGCTGCTGGTGGTGGTGCTGTTGCTGCTCCCTCCGCCGCCTCCGGACCCCTCGGCGTCGGCGGAAAGGGCGTCGGGAGGGGAGGCCGCGGCCGCCGCTAAGCTCTCCTCGGTCTCCTGCATGGGAAACTCGGGGGAGGCTGCGCGGCCTTCCCGATCACCTCACACACACACGCGCACGCCGCTCGGAGAGGCCTCGGCCGAAAAGGAAGGGAGGGCGCATGCGCAAGCGCACGCACGCACGCACGCACGGGGGAGGCGGCGCCCCTTAGCCGGGCCATGTGCGCGAGAGGGCCGCCGCCCGCTCTCGCGAGATCGGAGGAAACCATGCCTGGGGGGGAGAAAAGAAGAGGCGCTCGAAGGGAAACTTTCCTCGGCTTTAGTGAAAGGAGGACGAAGTCACTCGAGTCGCTTTCCCCCCTTTTTCGTACTTTTCCCACGATTGCTTTCTTTGGGAAAGGTTATTTCGGGATTATACACAATCCTCCCCGCCCTCCTCTGAATCCTTCGAGATGAGGCAATCCAAGATGGCGGCCGGTTTGAAAAGCTCCTTGAGGTGAGGCTTGCATCCGGCAGATGAAAGGGGTAGTCCTGGCAGGGTACTGCTGATAAAACTATTGCTTTTCGCATATACTATTAAAATAATAGGAAATCCTTTATTTAGGAAGGCAATGTATGAAAAAAATGAAAAATATAGTCGCGCCGAAGAAGGAATTAATGCTTTACCATAGTGACATATCACCCTTTCAAGGGTTCACAATGGTATCGTCTAGGAATTTGACGTATCGGGAGCATGGACCATAAGTGTATCATAGGGGAGCTTTGAGCTAATTATTGGCACTTATTCTGAAACCCCTAAGACAAGCAGTGACTGGGATATGCACTCCCTGTTACAAATTGAATAGTATATACAATCCTATATTGTGATCGGAGTTTTTTTTTCCTACGCTTCATTTTTATATATAAAAAAAATCCCTTGGAATGGTACGGCCCGGCGAGCCCCGCCACATCAGCTGTTTCTCACTCACGTGATCTTTCTCTTAAAGAAACAGTAGATACACAAAAAAGACAGTGAGCCATTGGGTCCCATGCAGGAGAGGGATATTAAAGCTGGGCGTTCCTCACCGAACTTTTAAAACGCTTTAAATACAGATTAAGAGTTGCAATGGTTTTATATACTTCATTCTTTTCTGCATTAAGTGGCATTTATTTTTGTGAAGATACACTTAGGACTAACCATGCATATATCTATATATATATATCTATATATCTATATCTATATATATATCTATCCCTGACTAGGTTGCCTCCAAAGTACAGGAATAGATTTTTGCAACTTTTGCAATTTCCATTATGACATTTTGGCTGGGAATTGGGGTATTTGGAGTCTAAAACATCTGGAAATCAGATGCTTGGAGCTGGAGAAGGCTGGCTTCTGTCAGTATATGTTAGTCCTTAAGGGATTATCCTGTCTTGCAAGGTTTCTCCTAGTAAACACAATGCAGCAATACAAAAATCGTGGATAATTTTACAAGCACTTTTACTCCGATTATTCCCCCCTCCCCCTGAATATGACAGATAATATTGTATTTTTATATTACAGTTTATATTACAGTTACAGCAATGTTCAAATCTCTTGGCTCTTTGCTAAACTGATAGTAGCAAGGTCATCAAAAATGGCCTTTGGGAAGGGAAATCTCCTATGACCAAAAGCTAAGTAAAACTGCTGTTAAAACATCACTATTGGAAAATGAATATTAATATGAATACACCAACAAAGTGGCTTTCAAATATAGTTTTTGAATCAGATCAACACGACACTGTACTTATTAATCTTCCAGAATCCCAACATAACGTTTGAATAATATAATACAAGGTCAAGAAAAAGTTTTGATCTGTTTATTTGCCATATCTAGGGGTACATGGACTGTTGCCCTCTAAATAGGGGGGTGCCATGCTAATGCAACCCATTGCATCCTTAATTTGCACATTTTGCAAGTCCTTAGAAGGGCTGTGAGAACTTGACGAAACAAGCATGGTTTTAAAATCCAAGTAAATTTTTAAAAGTGTAAGGAGGAGTCATAAACCAGTATGGGGTGCTATCACTGGTTTCTACACCCTGCGTGTTCAGTGTCAGAGTGGCAGCTGTCCAAATGGCTTAATTCCCTCTGTTTTTTGGTTGCTGATTTTTTTTTTAGCCAGATGAACTGTTCCAGATCCAAAGAAGGGGGTTTGTAAGAGCTTAAAGCAAAGTTCTTAAAACACAATGTGGTATCCAAAGCAGAATTAGATTCTCTACTACTGGTAGCTTTCTACCATATAGTATCAACCTTATTAACTCTCAAGACTCCTTTTTCTGTTATGTATTCAAAATGGGCTCTGATTAATATAGATGTGTGTATGCATGTGCACTGTATGTAAATGTATTTTATATGTGAGCTTATGCACTGGAGACAAATTCTTTGTGTGTCCAATCATTCTTCTCTTCTCTCCTCTCCTCTCCTCTCCTCTCCCTCCTTCCCTTCCCTTCCCCCCTCCCCTCCTCAGCATATGGGTTTATTGCTGTAAGATGCCCTGAGTCCTTTGGGAGATAGGGCAGCATAGAAATCCCATTATTAAATTAAATTATATATAGATATATAGATATGAGAGCGGGCATCAGAATTCATTTTTTATGTGTGCATGTGTTCATTTTTTATGTGTGCAGTGTGTACACTAAATGATAATGCAGGCTATCTTATCCACTTTCCTCGTGGTGTGTTAGACTCCAGCAATCTTTCTCAACTTTAAGGGGGTTGGCGCTGGCTGGGGAACTCTGGGGGTTGAAGTGCACCCCTCTTAAAAGCTGATGATGATACAGTATGCCAAGTTCCGACATCACCCTGGGAAAGGGTGTGCCCCTTTAGGAACAGCTAAGGAAGGCTCTTACCCCCCCCCCCCCCAGCTCTTTGCACAATCAACTGTGCAACCCTGGCTGGCGCTGCCCCCATCTGGGCGTTCCAGGCAGCGCTCCCCCCCCTTTCCCCCCCCACCCCCATTGACGCACATCTGCCAAGTCAGAGCCTTCTGCTCCAATCCGGCCTTGGCAATTGCAACGAGGGTTTCTGGGGGTGCCTAGGCCTGTCCCAGCCAAAAGGGGCTGAAGGGGGTGGGTGGGTGGGAGAAATCCCCTTATCCATTTAGCCCAGCCCCGAACAACCCCCTCCCTCCTTCCCCCACCCCCTGCGGGACTTTCTTGCGGGAGTTTTGCAAAGTCTGCGCAGCCTTGCAATCGGGCGGGCGCTTATTGCGGCCGGAGAGAAAGGGGGGGTCTCTTCTCCTACCCCCCCTCCCAACCCCGGCCGTTTAAGAAACCCCTTCCCCCACTTCTGCCCCCGCCGCCGATCCGAGCCATTGCAGAAGGGCGCAAAAGCGGCGCGCAAAGAGATCCTGCAGCAGCGGCAGCGCAGCGGGCAGCACGTGTCGGCCCGCCTCGGAGACGCCTCCCCGGCCCGCCCCACCGGCCCCCTGGCCGGAGAGCCGGAGGAGGGACGCATCCCCCCCCCGCTCCTCCCGGAGGCTCACATGACCGAGGCCAGCGATGGACCGAGAAGAAGGGCCCGACGCGAGCCCCGAAGGAGCCGCGGGTAAGCAGCCGGGCCGAGACGCGCGGCGCGCTCGCCTTGCCTTGCCTTCTGCGCCCCCAGACCAGCCCTTGCTTTGGCCAGCTGCGCCTGTCTCTCTCTCCAACGCCGGGCCTCTCCGCGCAGACCCCCGGGGCTGGGGACGATGGGCAGGGCGATCCTCAGCCCGGGACACCCCCACCTCCCGCCGCACCGAGCCCCCGCCGAGTTTGGGCACTTGGACAGCTCCCGGGTTCCCATCCAGCTGCTCTCGGCAAGGGTGTTTTCTTCCCCACCTGGAGCCTCGGCCGCGCAACCGGAGGGCAGAGGAACTCGGCCCAGCCGCGCAGGGTCCGGGAGGGACTCGGTGGGCGAGCGGGGCTTCAGCGCCCCCCCTCCCCATTCCTCCTCCTTGCGCAGCAGCCGCGTTTCGTAAGCGCAGCGCGTAACCTTGGAAGGCGGCTCAGGAAAGGATTCGGGATCCAGGGAAGACGTGGGGTGGCAGCGCGGCATCTGGGTGGCCGTGGGAGATGGGAGGTGTAGTCTTCGCCTAGGCTGGGAGGGACTCCGAGGCAGGAAGATCCCCGCTGGGCTTTCTCCCGCCCCCCATTCCAGATTTTGAAAAGGAGGCCTCTGCGTTTCCCCCCCTCTCCTTTTTAGAGGAGGTGGTTAGGATTCCGAGCTGTGTTTCCTCCCAAGTTGGCTCCTTTTAAAGCTCTGGGGACTCCCAGCTAGGGAATTCTGGGAGTTGAAGTCCACCTACCGTCCTCGACTTACAACAGTTCGTTTTGGGCAGGGGTCTTCAAACTTGACAGCTTTAAGACTTGTGGACTTCAAGTCCCAGAATTCCTCCTCCAGTTGTGTTAGCCCAGGAATTCTGGGAGTTGAAGGCCACAAGTCTTAAAACTTGGCCAAGTTCGAAGGCCCTTGAGCTAGAAAGTTAGGTTGCAGGAGAAGGTGGTGGAACTTAGCCAGCATGTCTTCTTCAGGCCTCCTCTGGATCAGAGGTCTCCAACCTTGGCAGCTTTAAGACTTGTGGACTTCAACTCCCAGAATTCCTCCTCCTCCAGTCGTGTTAGCTCAGGAATTCTGGAAGTTGAAGTCCACAAGTCTTAAAGTTGCCAAGTTTGAAGGCCCTTGGTGTAGGGGGATTGTTCCAAGTTACAATGGCGCTGGAAAAAAAAAAGGGACTTAGGATCATTTTTCACACTTAACGGCCGTTGCAGCATTCCCCAAGGTCACGGGATTAAAAAAAAAAATCAGCTGCTGGACAACTGATTCATATTTGTGACGGTTGCAATGTCCCAGGGGTCACGTGATCTCCGACCTTCTGTCAGTCAATGAGGAAACCCGATCCGCTTAACAACTGGATGACTAACTTAACGACTGCAAGGATTCCCTTAATCCCTGTGGCAAAGAAAGGTTGCAAACCGGGGCAAAAATGGGACTTGTCTCACTTAGCAACATAAATGTTGGGCTCACTTGCGGCCGTAAGAAGTCGGAGGACTACCTGTATCTTAAAAAGTTGCTCAGTTGTTCTGGGAAGCTGAAACGACTTTCCCTGGGGAGGTTAGCAGGATCTGGGTGACATTTATGTCAACTTGCCCTCATCATCACCATTATTATTACTTTCATGGTTGAAAAGAATTCTGCCTTCCTCACATGGTGGATTTGTGGTCACACCAAGCTGGTTATGTGAGATCATGAGTTGTCTGTTGTGACTTTGCACAACCCTTTGTGACAGCCTCATGTGCTGTGTGGGAGGTTAGGGTGCATCTACGGTAGATAAGGCCAGCCCTTGCGGCCCGGAAACTGTGGTCTGTGGCTTGTCATGCTGCCTTAGTCCAGCCAAAGGTGCCTTACCCACAATAAACCAACATTAACCCAAACATGGCTTGATAGGCGTGAATCCAACCCAACTCTCAACATGCTTGCCTGTTAGTTGCCTGGTTCTCATTTTTCTGGCTTTTTGTGCTGGCTGCTAAAGCCTGGATTTTATTTTTGTGTGTTATGCTGATTGGCTCAGTTACTCGATCATCTCTTTTTTTTTCTACGCAATGAACTCGGCGCATTACCCAACGTCCTCTGTGCAGTGTGGATTGATTTAGTATGGGCTGATGAAGTTTTCTAGGCAGGAACTGAACAAGAACAAAGAAAGTAAAATGATGCCCACGATGCACTCCGTCAACTTTGCACTTTCTGGTTTTTAACATGAGAAAGTTCTCGGATGCATCTTTTTTTTTTTTAACCCTGGACTGCATGCAATCTGTTCTCATTTCCTAGAAAACTTCCTTTTCTGTCCCTGAGCTTGCTTGAGCAGACAAACCTCCAACTAATTTCTTAACAGCAGCAGGGTTTGGGCCCCTGTATTTATCTGGAGCATTTTTGCTTCTCTGTTTAGCCAAAAAGGGGGAAAGAGCTTGGATTTTAGAGGCTGAAAGGGAAGGCATGCAAGGAAAAAAAACATGTGAGGTCCAAGAAGGAAAAAAAGCTCAGGGCACGAGGCTTTTCCTGGGATGCTCCATGGAGTAATGTTGGTCCTGTAGTAGGTATTCCTGCCTGCCTGTCCCCAGCGTGGCTCTCTCTGCTTCAGGCTCTTTATCTGCTCCTTTGTGGCTTGCGTTTGTTTTCTTCCATTGTTTTCCCTGGGGAGCTTAAAGCCTTCGGGGTGCCTGTGTGATCTTGCGCTAGTATTTCCAATATTTAGGCTCCAGAGAGTCCGGAACAGAGTCTGCTCTGCATAAGGGATGTGTTTGCTGGTTCAGACAACCGTCTGTTGCATGTAGGGATTTGGTCAGCAAATTTATTTATTTTATTTATTTATTTGGATTTGTATGCCGTCCCATCTCCGGGGGGGGACTCGGAGCGGCTCACACGAAGAATAGAAATACAAGACATAAATACAAGGCATTAAAATATACAAGCCATCCAAATAAATCCCTAAAATACAATAAAACCTGATTAATTAAAAAAACGACCCCAACCAACTTCAATCCAGGCCGGCCTGTAAAAACAGCCAAGTTTTAAGATCGCGGCGGAAGGAATAAACGTCAGGAGCCAACCCCAACTGCGGAGATGAGGAAGAGGAAGAGGAGAAGGAGGAAGACTGTGGGGCCATTGGCTCTCTTGGAGCTTGCTTGCTTTCTTGAAGACATCTCGTGACACAACTAGGGAACCTCATCAGTGCTGGTGTTAACTGTCTTGCCAGCAGCAACATCCCCATTGCACACATGATTTACATTCGGATACTTGGCTGCTGGTTCACATTTATGACGGTCGCAGCGTCCTGGGGTCACGCCGATTCCCCTTGTGCGACCTTCTGACGAGCCAAGTGCACGGGGAAGCCTGCTTCGCTTAACGACTGCCTGCCCAATTGAGGCTTTCAAGAAGAGACTGGACTGCCATCTGTCAGAAATGGTGTAGGGTCTCCTGCTTGGGGAGGGGGTTGGACTAGATGACCTACGAGGTCCCTTCCAACTCTGATTATCTGTTAGCTTCAGTGTTTCACTTAACAAACGTGGTGAGAAAAATCGTAAGGACGTGGCCAGGCTCACTTCACAGGCGCCTCACTTAGCAACATACATTTTGGGCTCCACCGCTGCCTGTGCCAGTTGCCAAGCCACCAACCCTTAACGGCCGTTGGTTTAGTGTCTGTCTGAAGTCACAACGGTGCTGACAAAGATGGTTTAAAAACCGTCCTCCCACTTGGGATGCTGTGGGGACAGTTTTAAGCACAAGGACTGCTCCTCAGTCTCCTTTTTTTCAGCACCATCGTAACTTTGAACGGTCACTAAACAAAACGGCCGTAACAGGAGGACCCATCCCTGTATTGCAAATTCTGGTCACAGCTTTCCTCCATCCCGAAGAGAGAGGGATGGGCCATCTTATCTTATTATCCAGGCGAATCGGTCCGATGGAATAAGCGAGCCCACCCACCAATAATCTGATGATCTTTGGCAGAGCAGGATTTGAACTCGGCTCTTCCAAGTTGTAAGCCACAAGGAGGCCGTCATTTGCCATCCCTCCCCAAGCTTCAGGCTGTAAGTTCAGTAGCAAGATACCTATATCTATATCTATCTATATCTATATCTATCTATATTTCTATATCTGTCTGTCCGTCCGTCCGTCTGTCCCTCCGTCCGTCCATCCATCCATCCATCCATCCATCTATCTATATCCATCTATATCTATCTATATCTCTATATCTGTCTGTCTGTCTGTCCGTCTGTCCCTCCGTCCGTCCATCCATCCATCCATCCATCTATATCTATATCTATATCTCTATATCTGTCTGTCCGTCCGTCCGTCCATCTGTCCCTCCGTCCATCCATCCATCCATCCATATATCTATCTATATCTATCTATATCTCTATATCTGTCTGTCCGTCCATCCGTCCGTCCTTCTGTCCATCCATCCATCCATCTATCTATCTATCTATCTATCTATCTATCTATCTATCTATAAAGGAACCGTTTCAGACATCTGGCTTATGTAACTCAACACTCAGCCACCAAGCCCTGTGGTTTGGGATAAAACATTTTTTTTTTAAACAAAATATTTTCATAATATTTCTTAAGGTTTCATTGCAGGCCTGGAATGGATTGGGGCTGAGATTTGGAGAGGCGGGTTTTCCTGTTTTGTTTTTTCTGCAGGATCGAAACCAAGGAAATGAATCTTGGAACTCAGCTTAAAGGCCATGCCGTTCATCGGTGGTCAGGTTGGCACTGCAAGCCGGTTATTTCATGTCTCGAATCCCGCACGGCCTGTTTTGGTTTTTTTTTAAAACAACTCGGCCAAACCGAAAATTTTTTTATTTTTTGCCCCAGCTGTTTCTTATTGCTGAAAATTATTTGGCAGGGATTTCTCTTATTTTTCTTTCCTTGGGCCAGGAAATTGCAGAAGTACGTTGGGTTGTGCTACTTTCTGAAATCATCTCAGTTCCATTTTCTGATGAATTCTAGAAATGTTTTAAAAAAAAGAGTGTGGGGATTTCCTGAGAAATTGGGGGTGGGGTGGGGGGAAACCCTAAACTTTTCCTGATAAGAAACTCTTGAATGGGAAATTACAACGCTTCCCAACGGGTATTTCTAAACTTCTTCCCCTTTTACAAGCTGGATTTTTTTAAAAAAGGAAGCAAAACAGCAGTAAACAACCTAGGATGATTTGATTTGGGGCTGATCTCCCTGTTATCCTGTTTTCAGTTATTGCCTTTTGCTGATTCTTTGCATTCCATTGTAGCTCGTTTGCTTCTCTTTCTCTATTTCTTTCCCTTTCTCATTCTCTTCCTCTCTCTGTCCTTCTTTCTTGCTCTTTCTCTCTGTATCCTTTTCTCTCTCGTTCTCTCTCTCTTTCTCATTCTGTTCCTCTCTCCATCGCTCTTTCTCTCCTCCTCCTCGCTCCCTTTCTCTTGCTCTCTCTCCTCTTCTCTTTCTCTCTCTCTCTGTCATTCTCATTCTTTCTCTCCCTTCCTCCCTCTTTTTCACTTTCTTCCTCTCTTTCTCTCTCACCCTCACTTTCTCGCAGTCTCTTCCTCTCCCTCTCTCCCCCGCCCCGCCTCTGTTTAGCCCCAGAATAGGTGAAACGTGGAGAAAAATGCTTTCTGTGGCTTATTTTGGCAATACAGTGGCAAGAAAACATCTGGATTTTGCTTGTTGGAGAGCCCCGTTTCCCTCTGCTTTGCAATGCCAGGGCTTGAGATTGGAATGAGGAATCCTTGATATTGTTTTTTCCTGCTCTCTCTTCCCTCCCTCCCTCCTCCAAGTGGGATTTGCTCTGTTCCTTCCGGAGGAAGAATTTTTCTCCCTGGGAAGGGACCTTGGACTTTGTTTGGGGTGTTGCTGAGCGCACTGTCTGGGTTCTGCTTTTGACAGAGCGTGCCTTGCAACGCGTTGGCCTAGAATGGACATTGAGACGTTTTGCCACCTGGCATCGTAACCTTAAAAGAATGTTTTTGGCTTTCAAACTGCTCTTTTATTTTATTTTATTTTTTTTTTAAAAATATTCTGTTCAATCCTGTCTGATTCTCAGAGACGGGGCCTGGACAAGTCCTTGTTTTCTTGGTGAGGTTTTCCAGAAAGTCTTCCCCTTGGCTCCTTCTAAGAGCTTGGAGAGACAGGCTGGCCTGAAGCCACCCAGCTTTCTCAGTGCCCAAAGCGGGACTAGAACTCACGGTCCAGGGGGTGGAAGTCTACCGGTTCGGAGCAGTCTACAGAACTGCTTGTTACGATTCTGCACAGTTTGGAGAACCGGCAAATCGTGCCCCTGGCTGGCCCCGCCCCTCTCCGCCCAGCCAGTCCTTATTGCGCATGTGTGATATCGCTGACTGCGTTCTCCCCTACTCAGTCACTCCTTAAGGTCTTTCTTTCCTTCTTTCTTTCCTTCTTTCTTTCCTTCTTTCTTTCTTTCTTTCCTTCCGACGATCAGCTGTTCCAATGATCAGCTGTGCCGGGACCCCCCCTCGCTGAGGCCCAGGAGGCAAAAAGGGGTGCGTGGGGGGGGGGTATAGGTCATACGAGTCAGCGGCCCAACGCCTGAATTTCGATCACGGGGATTTGCAACGGTCGTAATTGTGAGAAACGTTCTTAACCTCACTTTTTTTCCAGCGCCGTTGTAACTTTGAACAGTCGCTGAATGAACTGTTGGAAGTCAAGGACTGCCTGCATGAGCCTTCGCCCGGGTTCATTCCTTGCTCTTAGCCGTGATTTCTGGGCTAAGCCATAATCGGCCGGCTTCGTGCAACCCCCCCATATGCAAAGCCCCAGCGGTTGGGTTTACACAATAGAGCCAAACCCAAGCCGTGTTGCAGCTGGTTCAACGTGATGGGTGAAACCTTGCGTTGAATTACTTGATGTCCTCCAACCTAGACCTTTTGTAGGGACTACAACTCCCCGTGGACGCATCTGGAGAGCCTCACCTTGGAAAAGGCTCTTGCAGATAAAATAATGGCCAGGGGAAGCAGAACGGCCTCCAGCGGGCAATTCTGTCCTTCACCCAACCTCCTTGGCTCCCCATATTTTAGCCATGAACGTCCTTTTAGCATGTAGGAAGTATGGACGGTGCTTTTTTCCCTTTCTTCTGGCATGGAAATCTTCACACACACACACACCCCCCTCCCATTCCATAGTTGGTTGCAAACAGGAACCAAGAATGCCAGCTGTAGGTTTTGCTGCATTTTGATCTTCAGCAAGAGCCAGTTCGACAAGAATTACCAGCCGCTCGGCTGGCTCCCTCAGATGATTTTTTTGGCCCCTAGCCCAGCAGAGCCAACTGCTTTTTGGAGAGAGAGGTGTGAGGGTTTTTTTTTTTTGGAAACATTTCTGGGTAGTTTAGGCAGGTAGAGATAATTCTGCCAAGGTAGGTGTGTTCCTGTTTGGGCAAGAGCAGCTTGCAGATTGGGTAGCCGAACGTTTCTTCCCCCGGCCCTTTTTCCTCTCAAGAATCGCATCTCCTTTTGCTACTCCCCTTTCTCCTCTAGACTTGGGGGAGCCTCAGGTCAGTGACCCCAAGGACCCAGAAGAACCTCCGATGCAGAAGCCTCCAGGAAGCCCCTTGGTCCTCCCTCACACTTTGCAGGAGCTCCTGAGCAAGGACACCGTTCAAGTGCAGTTAATCCCGGAGAAAAAGGGGCTGTTTTTGAAACACGTGGAATATGAAGTCTCCAGCAAGGTTGGTGATGAGGAATATAGTTTGTTTGCTGGGCTTGACTTTGAGCAACTTGGTTGATCCTCTGGGGGGGCTGGACTTGAGGAATAAAAGGGGTGTATTTGCAGAAAGCCATTAGATTGGTCTGAAGGAAGCGTGAAGCAACTTCTCTTGGCTCCTAGCTGAAGCGTGCGGAGTTGCAGCAGACCGTGTCTTGGGACAGCGGCCTCTTCCTAAAACAAGAGAGAATGTCTATATTTTGCAGTTGTTTATCAATGCTGTGTTTAGTTTTGGATGCAAATGGTCCACACCACCTTGTGCCGATTTACATTGACATTTTAGAAATCATAGTTAATAGGATATAAACTTCTACTTTAAAAAAAACCCCTCTAACACAGTGTTTCCCAAACTTTAGCAGATGCGTGGACTTCAACTCCCAGAATTCCCCAACCAGCCAGGTTGCCAAGGTTGCAAAAGGGTTGAGGGTTAACCCTTGGTTAGAACTGTTGTCAAGTAATATAATGGATTTCTTTTATAGTAACACTATCAAACAGATTATAGGACAAGAAGAAGAAAGGACTCCTTTTCCACTCTTATGGAGCCTCTCTGTAATCAGTATAATTAATAATAAAGGCTGGGTTGGATTGGATCTTCACCAGATCAATCTAACCAATTGCTTAGATCTCAGGAAGTTTCCCACCTCCATATTTTAACCTAAAAGTTAAATGCCGGCTGGCTGTAGGAAAGACCTCCTGTAGGAATAATCTCTACACTTTAAAAGTTTTTTTTTTTTAAAAATAACCTGCAAGTATAGTACACCTACAGTGTGAGATGCTAAGATTGGCAAAGGAGGTTGCCAGGTAGAAGGAAGAACAAAATATCATTCCATTTATAAAGTGCCTTTAAGGGAATTGATAAAGCTGTATCAATTTCAGCCAGTTCAATCGTGGGCGAGCCACTGAATCGACTGACTTCCATCCATTTCTCTGGCTGGTGAAAAATAATCCCAATTTAAAGCATGGCTTTCAGTTCTCCCAAAAGAAATGATTTCCCCCTGCAGAAAAGGACTTTTTCTGCCTTTTTCTTTCCACGTTTGCTCTCAACAGGTTTTTCTTAGCACTTATTTTTCAGGGTGATTCAAACTGCAGCAATCAAGGCAAGCGGAAAAACATCCAGCTTGTTGCATCATTTAGTTTTTGGGGAGGATTTATTGCTGCAAGATGTGGCGGTTGTGGTTTGTTTAGATCGGTTGCGAAGGGAGGCCGAGTCGGATTCTTGGATGTTTAAGCGAAGGATGAACAGATAAACTCGTTCACACCCAAGTCCTTTAACTAACTGCCCATCGTTCCAGACAAGGTCTATTTATTTATTTACTGAATCGCTGTAGCTAGCTCCCTGTCTCAATAAGGAGATCTGGGCAGTGAACAATGTGAGAAGTAAAAATAGAAATAATAACAACGGCAGAAATCAGAAGTAGATAGCGGCCAAGGGAAAGGCTACGGAGAAGTTTCCTGAGGATGGGCTCCAACTCGGAAGACTAAGCCTCTGGTTCCGGTGACCGACCCGGATTGGATCCTGTGACATTGTCCTGGGACACGTAGATCCATCTTCCTTCATGAGAAATGCAACAATCGTTAACACAACCAGGAAATGGGTCCTTTCACACACTTGACGCAGAATGGGCCAATTCACCATGGCCAACTCGCTGTGAGGGCAATTTAACAATTCAATTTAATTATTTAAAATAGTTTGAAGATTATTTAGGTTTTTTTTGTCGTTCACATTTCACGTCGTCCCTCCACCTTTCCTGAATTATTCCGTTCCACCATTTCTTCGATATTAGTGTAACTCTTGCCCCGCAATGACTTGTGCTATGGCGAGTTGGCTGTGGCATGTTGTTGTAGATCCCAGTTGGGGATCCAGGCCTGGGCACAGAACCAAGTCTTGGGATCTTGTGAAAGGCCAGCAGGACTGGGGCCAATCTCATCTCCGGAGAGAGAAGGCTCCATAGGGTGAACAACTGTGGCAGGCAAGACATATCTCCTGGGATCCACCTGCTGGCATTCTTTAGCCAATGAGATCTGGATGTGCCCGTCTTGACGGATGAGATGGGATGGGTAGGAACAACCAGGGTCCCTTAAATAACCTGGTCTCAAGCCAGGAGATGCTGGACTAGAGGGTATTGAGATCTTCTGTTCCTGGTCCACGGGGCCAAGAGTTCCAGCATCTCCTTTGAGGAAGCTCTGAATGGACTCCTTCGTTCTCCCTACAGCGTTTTAGGTGCTCTGTTTACCGGCGGTATAACGACTTTGTGGTTTTCCATGAGATGCTCCTTCAGAAGTTCCCCTACCGTATGGTTCCTGGCTTACCTCCCAAGAGGATGTTAGGAGGTAAGATTGGAAGGCACAAGATGGGAGGTAACTAAACTCCAGGAAAGCCATCAGTGATGACCTTCCCCAGCCTGGTCTTTCCAAATGGGTTGGAGCTATGACTATCAGGCTTCCTAGTCAACCAAGGCATTGTGTTGAGAATTGCAATCCCAGCTCTCTAGAGATGTCTTGTTGACCATAGCTTATGGCTGGAATTGGTAGAAGAAGTAGGACTTCCTTTTGTGTGTAAAGCTATCAGGAAGGTTTTGAAGATTGAGGTTCCTCAACCTGGACCTTCTCCATTCCTCCAGCTGACCGAGAATTTATCGAGACCAGGCGCCGTGCCTTGAAACGTTTCATCAATCTGGTGGCACGACACCCTCCTTTTTCAGAAGACGTCCTTCTGAAGTTCTTCCTCTCTTTCAGTGGGTCGGTAAGTGTGTCTGAGAAGGACTCCATGGGTAATTGAATATGTTGTAGAGATCAGTGCTCGCTGGCTTATCTAGTGCTGGTTTGCCAGATGCCTCCTACTAGTTAGATATCTACCATAACATTGTCCACATCAGGACTTTCTTAGCTGGGCAACCTTTACAGGATCTTGAGGCAACCAGTAATTTTTCATGTATATCCAGGGAAGGAGAGAAACCAAGTTTGTGGTGGTCAATCTAGCATGTGATCTTACTTAGAGTCATCCCAACATCAATGAACTAGATGACAGAGGTTGATTCAGTCCATGGACACTTCATGTTTCCAGTTAATTTTGCAACTCACCACCCAATTTATGGTATCTCAAACCACAATACTACAAATCCTACACATAGAATCCAGGGGTGACCTTTGAATCAAAGATGAGAGATTAGTTCCTTCAGAAAGACTACAAAACATTGACACGTTGTGCTGATGGAAGTAAGACTCCAGGAATGTGAAAGGAGATAGTCATTGCTAAACTCCACTGATAGTTGTAGGAGTGCCCTCCAAGTTCCTTTCTGCCCTTTTGGATCCCCCCTTCCTACTTATCTTCTTCTTGTTCCAGGATGTTCAGAACAAGCTGAGGGAGTTGGTTCAAGGTGTGGGAGATGAATTCATGACCTGCAAGTTCTCAATGCAAGCAAAGGTATTATCTCCTGTTAGAGACCTGGATGTGGTGTGGCTTCAGCAGAAGACTTCTGTTTGTAACAGAGAGATACAAAGGCTCAATCCTGGTCACTTAGGATGGTGTTTTTCAACATTGGCTGCTTTAAGATGGGTGGACTTCAACTCCAGAATTCCCCAGCCAGCTTTAAGATGGGCCAACTTCAATTCCCAGAAGTCCACCCAACTCAGAAATATTTCTCTGGTCTTTTAGAGTTGCCAGTAGAAAGGGAGTGGCAGAAGCAATGCATACCTTAAATGCTTATAGATAATTTCTAGGAGACGGAAGCTTCTGGCGCGCAAGATTATTACTGGAGAGCATGATTGATGACTCTTGGCTATTGGCCGTTGGATGACCCTGACATCCCTTAAAGCAGCCAACATTGAGAAATGTTGACTTAAGATGCTTGAGCTGCATTGAGAAAGACGGGCTGGGGAAGATTGTACCAGCTGGGGTCAACATCTCCTGCTATGTAGGAGTCTTCCAGCTATATGGAAACTGGCTATCCCTCCCCAACCTGGCGCCCCTCTAGCATCCCCATGTAGCTGTCATTGGGTGTCTTGAACTTTCCTAACTCTCTTACAGGAGTATTTGCCTACAGACATCCAAATCCAGTTTGCGGCCAGCCGAGAATTGATCAGGAACATCTATAACAGCTTCTACAAACTCAGGGACCGGACTGAGCGAATAGCCTCCCGGGCGGTCGACAATGCCTCAGACCTTCTCCTCTTTGGGAAGGAGCTAAGGTGAGCAGTGGTGGACTGACCCACCTGCTTTCTGAACCTCAAGCCTTGGGGCTGAGCCGCCATCTCTTTTAGAGGTAGTCCTCGGCTTATGGCTGGTAGCGATAGGACAGATCTCCCAGGGTTACTTACGGCCCAGATTCGAAGTTTTTCAGCAGCCCCCACTCCTGAATTTTAGATGTTGGGCAGATGGCCTGCAATTAGCTGTGGTAGCGCAGTGGTTAGAGTGCAGTACTGCAGGCTACTTCTGCTGCCTGCCGGTTGCCTGCAATTTGGCAGTTCAAATCTCACCAGGCCTTCCATCCTTCCGAGGACGGTAAAATGAGGACCCAGATTGTTGGAAGGGCAAGAGGGTATAAACTGCTTAGAGAGGGCTTTGAAGCAGTGTGAAGTGGTATATAAGTCTAAGTGCTAAGTGGGGAAGGAGGGAAGGAAGAAGGGGGGAGGGAGGGAGGGAGGGAGGGAAGGAAAGAAGGAAGAAGGGAGGGAAGGGCCATTGTGGCACAATGGTTAGAATGCAGTATTGCTGACTCTGCCCATTGCCAGGAGTTCAATCCTGACTGGCTCAAGGTTGACTCAGCCTTCCGTCCTTCTGAGGTGGGTAAAACGAGGACCCAGATTGTTGGGGGCAAGAGGCTGACTCTGTAAACTGCTTAGAGAAGGCTGGACGTTGGGTGCACGCAGGGGAGAGGGGGTTTGGTGCAAAGGCTTGGCAGGGTCTTCACAGATACCACCCCCCTCTTTTGGCAGTGCTTTGGGCTCAGACACGACCCCGCTGCCTTCCTGGGCGGCTCTGAACCACAGCGCCTGGAGCAGCCTGAAACAGGCCCTGAAAGGCCTCTCCGTGGAATTCGCCATGTTGGCCGACAAAGCCGTTCAACAGGTGAGCTGGGATGGGCAAAAGTTTGCAGGGGAGGCGGGTGGTGGTGGTTGATTGCCCAGGATGATGGGTCTGGGCGCCCCCCCCTCTTGAGATTCATCGATCTTTCAGCGAAGATTGCAAGGAAGTGCCTGGGGGGGGCGTCCCCGTTTAACGACTGCCCCGCTTGGTGACCATTTGCACTGAACCCGGGGGGGGACAAAATAGCCCCTTAGAGACACCCCCCCCACCTCCTCATGTTGGCGACCTTCGCTGGTCCGTAAAAAGGAAGGAAGGAAGGAAGGAAGGAAGGAAGGAAGGAAGGAAGGAAGGAAGGAAGGAAGGAAGGGCGTAAGTCCCGTCGTGGCTTCACTGAACGACGTTCGCTTAGTGACCAAGAAGCCACTTTCCAGTTTCAGTCTCTGAACAAGGACAAGGTCGTAAATCTTACGACTCGCGAGCTCCTGTCGGTGAATGAATTATCAAAATAAGGAAACGCCATCCGGAAGACATCTATGAAAACAGAGGTCAATTTCTTTGAGGCGGGGGGAGAGGTTCTCGTTCAATGACTGCATCGCTTAGCGACGGATGTTCCGGTGCCAACTGTGACCACCACCAACTGAGGACTACCCATATGCGTGTGTGTGTGTATATATGTATGTGCGTGTGTGTGTATGGATATTCGCGCGCACACACATGCCCATACACAGAATACCTGCGCACCCATCCACCACGGTCTCTTCCACCTTGAATTGCTCTGCATCCCATCGTCTCCTTTTATCTTGAAAAATTCCCCTGGTTCCAGACTTACAAGGGCCCATTTCCACCCCCGCCCGGCTCCCTTTCCTCCTGCACTCGGGCGGGTGGGCCGGTGGGGAGCAGCTGCCTCCCCCCTCACTGGGTTCTCTTTCGTTCTGCTGTCCAGGGGAAACAGGAAGAAAATGACGTGGTGGAGAAACTCAATCTTTTCCTGGACTTGCTCCAGTCGTACAAAGTGAGTCCAGTGGTCAAAGTGCCCGTCGGGGAGAGAGAGGCTGGGTCAACGGCTGGGGGGGGGGCTGGAGCAGGGAAGTGGGAGGGTCCGAAACAGGAGAGTCAAGGAATGAAAAAGGTGAAAAAAATGGATGGATAAATGGATGGAGAGAGAAATATGGACAGATAGATAGGATAGATAGATAGATAGATAGATAGATAGATAGATAGATAGATAGATACTGTAGATAGATAGATAGATACTGTAGATAGATAGATACTGTAGATAGATAGATAAATAGATAGATACTGTAGATAGATAGATACTGTAGATAGATAGATACTAGATAGATAGATACTGTAAATAGATAGATTAGATTAGATATATTAGATAGAAAGAGATAGATAGAAAGATAGATATATTAGATAGATATATTAGATAGATAGAAAGATAGATATATTAGATATATTAGATAGAAAGATAGATATATTAGATAGATATATTAGATAGAAAGATAGATATATTAGATAGATTAGATAGATATATTAGATATATTAGATAGATAGAAAAATAGATAGATAGATAAGACAGACAGACTGATAGAAGACAGACAGATCATCTATCAGAGCAGGAGAGATAAACAGACATACATAGATGATTGATAGATAAATAGATAGAAAAATAGATAGACAGACTGATAGAAGATAGAGAGCAGGAGAGATAAACAGAGATAGACATACATAGATGATTGATAGAAAGAGATAGATAGACAGATGATAAAAAGGTAAGACAGACATAGTCTGAAGTATGGATGAGACATAGAGCGATAGAGATACCGTCGAGAGAGACACCAGAGACAGACAGACAGGTTGATCGACGATAGACAGAGACCAACAGGTAGGAATTGGCCCCCTTGGCTCTGGTTCCCATCGTCAGCTGCTGCGTCTGCCTGCCTTGCAGGATCTGTGCGAGAGGCACGAGAAGGGCGTGTTGCACAAACACCAGCGGGCTCTGCACAAGTACAGCCTGATGAAGAAGCAGATGATGAGCGCCACGGTGCAGAACAAGGAGCCGGAGTCGGTGGAGCAGCTGGAATCCCGGATTGTGGAGGTGGAGGCACCTGGGACTGGGGAGAAGATAGTGGGCTGGGGTGGGGGGAGGTCTTGGGTAGAGAGGGTGGCTTGTGTCACTCCAGAGTCTAATCTCCTTTTCCTTCTCTTTCCCTTTCTTCTCTTCACTCCTTTTTCCTCTTCTTTTCCTCCTCCTCTTCCCCCTCCCTCTTCTCCCCTCTCCTCCCCCTCTTTCTGCTCCTCCCCCTCCCTCAGCAAGAGAACGCAATCCTGACCATGGAGCAGCGTAACTACTTCTCCCTCTACTGCCTTCACCAAGAGACTCAGCTCGTCCACATTTACCTTCCACTCACCTCTCACATCTTGGGGGCCTTCGTCAACTCGCAGATCCAGGGCCACAAGGAGGTGAGCACCTTCCAGGCAGTGTGTGTGTGTGTGTGTGTGTCTGTCCACCAGCTGGCATGTTTGGCCGGCTCTTGCGTTCCTCTTGCTTGTTTTCCTCAAGCACCGGAGGGCCTCTCGGTTGAAGGTGAAGATGTTGGAGGACATCTTCTGTAGATGCTTCCTCACCCTTCTGCCCCTCTCCTTTCTGCCCTGCAGATGAGCAAAGTCTGGAACGAACTGAAACCCAAGCTGAGCTGCCTCTTTGCAGGATCCAGCGATGTGCTGATGCTCCCCTTGTCTGCTCAAGAGGACAGTTTCCTCCCCAGTTAATGTTTTTTTGGGATTCAGGATGGGAGGAGCTGGAAGGAAGAGCCGCCCTTGACACGTAACCGCACCTGTCCAGGTATTCTTCTTCTTGGCAAATCCTAGCTTTGCCTCCCGGAGCCTGAATTGAAAGGCGGGGGGGGGGGCGTTTCCCCACAAACTCCAGTATGTAGAGATGTGATGTTTCTTTTCAAAGATTCTTTTTGTGTTTTGTCATTTTTAATGTCGACTGTGAAGGCTCAAAAAAATAGCCCTTGGGGCAGATTTGGGAATGGGGGCCTGTCCCCTGTCAAAAGCGACAGATGGGCTTAGGTGACCCACTCCACTCCAGGAATAAAACCCCATAATTTCACGGGGGTTAGGGCCGGGCAGCAAATATATGCACCATCGATTAAAGGGGCACAGAGTTTCCTTAAACAGCCTTCTGAGCGAAGGGACCAGCGTGAGTTTTTTCTTCTTATTTTGTTTTGAAAAGCCAGATGTTTAAATGAGCAGAAGCGTAACTTTAGGGACGTGTGTTTCAACAGTAGACAGGTGGCTATGCGACTCCGTGCCATGTAAGAAATGGCCAGCTGCCTCACAGAGGACTAGGCTCATGAATTCATCTCTCAAAACACACTTCCAGCCTCTCAAAACTTCTTAGAGCAAAGGTCTTCAAACTTGGCAAGTTTAAGACTTGTGGACTTCAACTCCCAGAATTCCTGAGCTAACATGACTGGAGGAGGAAGAATTCTGGGAGCTGAAGTCCACAAGTCTTAAAGCTGTCAAGGTTGAAGACCCGTGTCTTAGAACTACAGATAGTTCTGTAGTCCTGACTTATGCCAGCTCGTTTAATGACCATATGAGCAGACTTTCTGAAAGCCATTTAATGATTTAGCAAACTTCTTTTAACAACAAGTGATGTGCGATAGACCAAACCCAAATGGCTCACATTGTTTACCCAGATCTGGTACGTAGGAGCACATTTCAATGACATGCTGGCTTACAGACGCCAGATAGTAGTTGGTATCTGACCAGCTTTCAAAAGCAAGATTGTGTCCAGCATTTGCATAAGTCAGTCCTTCTCACGTGCATACCTCATACCTACGTTCCTTTTGAATGAACGCAAACCTAGGAGTCTTAAGAGATGGGAGGTTGCGTATTGCTCTAAAGCAATGTTTCTCAACTTTGGTCACCTTAAGATAGCCACAGCACTTAAGACTTATGTTCTGTCTCCCCTTCCCTTCTCCCAGAAGGTAAGGAACTTGGCACCAACACCCGCACAGAGAATCACACTGGCTTGTCTCCAAAAGCCAATCTGCTACAGCTGATAAGGCTCTTGGCAATCACACACCTTCCGACTGCCAAGTTCAGATTTGTCAAGTATCGGATTACTCACAGAGACAGAATGGGCTTTTTATTCTCAGAGTCCACAAACAAGAGCTTCTCCAGATACAGTCCAGCCACAACACAAACAGGAGTCTTGGTTTGTTTGAACTTTGTCACGTGCAGAGTTCACAACGTAGGCACACCCACTTTTATACCTTGTGGGGTGTGGTCCAGCTCACTCTCTAGCCCTCCCACGCCTCCTACGTTGCTGCTGACGTTTCTCCCTCTGACGCTGCCTGGGATCAAGCCAGGAATCCTCCTCCTCACTCCCCAGCTGTGGCTGTGCCGATATACTTCCCTCCTGGCCTATCTCAGGCTGTCCCTCTCGGCTTTCTGATGAAACCTGAGGTATTGCCAGGGAGGAAGGTCCTGGGGAAGAAGGCCTTGCCAGGGGGGAAGGTCCTGGGGAGGAAGGCATTGCCCGTTCCTCCCCTTCATCATCCAAGTCCTCTTCCTCTGTCAGCACAGGCTCAGGAGGCGGGGCCACAACAGACTTATATCCCACTTCACAGTGCTTTTTGCCTCTCTAAGTGGTTTACAGAGTCAGCCTCTTACCCCAACAATCTGGGTCCTCATTTTACCCACCTCAGAAGGATGGAAGGCTGAGTCAACCTTGACCTTGGTGGGATTCAAACTGCCAAATGGCAGGCAGCAGTAGTAGCTGATGGGTTGACTTCAACTCCCAGAATTCTCCAACCAATCACGTTGGCTGAGGAATTCTGGGAGTTGAAATCTACAAGTCTTAAAGGGGCCAAGGCTGAGAATCTCTGCTTTGTAGCATCCATGGGGCATATTCTTTCTCTTGTCCATTAGTGTTGTTCATGAAAGCTATCCAACGCTTGGCTGAACGTGTTGACCAGCTAAACATGGTGCCTTACTCCAGTGTAGGTTTTTAAACCTCTAGACAATCGTCTTACTAATCAAAATGAACCTGGCTTAGCTTCAGAGTCTTGGTTAAGTTGGCCAGGGGCTACCAGCCCTGAAGTTATATAAAAGGAGAAATCATTGTTTGGTTCATGCCATAAGTTAAATGAAAAAAAAAAACAGCTGTAAAAAAGCTTGTTCTGCTGGATTAAAAAAAATCCAACTGCTACAAGGAAAGTAACATCTTCTCTTCAAGAAAAGAGAAGGTCATGAAGTTTATTTTTGAGGAAGCTCTACTGTATTTAAAGTGGGACCACAGGACATTTTTTTAAGCAAGATGATTTAAGGCTTCAGGGCAAAAAAAGCCATCTGAAGGGACCAAACGCCAAATTCTCAGGAAAGTAAATTTTGTCTTTTTTTGTGTTTTCCAAGTCATGTTTCTGGTTTCACGTTTCTGGGGTGAGTGGGCTTCCTCCAGCATCCTGGCATTAAATCTGACTTTTGTAAGAGTGTCCACTTTGCAAAATGTATTGTTTTTTCTTTTTTTTTATAAATGAAGCACTTTATTAAATGGCAAGAATGTCTTTATTTCCATAAATGTTTACGGAGTCTGACATCCCCAGGCCCCCTGCCCCAAAAGTTGCAAAACAGATCTATTTGTAAGAAGAGAAATGTAAAACTCTATTAAAAGGTTGAAAGTTTTATTTTAAGTTGGAACGAATTTATTGCAGCGTGTACGATCAAAGCGTTTTTCTTCATGGTATTGAGGCTATCCCGGCCTTTTCTTCTTCTGGTTCGACCATATTTTCCCATAAATTAGTACTCTTTGATCACGGAACACATTTCTGTACACGAACAAGTCGTTTTGAAGTTTTTTTCCCCCGCCCTACAAAGTCAATTATCAATGAATTTGGCCGAAGAGTTGTGTTGCTATAGAGCTGGTGGTGGTTCCTTGCCTGCCAAAATGGTCCTTTTATGTCTCCATCAGGAAAATGCTTCTTGCATCTTCTCCACCTCCTTCAGGCTATATTCTAAGATAGTCTCCTGCCCCTGAAACTTAAAATAGCCCAGGAAATACTTTTTCTGGAGCAGAAGAGGAAACCAGTAGATATCATCTGGCCACATCTCCTTGAAAGGTATCCGGCCCACGTCAAACCACTGAGGGCGCATTTCTGCAATGGGAGAGAAACAAAGTACAGGTAGATCCTTGACTTCTAACCGCAATCGGGGCCGAAATTTCTGTCATTAAGCAGAGCGGTTGTTAAAGCGGGTCGCGCCTGATTTTATGACCTTTTCTTTTTGCCATGGCTGCTAAACGAATCACTGCCATTGTTGAACCACGAGTTCACTAAGCTTCCCTGATTTTGCTAGTCGGAAGCTGGCTAGAAGATAACAAATGGTGATCATATCTCTCTCTCTCTCTCTTTCTCTCTCTTCTCTCTTTCTCTCTCTTCTCTCTTTCTCTCTCTTCTCTTTTCTCTCTCTCTCTTTTCTCTTCTACTCTCTTCTCTCTCTTCTCCCTCTCTCTCTCTCTCACACACACACATCCTGGGGGTTGCAGCCCTTCTAAAGTTGCAATGATGACACAATGGAACTTGGGAAAAAGCGCAGAGAAATGCAACTAGGATGATTAAAGGCCTGGAGACTAAAATATAGGAAGAACAGTTTGGGCTTGGCTAGTGTAGAGAAAAGAAGAATTAGGGGTGACATGATAGCAGTATTCCAGTATTTGAGGGGCCGCCACAAAGAAGAGTTGGGGTCAAATTATTCTCCAAAGCACCAGAAGGCGGGACAAGAAGGAACAGATGGAAACTAATCAAGGAGAGAAGCAATCTGGAATTAAGGCTTCCTAACACTGAGGACAATTAATCAGTGGGACAAACTACCTTCAGAAGTTGTGGCTGCTCCAACACTGGAGTTTTTTTTTAAAAAAGAGACTGGACAGCCAGTTGTCTCAAATGGTATAATTGGCTTGAGCAGAGGGCTGGACTAGAATGCACTAGAATGGACAAGGTGCTTTCCATCTCTATTCTGATCAACTGAACCCTGTCAGTGTCATACTCAGAGACTGAAAACAAAACCCACAGTGGCAGCGTGGATCCTATTATTATGGGTGGAGGCCAGTTTAACCTTGCAGTCTTCCCTTATTCTGCTATCACTCCCACTCACGTTCCTACCGTCACTTTCGGTAGGGTCTCCATGGAAACTGTCGGCACGAAAGATATGAACTTCCATCAGCTCAGGGTTGCCTACAAACTCAAAGGTAATCTGGCCCATTTTCTGTAAGGTGTCCACAGTCAAGCTGCTCTCTTCTTGAAGTTCCCTGGAAATAAGGGAAATACGAGAATCTGTAAAGCTGGAGGTTTCGGTTCACACGCCCTGGGTATTTCCATCCTGGTTGGTCCTTCCTCTGCATTCCTGCACTTTAAACTCTATTCTTTGGAATTGGCAATAGGATAAGGGTGCAGGTGACCTTTTGGAAGCAGGCTTTTAATACAGTTATTCCCCAATTTACGAGCGTTCATTTAGTGACCGTTCAAAATTATGATGCCACTGAAAAAGGTGACTTACGATCGCCTTTCGTAGCAATGGAAATTCTGGAGGTTGTAAGTTAAGGGCTATCTGTAACTGGGTGGCCATACCAACCACATCTTCAGGAAGCAAATAATGTGAGTTTAGTGAATCTTCAATTTAGATGGAAATGGGCCATAAACCCAGTCTTTTAATAATCATGTAGTTTAGGTCCATACCTGCTGTTAATTGGTGAAATACTCTTCTATTTGTCATGGCTTTCTTTCTCTTTCTTTCTTTTTTCTTCCTCTTTTTCCTCCTCCCATCTCTCCTTCCTTCCTTCTTTCTATTTCTTTTCCTTCCTCTCTCTCCCCCTCCCTCCCTCCCTTTGTCAAACAAAAATTACAAATTCCAGTGAACAAAACAAACAAACTAAAATGTGACAGGGACGCTAGTCACATTCGTGCACGCCCCTTTAAGAACCTCTTAAATACGGGGATGAGGTCCACAGAAGTCAAGCTGGAACGAAAACTGTGGAAGTCAGTAGCTGAGACAATGGAATCTTCCAGACTTTTGACACCGCCCAGGGAGCACGTGTAGCTTAAGGGATGCTGGGGTGCCTTTTGCTCTGAATTGTGCGTCTGTGTTTACTTCCCTTTGTCACATTCTCATCATGCGCTAAATAATAATCAGAGAAATGACTCCCAGGTGATGAAACGCAGTGAATCCGCGCCCATTCGTGGCCTCTCCCAAAACGTTCCCTGAAGTCATTTCACCAATTTTTAATTTAATAAGAGCCCAGCATCTAGGCGAGTCCCCCTGCTTGGCCGACGATTGAGCTAAAAAAAACACCAAGCCAAAAGAAAAGAAAAACACCCTCCATCCAGCATGAATCATCCCAACTCCATTTGGCCCACAAAGTAGAGCAAGTCACAAGGGCTGCATTGCACAACTCCAAAATTGCAACCTCTTCCAAAGAATTGGAGAAGGCTGGCTGTGGGCGCATCCGGTTGTCCTCTCACCTTCGGGCTGCCTGCTCCACCGTCTCCCCCACCTGCACTTTTCCCCCAAAGCCATTCCAGAGGCCGGCCCCGAAGCCGCGCTTCTTCATGCCAAGCAGGACGCGCTGCGGCTGCACCACCAGCACCAAGGTGTACAGCTTAGTTGTCAGCATGCTGCACCCTAGGTCAAGAAGGTGGGGAAGCATCAACGGGGGAAATCCACAGAAATCTTGCAGGAAGCTTCAGCAGGTTGCAAGAGAGGGGTAGAAAAGGGCCAAGCTCACTTATGCTATGCTTTGCTAGCGGGACAGGTACATGGCCAAAGCACTAGTAAAAGGACAACCTGGGAAAGAAAACACCTGGAGCATCTTTAAATGCTCCAATATATTCCATTTCATCTAAGTGCAACTTGCTGGCAAGGGACAGAAGGAAGGAGATGAAAGGAAGGAAGGAAGAAGGAAAGCAGGAAAGAAGGAAGGAAGGAATGAAAGGAAAGGAGATGAAATGGGAGGAAGGGAAGGAAGGAAGGGAATAAAAGGAAGGAAGGGGATGAAAGGGAAGGAAGGAAAGCAGGAAACAAGGAAGGAGATGAAACTAGAGGAAAGATGAAATGAGAGGAAAGTAGGAGATGAAATTTGAGGAAGGGAGGGAAGGAGATGAAAGGGAAGAAGGAAGGAAAGCAGGAAAGAAGAAAGGACGGAGATGAAATGAGAGGGAAGGAAGGAAAGAAATTCCTATCATCTTCTGGACCAGCGTTTCTCAATCTAACAGCAACTTAAAAATGGGGGGACTTCAGCTCCCACAATTCCCCAGCCAGCATGCTTTCCCATGTATGGATTTTAACTCCCATGAAGACTCCATGGCAAAGTGTCCCCCCACCAGCCAACTTCTCGCTTTTAAACTCCAGCCACGCATTGCCTCTAAAGAAAAAGAAAGATAGACAGCGCAACTGTTCTGTGCAAAAACCCTGCACAGAAGCTCTAGCAAAACCCTGGATTCTCCCTCCCTCCCTCTTCCTCCCCTTGTTCATGCCAAAGGCAAGCCTGCTAACAACATAGGTGGGGGAGGAGAAGGAGAGAGACCCCAGGCCCTACAGAGAGGCGACCCCTCCCCAATGCGCTCCTTGCAAACCTGAAAGGAACGAAGCACGTCTCGGATGCAATAAAAAACCAAAAAGCGCGCAGGGCAACGGAACGTTAGGAGACGGAGCGGCGTTTCCGGGGGGGGGAAGGGAAATGATTGTGGATGACGGACGCGGTGCAACCCGAAAAGTGTCCCCCCAGATCCCGGAAGTGGCCGGAGAAACCATGAGCAGGTGAGTGGCGCCGAATGCAACCAGAGGTCCTCCCCACCCCAATTCCTGCCTCCTTTGCTCGGGGCTGGGGAAGGTTGGGCGGGGGGTGCCTCACGATTTAGGCTTGCCAAGATTCCCACGCCCCTTTTCCTTGGGTGGGCTGAAGTGTCTTTTCATCATGGTTGTTGAATTGTAGCTCTTCCTCTTGCCTGCCCGGGCTATTGCCGTAGAGCATCACTCTGGGGGGATTGTGGGAGTTGAAAGCCATACACGTGAAAGCATACTGGCTGGGGAATTCTGGGAGTTGAAGTCCCCCCATTTTAAGGTTGCGGAGATTGAGAAATGCTGGTCCAGAAGATAAGGGCAATTTCTTTCTTCCCTCTCATTTCATCTTCGTCCTTTCTTCTTTCCTGCTTTCCTTCCTTCTTCCTTCCCTTTCATTTCATCTCCTTCCTTCCTTTCATCTCCTTCCTTCCTTCCCTTCCTCCCATTTCATCTCCTTTCCTCTCATTTCGTCCAGAAGATAACAGCAATTCCCTTCCTTCCTTTTCCTTCCTTTCTTCCTCCCTCTCTCCCTTGTTTCTTTCCCTCCATCCCTCCATCCAACCATTTATACATCCATTGAACCAACCATCCATCCATCCATCCATCCATCCTGCTGTGTTTATACCTGTTGCTAATTTTCAGCAACCCCACTGGTTTTTCTCCCTTGCAGAGCTCGGAGGCTGCCCACCATTTTACTCCAGATCCAGAAAATCCACACAATAGGGCAGCATTTGAAATCCAAAACCGGGCCAGAGCATCGCTGGCTGGAGAGACATTTCCGAGATCCATTTGTGAAGAGAGCCAAAGAGAGGAACTACCGTTGCCGAAGTGCCTTCAAATTGCTGGAGATTGATGACAAACATCACCTCTTTTGGCCTGGACTCCATGTCCTGGACTGCGGGTCGGCCCCTGGTGCCTGGGCTCAGGTGGCTGTTGAAAGGGTCAATGCCGCAGGATCTGGTGAGTGGATGCCTAAGGCTGCCGAGTCTGGTTTGCAACTGTTCTAAGCCAGCCATACTGTGGTTTTGGTTAGTTTGGGATCATGTCACACGAGCCCTCGGGTAGTTTTACGTTTTGTCTCACTCATGGCTTCTCATGGATTATTCTTCACTGCAAGGGAATAAGGGCAGAAATATGGATTGGGTAGAGAAAGAGGGACTGGTCCAAAGTCACCCAGTTGGCTTTTATGCCTAAGGTGGAACTAGAACTCACCATCTCCTGGTGATTGGCACCAAAGTCACCCAGCTGGTTTTCATGACTAAGGTGGATCTAGAACTCACTATCTCCTAGTGATTGGCACCAAAGTCACCCAGCTGGCTTTCATGATTAAGGTGGAACTAGAACTCACAGTCTCCTGGTTTCTAACCCAGTGCCTTAACTAATTAGACCAATCAGGTTTTTACTTCCATATTCATGCCTTTGCTTTTAAAGTTCTGTATGCCCCCCACCCCATTTTTCAATTCTAGTGATTTAACACCCATACAAGGTTCATACCACTGAACTTCCCTAAATAACTAGCTTTCTGACATTATTCCACCCTAACTGCCTTGTTGTTCTTTACATTTTAAAACGGCTTCCTTGTTATGTTTGTAATTTTGTTTCTTTCTTCCTCTGCTTTTTCAAACCTCACATTTTTCTTAGCCTGAGTTCTCATTTCCAACTGTAACTATAGCCAATGCTAGAATACAAGGGTTTGTATAGTAAAACTCCCTCTAATGGGAAGGACAAACATATTTTGGCACATCTTTTCAGATCAATATTCACATCCTCTTCCCTGCTTGGTGACTGAGAAGCAAAATAATAGCGAGAACATAGGCGGATTGGAAGGATATACAGATAGTCTTTGACTTACAACAGTTCATTTAGTGACCTTCAAAGTTACAACGGCACTGAAAAAAGTGACATGACTTACATTTACACCATCCCCATAGTCACGTGATTGAAATTCAGATGCTTGGCAATTGTCCCATATTTATGACAGTTGCAGTGTCCCAGGGTCATTGCAACATTCTGACCAGCAAAATCAGTGGGGAAACCCAATAAACCGTGTTACTAACAAAACATCTGCAGTGATTCACTTAACAACTGTGAACAAGAAAGGTTGTAAAAAGGGGCAAAACTCACTTAACAAATGCCTCATTTAGCAGCAGAATTTTTGTTGTCGTAAATCAAAGGCTGCCTACAGCTTTGTCCCTCTTAGGATCTACTCTTGGCCCTTCAGGAAAAACAGTGATAGATTTTATGATTATAATGACATACCCACAACCCCAAACTGGGAAGGAGATAGGCTTGCCTGTCTTAGATGTCAATAAACTCAGAGATCATGATTTAAAAAGAGGAAGCAAAATGCCTAAGACTGACCTTGCTTGCTTTTGCAACTCCTACCTGTTTTATGGCATTTTGCGCAAACTGTAAATCAACACAGCAGCCTTGGTTAGGAAGTACCTGGAATATTTCAAAGCTGTGTTTTTCTTCAGATTCAATTTTTTCCGTTCCTGTTTCCTCTTCCATATGTGAGTGAGATGGTGGGAGAGGGGTTGCCCCAAACTTCATAATGTATCATGAAGTGTGATTGTTTTAGTTCTGCCTATTTATATTAATTTCCTTCTATCCAATAAATGTTGCCAAGCCATATTTTTACAAATATTGACAGTACATGGCTAGAGAAATTCTTCCCTCCATTTGAATATGCAATATTTTTTTTAAATCTCTACCCGAGGCTTCCTTTTAATATCATGGGTTTTCCCTCTGGGAAATGATGGTGAGAGCAGTCTTGAAAAGCCTCAATTTAATTAATTAATGTCAGGCAAAAGTGCCCTGACAGCAGAAAATGTTACTCTTGGCTGACTCTGGAGTGGTTTGACGACAGTACAAGACAGTGATTGATGAAGAAGTTTTCTGAATTATTGATCCTTACAGAAAGCCTTGCTCATAAAAAAAGACCATTCTTGTTAGGAAGGTGCTAAAAATAAAATGATGGAATTGATTAAGAGGCTGGTTGTGGGTGACTTTCAGTAATGTGTTTTTTTTTAAATGCCACGGATATGGAATGCAAAGTGGTTTTCCTATTTTCCTTGCCAGCCTGTACATAGAGAGAAGCTCTGTTATGGCCAGAGTTCACAGATTTTGCTAAGTCGTAAGCTGGTTTATTTAGTTCTGCTTTTTAATAACCTATGGTTTATTGGCTCAGTGCATGTGTGACCTATCCAACTATGGCTTGTATAATACATATAAATAACTCCCAAATGTGCTTTTCAAAGGGCAAATGGACTTCTTTGCTTTTTTTCCCTTCAAAGTGTTTTGCTTCTCATCCAAGAAATTTCTTCAGTTCAGCTTCTTGCATGAGAAGTGAAACATTTTCAAGTAAAAACAAACAAACAAGAAAGTCCAGTTGCATTTGGAAAAAACGCCTTTGGGACAACTCTGGATGATTGAGAATCTCCATAGACACATAACTGACAAAATCTTAGCTTAATGCAGTTTGTCAACTCAGCCAGGAAGGTCACTCAATACTTCTACGTAATAAGTGAACAGAAGTCTGTATTATTATCCCTGGGGCAGTTCTGCCCCACTCATGCTTTATACCTTGAACAATCAGTAAGTAGACCATTTACTGCCTGGCGTTTCATAGTTTCTAGAAACTGGGAAACAGCTTTCTGTTAAAAAGCAAGAATCCATTTATGCAGAGCCTTTTTAAAAAAAGATTTATTACGTAGCATTACTTCTGGGTAATAGTGTACGCTAAAGTTCCCTCAAGCCGCTGTTACAATGACCGGTGGATTAGTAGATGTATCGGTCTTGTTCACTTGATAATTCAGGGGATGTAGGTGTCTTTCAAAGCAATTGGACTCACTTGCCCCATAAATTTGCCTATCAGTGGCTATTATGTGATTTCTAGGTTCCCAGGCAATATGTCATTATATAACAGCTCCTGGAGGAGAGACCTCTAGTGAACGATTTTATCTGTATGTCCTTGGTGCACTTTTCCTCATAAAAATGGCTAGAATTTACTTGCCCTTGTATTGGTCATCAGTGTACCGGCAGCTAAAAAGGAGGGGAAAACCCCCAGGAAAATTGATTTCTTCCTGGAATTCTGACTAAGCATCACAAGTGTCTTTTTGTGAATGTTGATATCGTAGTGAAATGTGAGAATAACCTTGGGATACAAAGGGAAGAAATGGAGCCTAGAAGAAATAATTAGATAAGAGAGCCAGGAGCTCCCAGTTGCTTAACCGTCAGAGAAAGACACTTGGAAAGGATCCATCCTAATTGATCACAGAAGTTTGTACTTTCAGATCTAAAAGTGTCTGCCTTGAAATAAAATAGAATTCGCTCGCCTGGTCATGTTTTTGTCTAGTTCATCTGGGTGGATGGACTAATATTTGGCACCGAGGTTTCAAAAGGAGCCAGGTTTTGTTAACGTTTTCTCCCTTAACAATTCTTCTTAGAACTGTTCTTCCTCCCACAGAGGAAAAATCCAAATACTCAAACGCCAAACGTGATCTGCAAACTGATTTATGCGGGTCCAGCTCATTTAATTAGTTGAAACCCAGTAGGAAATCAGAAAATGGGGCTAACTGAGCACATCGGAAGTCTCCAAACTTGATAACTTTTAAAACTCATGGACTTCCACTCCCTCAATTCCCCAGGCAGCCATGTTGGCTGGGAATTCTGGGCATTGAAATCCACAAGTCTTAAAGTTGCTAAGTTTGGACAGTTGCAAACTATGGATCAGTTAACCAGCGTGGTGTCTAGCCAAAGGTTTCTTTGAAGACCGATAAATGTATTTTAATCTCCTTTTTGTGCCCTGTAGACCCAAAGCAGCCAGTTGGCTTTGTCCTCGGAGTTGATCTTCTTCATCTGTTCCCTCTGGAAGGAGTGATTTTTCTCCCTCATGCCGATATCACAGATCCAGGCACCCACAAGGAGATCCAAACCCTTCTCCCAAAAGGAAAAGCAGACATTATCCTAAGCGACATGGCCCCGAACGCGACTGGCATCCGGGATTTCGATCATCGAAAGTTGATTCATCTCTGCCTGTCTCTTCTGGATCTGGCCCAAGGCATTTTGCAGCCAGGAGGGACCCTGCTGTGCAAATTCTGGGATGGCAAGGAGACCCATCTCCTCCAAAGTCGGCTGTTGCAAGACTTCCAGGAAGTGAAGACCCTAAAACCTCAAGCGAGTAGGAAAGAATCAGCCGAGACTTTTTTCTTAGCAAAAACTTACCGAAGCGTGTCAAAGGTGCAGCAGAATAAACTTGAGTAGTGCTAAGCATTCTGCGTGGCATTGCTTAGGATTAAAGCACCAGACATAATTGCAACAATAGCTGCATATTTTTGTTTGCGGGGTAGTGAATTACAAGGTCGAAATTTTGCAGGCTAGTGGAGAAGTGAGGTCCTTGGTGCTCTCTGACCCTGATGGTTTTCTTGCAGACTTTTCATGACCCAACTAGGTAACATCATCAATGCTAGAAGGCTAGAAGAAGGGTTTGCGGAGTGGAGGTGGAGCAGGAAGAGGAGGAAGAGAGAAGGACTATGGGTCCTTGGTGATCTCTGAGCTTTTGCAAACCTTTCATAACCCAACTAGGTATTATCATCAGTGCTAGAAGGGAGTGGTTATTTGCAGAGGAGGAAGAGGAGGACTGTGGGGTTCTTAGTGCTCTCTGAGCCTGATGGTTTTCTTGCAGATGTTTTGTGACCCAACTAGGGAACATCATCAGTGCAAACCTCACCCCCTTGTGGCACTGATGATGTTCCCTAGTTGGGGCATGAAAAGTCTGCAAGAAAACCACCAGGCTCAGAGAGCATCAAGGGCTCCTGATCCACAAATATCCTATAAGCGCTGGAAAAGTTTGTGTACAGTGTAAATTATAAGTTGTATAAATAAATAACCAATGGGACAAAACACAATCTCTCTGTTGTGTCCATCCGGAAAGAAACTGTTGTGCGACTTCATCCCCAGGGCCTCTCTTTCTCTAGCAACAGCTGCCAACAAAACCTTGCATCGAAAAGGTAATTTATTTACTCTTTTTTCATTGAAACATAGCCTCTCATTTTAAAACAACTCAGGGCAACATACGATCCATAAACCAGCAAAACAACTCTATAAAAGTCACACTGAAACATTATGTAAACAATGTAACACAGGGTAGCAATAATGCAAAACAATACAAATAGTATAAAAATAGGGTCAAACAGGGTAAAACAATACAAATAGTATAAAAACAATGTAAAACAATGCAAATAGCATAAAAAGAGTGTAAAGCGGTATAAAGACAATGTAAAGCAATGCAAATAGTACAAAAACAGTCTAAAATAGGGTAAAAGAATATAAAACAATACAAATAGCATAAAAACAGTATAAATAGTGTAAAAGAATGTGAAACAATACACATAGCATCAAAACAGGGTAAAACAAAATACAAACAACATAAAATATTATAAAACCGTATAAAAACCATCGGCAATAATAAACAAAAACTGAAAAAACTCGGCGATGCAGAATATTATCTTTCTTTCCTCGAAATGGACTTGGTATTTTTTCTTTCCTTCTTGAGAAACACCACCCTCCGCCAGAAGAGCGCGCCGCGCCTCCTCTTCATTTCTCGCCGCGCCTCTATTCTGAGCACTACGGCCCCCCCTCAGCGAAGCAGCTGGGAAAGCGAAGGAGGCCCGGAGAGCCTCAGGTAAGAGAAAAAATCTCGCGAGAGCTGGGCAGGGAATTCTCGCAGCACCGAGGAGGAGGGAGAGACGAGACGGCCATGGCCGGTTGTGGAGAGTGAGTGCGCGCGCGCGCGAGGCTGAGGGTGTTCACGTGGGTCCCGCGCGGGCGGGGCGGCAGAGGGCGGTAGGGCGGGCGGCGATCGGGGTGGAGGGGTTTCGTCTCGTCGCCTCAGGGACCCGGAGGTTGGGAGGGCAAGCGGGTTAACGGGCTTTGCCCCCCACCCTTCGTCGGCTTCGGTCTTCCCTCTGGAGCCGGAGAACGAGGGCCGAGGCTCATGCCCGCCCCACACGGCTTCTTTCTCGGTCGGCGTGCCTAGAGTGTTCCTGGGTGTGTACAGAGTGCCATCGCAGAGCAGCAGATCCCCCCTTCCCCCGCTGTACCTCCCCGCTGCTTTAAGAGTCCCGTCTCCGTCTCGTTTAGCAGGAGGGCTGTTCCCATCCGAGACGCAACCGCACACACAACGGGCACCCCTCGCCCAGTTTGGGCAGAAAAGAGAAACTGGGAGGGATGGGATGAAGGGAAACGAAGAGCTCATATCGCCTTTTGATGTTGGTTAGCCGGAGTTTGCAGGGTGAAAGGGGGGAGCATAGGAAATGCAGTGCAACAACAACACAAAAGTTGCATCAAGTGTACTACAAAACCCCTAAACTTTAGGAGGGCCAATGTGCAGGCAGGGGATGATGGGTTTGAAGCCAAGGTTTGCGGGGGGGGGGAGGTCATGCAAAAGGAGCCCCGGATTCGGCTTCCTCTTCGCTGCTGAACTCTAAAGCAGTATAAAATCACACTGAAACATTATGTAAACAATGCTAAAACAGTGTAGCAATAATGCAAAACACTACAAATAGTATAAAAATAGGGTAAAACGTTAAACAATGTATATATAATTTCTTCTCATCTTAGCTTGCTTTCCATTTTCGATCCTTTTTTGGTCCTTCCTCTTAATTTCGCCTCTTTCCCAGCTCTGACAAATTGTTGTTCCAAAACTGGTTAAAAGAAAATGGAAACTAAAAGAGCCAAGTGTTGCAAAAAGAGGCAAACAAGCAAAGTCATAAACACAACCTGCATCGGAAGCAAGAAAGGAGCTAGCAAAAGTGTAAAAGTAAAAGATTTAAAAAGACATTTCTGATTTCTTTCCCAGAAAATGCAAAGATGATTACAAAATTAATTTTTTACTCTACCTACAAAAAAAGTTTCTTTTTTCTATTATCAAAACTACAAATCAAAAGTTAATTTTTGTTCTTTCATGCAAAAAAACCCCCAAAACTATAAAAGAGATTGCCACAGCAATAAAATTGGCAGTCCTTGATGCCCTCTGAGCTTGTTTTCTTGCAGATGTTTCATGACCCAACTAGGTATCATCATCAGAGCTAGAAGGGAGTAGAGTTTGTGGAGAGGAGGAAGATTGTGGGGTCCTTGGGGATCTCTGAGCTTGGTAGTTTTCTTGCAGACATTTCATGACCCAGCTAAGTAACATCTTCCAACTGTGTTCGACTTCATAGTTCAACCCTGAGCTGCAAATACTCTTCTTTTGACAGCAATAAATGTATTTGTCATCCTTTCTCTAATCCAGGGGTCTTCAAACTTGACAGCTTTAAGACTTGTGGACTTCAACTCCCAGAATGCCTCCTCCTCCTCCAATCATGTTAGCTTAGGAATTTTGGGAGTTGAAGTCCACAAGTCTTAAACTTGCCAAGTTGGAAGACCCTTGATCTATTCTATCTATCTATCTATCTATCTATCTATCTATTTATCTATCTATCTATCCTACCTCTCTTTCTATTCTATCTTTCTCTCCCCCCCCCTATCTATTCTATCTCTCTTTCTATCTATCTATTCTACCTCTCTTTCCCTATCTATTCCAGGGGTCTTCAGACTTGACAGCTTTAAGACTTGTGGGCTTCAACTCCCAGAATTCCTCCTCCAGCTCAGGAATTCTGGCAGTTGAAGCCCACAAGTCTATTCTGTTCTGTTCTGTTCTATTCTATTCTATTCTATTCTATTCATTCTATCTATCTCTGTTCTACCTCTCTTTCTATTCTATCTATCTTTCTCTCTCCCTCTATCTATCTTTCTTTCCATCTATTGTACCTCTCTTTATCTATTCCGGGGGTCTTCAAACTTGACAGCTTTAAGGCTTTGCGGACTTCAACTCCCAGAATTCCTCCTCCTCCAGTCATGTTAGCTCAGGAATTCTGGGAGTTGAAGCCCACAAGTGTTAAACATGCCAAGTTGGAAGACCCTGGATCTATTCTATTCTTTTCATTCTATCTATCTATCTATTCTATCTATCCTATCTTTCTCTCTTCCTCTATCTGTCTATTCTAGCTCTCTCTCTTTCCATTCTATCTATCTATCTATCTATCTATCTATCCTATCTATTCTATCTATCTCTCTTTCCATTCTACCTATCTATTCTATCCTATCTTTCTTTCTCTCTCCCTCTATCTATCTATTCTACCTCTCTTTCCCTATCTGTCTATTCCAGGGGTCTTCAAACTTGGCAGCTTTAAGACTTGTGGGCTTCAACTCCCAGAATTCCTCCTCCTCCAGCCATGTTAGCTCAGGAATTCTGGGAGTTGAAGCCCACAAGTCTTAAACATGCCAAGTTGGAAGACCTTGCTCTAATCGAAGAAGTCAGATTTTTTTTTTTAAAAAAAAAACCTCATTTGGAAAGCTACAGTTTGGAGTGCAATAACTTGACCTGTGTGTTTCATTTTTCTAAAATTATTTTTAATTGCACGCATGGCAGAACTCGGATGCAGATGGAGGAGGAGGGCCCGAACACCACCGTCTTCAACCTCCTGAAGACGTTTGACACCTACGCAGCCCTCTATAAGGGTGAATCATCTGGGGAGGATTCGTTTCTCAAAATCGACTCACTGCCTCGTCCGGACTCACTCCAGATCCAATACGAGCAAAAGATGAAGGTGAGACAGTGCTGCTCAGTGGTCACACACTCAGCAAACAAACCAATCGCCTAATCCAAGCGAGCAAAAATTGAGCAAACTTAACAATGACGTGTATTCTAAGTACAGCAGCCACCAGCTTGCCCAGCCTGGGGTCTGTGCTCAAGCCAGTAATCATAGACTTCCCTCTTTCCCTCTTCTTTCCCCTTGACCCTCAACCCTATAGTGTAGTTGCCAGTGTGCTAAATTTTATAATTTTACTATGGTTTTTAATGCTGTTTTACCTTTGGATTGAGAGCTCGCCCAGAGATGGTTATACGTTGGGCAGCTGTATCATTGTTTTAAGTAAATAAATTAGTTGACTAAGTAGTTGTGATTTGGTCCATATCCAGAAGGACATTTTAGTTTGGAGGTGAACCAACAGCAACAACAAAAAATAAACCCCAGCTCTTCTGCCCACCAAATATTTTGCCTATCTGAACTAATTGACGCATCCCTATTGATGCTTAATTTGGCTTTTCACTAAACACACAAAACCAGGTGGAGCAGGGCCCCTAGAAGGTTAGGGACCTGCATTCCTGGACAGAATATTGTCTTACTCCTGGGTAGGGGTGTGTGGAAGTCGCTTGTAAAATGCTGTAGGTTAACTCCAGGCCCTCCCACTCCATACACCGCTCCAGAGGTGGAGGCCTGGCAAGCCTTCTTCAACAGCTTCATGGGATTACTGCTTGGTCTCTTTTCCCTTTTGGGCAACGGCTCCACTGGAAGAGCAGGCCGAGCAAATCCATTCAGACATGCGGCTGTTGCAGATGGAACGGGAGAAAATGCAAATGGAATTAAGTCACAAAAGGGCCAGGATTGAACTGGAGAAGACAGCCAACCTGAACGCCGACAAGTTTGAGGTGAGCTGGGGAGCCAGATGTGGGGATGGGCTTCTCCCTTTATAACCTTGGCTTGCTTGAGGGGTTTGTTCTACCACTTTGGTCTCTGTGGTTTGTAACCCACAGTTTATGATTTAGGCCAGCATGCAATCATTTTGTTAGCTTTGGAAGCCATACTGAGACCAGATGCTCCCACACTGCCACATTTTGAGCCTGGGAAAATGGGAGGGGGGAATTTCTTGGCGTGTATGTAGATAGACGTAATAACATTCTTTTTCTAAGTCAAGGTCATGTTATTTCTGCACCTGGGTGAGGGGAAGTCTCAAGTTGGGATGGATGGTGATTGGGGCATGTGATGCAATGATGGGTGCAGGGATGATGGGTGCAGATTGCAAGGAAGCCCAGAACTTTCAAGATTCGGGATTCCCCAGTTGCACCAGTTTACTATCCAAAATAACTTTTGAGAAGATGCCTGTCTCAGAGTTACTGGTTGGAGTGGAGGTTTGCTGGAACACTGACACATTTATGATCTATTCAAGGCAGTCTAGCTGGCATCACCTGGGAGATTTGCATTAGGGCGACGAGTTGAAGTTCTCGAGCTGTGCCTGGAGTCACTAGTCATTCGTTTAGTGACCGTTCCAAGTTTTACAACGGCAAAGGAAACTGTGGGAAAACAGAAAGTCTCAGATAGAAGGACTCCGTGCCGAAATGCAGTCTAAGCCAGTGGTCACCAACCAGTGGGCCGGCGTCCACATGTGGTCCACGAGAAAATTTCAGTGGTCCGCAGAGATATGTCACCCCCAAAGCAATTAATCCAGGCTGTGTGGAAACACAAGGCTGTGCCGCCCACATGGCCCGCAGGAACACAAGGCTTGCGTCACTTGCATTGCGAACAACACAAGGTAGTGAGGGGAAGGGGGGGAAGGGGGGAAGGGGGGAACTTGCCCCACGCACCCCATGCACCTGGCCTGGCCACCGGGCTGCTTCTCTCTGCTTCTTTCTTCCTCTGCTTTTGACTGTATGCAAGGAAAGCAGCAAAAGTCTTCCTTTCTCTCCCCCAAACTCCACCACAAATGAGTCTTTGGGACCCTGCAAGGCCTCCTGCTCCAAGAGGCTGCGCTGGCAAAGGCTCATTTCTGGCAGAGTTTGGAGGAGAGAAAGAAAGACTTCTGCTGCTTCTGCTGCTTTCCTTGCATGAAGCCAAAAGTCTCTCTCTCTCTCTTCCCCTGAGAACAGAGCCGGAGACGGTATCCTGTGATCCCAAATAAAGAACGATCGATTGGTAGGAAAACGGGGTGGGGAATTTTCCTGCAGACTTTTTTTGGGGGGATTTTCCCAGGGTCTCTGCTGCTTTCTGCAGAGACCCTGGGAAAACATCAACAAGCCGCCGTCAGTCAAAATCCATAGTAGTGGTCCGTGGGATTTAAAATTATGAGTTTGGTGGTCCCTGAGATCCAAAAGGTTGGCGACCCCTGGTCTAATCAACTGCATTATTTCAAGAGCTTGAAATAAGATTAGAACATTGGGAAACGGAAATGTTCCGTGGGCATTTATTTTACTTCATTTTTGAAAGATACAGGAAGGAAAATTGGCCTAAGTGGTTTAAGATGGTACATTAAAAAAAGGGGAAATGGAAAAGAAAGCTTTTGGTGCCCATTAACACGCAAATGTTACCAAAGGAACCGTGGGAGAAAAAAGCATTTAGATGGAAAATGGAAAAGCGGTTGATTGTGGTAAGGGTGAAAGCCAGTGGACTATATAATGGCTAGGAGCAGCTAATTTGCATGACAAAGCAAGCCATGATCAGGTTGGAAGGAGACTACGCAGGCCTTTATGTTAAAAAAAAAGAAAAAAAGAGCACAGATTGACAATGGCAGTCAGTAAAAAAGCAGGGAATCCAGCTTTGAAAATGACTTGAGCAAAGTTTTTTTTTTTTGTAACAGGATTTTAAAATTCAGTCTGTGGAATATAAAACACCAAAACATTGTGGGATGCTCTCTGAGCTTGGTATTTCTTTTTTGACAGGCATTTCATGACCCAGCTAGGTGACATCATCAATGCTGGAAGAGAGAGGTTTTTTATATCATCATAGCACTGGTGATATTACCTAGCTGGGTCATGAAACATCTGCAGGAAAACCCCCAAACTCAAGAGAGCCCAAGGACCACAAAGTCCTCCCGCTCTTCCGCCTTCTCCTCCTCTTCCACTCCACGTCCCATTTCCCTTCTAGCACTGATGATGTTACCTAGTTGGGTCATGAAACGCCTGCGAGAAAACCACCCAGCTCTGAGACCACCGAGGATCCCACAGTTCAAACTAAGCTACAAATACTCTCTTCCGTTGGTACACCAAACATTACTGCCCTTGAAAAGAACTTTGGTTTATCGATGTAGCCTTTCCATGATGCAGAACAGGTGTGCCTTGACTTATGACTTGTAGCCGAGCAACCGTTCGAAGTTACGACAGGCCTACCTTGAGGTTACTGACACCCTACTTCTAAAGTACCAGTGGGTACTTCCAAGCCTGAAATCCTTTCAGAGTGCTAATATTTTTCTCCCTAAACTTTCTCGTCTTCTTTTCCAGCGGGAAGCTGAGTCTAACCAGGAGCTCCTTAAGCGCATCAAGCTGTACCAGGAAAAGGAAACCGAGGCCAAAAATGCCCTTCAGGAACAACTCGAGGTCAACAAGACCTGCCAGAACAACATAGAGGCCCTGAATGAGAAGCTGCAGGAGAAGGAGACCAAGCTGGCCGAGGCGAATAAAGTGAGGGCTGAGCCGTTGATTTGGTGGAAGTGTCTTTGGTGTCATTTTGGAGCAGACACGGGTGATAGTCCAAATAACTTGTGTTTCAGGAATTAGGTGGCTGTTTAAAAACAAAACAAAACACTGAGTGGTCTCTTTTCCTTGAAATGAATGGCAGCGTCTCCTGATGCTTTAAGGCTGGGGCAGCAGAAGTTAAGAAGCTGTATCTCTTAAGCCATTCCAGAGGAAGAATTCTTGGGGGCATAAATAAGAATAATTGGCAGTTTGAAATAAAGGAGAAATTTCCTGACATTGAGACCAATTCACCAGTAGAACGACTTGCCACCAGAAGTGGTGGCAGCCCCAACTCTGGAGGTTTTTAAGAAGAGACTGGACAGCCATTGGTTTGGAATAGTATAGGGTCTCCTGCATGAACAAGGGTTGGACTAGAAGACCTCTAAGGTCCCTTCCAGCTCTGTCTCTATCCATCTATCCATCTACCTACCTACCTACCTACCTATTTATCATCTATTTACAGTATCTGCCTGCCTGCCTGCCTGCCTGCCTGCCTGCCTGCCTGCCTGCCTGCCTATCTATCTATCTATCTATCTATCTATCTATCATCTATCTATCATCTATCTATCATCTATTTACAGTATCTGCCTGCCTGCCTGCTATCTATGTATCTATCTATCTATCTATCTATCTATCTATCTATCTATCTATCTATTTACAGTATCTGCCTGCCTGCCTGCCTCCTGCCCTGCCTGCCTGCCTGCCTATCTATCTATCTATCTATCTATCTATCTATCTATCTATCTATCTATCTATCTTATGAAGGCCGAATGGAGAGAAATGCGCAAGGGAGAATGCGTAGAAGCTCTCTTTTGAAAGTGCACGCAAGGAGGAAATGTCCATTCATTTGCATCCCTTTGACGGGGTCTTTTCTAGTGGCGCAGGCTGCCTTTGAAAGTTTCCTCTTGCAAGTCCTTTTAGTAAATAGCAACACTGGGAGGAGCATTGCAGGGAACAAAGAACGTGTGTGTGTGTTAAACGAACATCTGGATTAGTGTCGTTGGGTCTCATGTGCATTTTGGCCTTTGATCGGAAGTTTGTTTCTTCTCCACTCAGCTCAGAATCTTCAAGGTGTTTCCACAAAGACCAACAGAATAACTAGAGTTATTGGAAGGGACCTGGGAGATGATCTAGCCCAACCCCCTGCTTAGGCCTATACCTATACCATTTCAGACCAATTGCTGCAGCGGTTGTTAAAAGGGCAAAAGTTACTTTTTTCACTGCCTTTACAATTTTGTAACGACCACTAAATCAACTCATGTGGGTCGAGGGCTGCTATGAGGTGGGCAGCCAATAAACAAACCAATTGAATAAATCAATAGACCAATGCAATCAATTCAATAATGGGGATGCTGCAATGGCCCTAAGTGTGAGAAACTTTTTTGGTGCCGTTATAACTTTGAACGGTTACTAACAGACTATTGTAAGTTGTGTTAAAAGGTCTAGATCAGAGTCATCGGTCTCATATTCATTTTAGTATCTGATCAGAAGTTTATACCATTTTCATTGATTGTTTCCTAGTATAATTTTTTTTTTTAAATTACATTTATATGCCGCCCTTCTCTGCAGACTCAGGGCAGCTTACAATTTTGGGATGCAACCCGTGTGCTCAGCAATAGCCTTCATTCCACTGTATATGCCTGCTTATTACTAAGCGGCATTTTTACAAGGTCAGCTAATTGCCCCCAACAATCTTGGGTCCTCACTTTACCTACCCCGAGGGGATGGAAGGCTGAGTCAACCTTGAGCCTGGTGCAGGGATTCGAGCCTACAGCAGTTGTAGGCAGCTGGAACTTAAGTGCAGGCAATTAACAGCCTGAGCCACCAAGGCTCATGAATAATTTGATTGCTTATTGTACCCAATGACTATTATTAAGTGTTGTACCTTATGATTCTTGACGAATGACTCTTTTCTTTTATGTACACTGAGAGCATTTGCACCAGAGACAAATTTCTTGTGTGTCCAATTGGCCAATAAAGAATTCTATTCTATTCCTTCACCACGGGCTCTGCAAGGAGTCAGTTTGAACAGCCGGTGAGAAGCATGTATAACAAAAGAACACCGACTATTTCTCTCTCTCTTAGACCATCAGCTCCTTGAAGGGAAAAGTATCAGAGTCACAGTGGAACACGATGAACCAGGAGACGGAGATGAAGAAGCAGCAGTCCCAAAACCAGGAGTTGACTGAACAGGTGGATGTGCTTCACAAGTAAGTTCGACTCTAAAGTCTTTAGTAACCAAGTGTAATCCAAGGAGTGCAATCAGCAGAAAAGGTAGCCTTGAAAATGGACAAAACTTGAAAAATGTGTACATTTTTTTAAAGAACATCCAACTGTTGTGGCCTGTCAGCCACTGGACCCTCCAACAGCTGAATCGGGAGGAGGAAGAGGAGGAGGTGTGGGAGTAAGGGTCAGCATCAAGGCAACCTGAGAGCTGCGAGGGGAAGGGGAATGGAGCTGGGCGAGACAGAGTGACAGAGAGAGACAGAGGTGGAGCCTGGGCCGTCTGTCAGCTCTCAGATGGAGAGTCAACAGCCTTCGGGTCTGGAGGTGGCTGATGAGGAACAGGAGGAGCAGCTGGGTCCAGTGCCTGATGCGCAGATACACAGAAGGCAGAGGAGAGGAGAGCAGTGGAAATCAATGGGTCGGTCCTTGGGACGGGAGCACCAAGGGGGAATGGAACTGAGAGAGAGAGAGAGACGGAGCCTGGGCCGTCCGTTAGCCCTCAGGTGGAGAGTCAACAGCCCCCAGATCTGGAGGTGGCTGATGAGGAACAGGAGGAGCAGCTGGGTCCAGTGCCTGATGCGCAGATACACAGAAGGCAGGGGAGAGGAGAGCAGTGGAAATCAATGGGCCGGTCCTTGGGACAATAGAGCCCCTGCTGCTAGCAAAGCCCCACCTTAGCTCTGAGGATAAAACGCATGGGCCAGAGGCTTGTTAACCTGCATGGAGAGAGAAACTTTGCAGGGGCTGCTGGCGCTCTTAATCAAGGAATCTTTCTGAGTTCACATCAGAGGGTTGGTCATGTTTGGGGCGCCATGGCCTGGATGACGGAGAATCTCCATAATCATTCGTGAGAGAAGCATTGGAGTTCAGCTGAAGTCCACCCACCTTAAGCCCCGCTGTGTGCAACAAACGGATATTTTATCTCCCCCTTTTAACAGGAAATGGCAAGAAGCCGTTCAGCATATCCAAGTTCTTCAGGCAAAGGAACAACTGATGTCCAAGACGGAGCAGAAGATCCAGGTGAGACCTCTTACGCCCTTCCTCCTTTGCGTTCCCTGCAAGTAAACTCCCCACCCAGCTGCCCTTAGGAAAGCACCAGCGCTTTCTTCCTCCTTGCACAGTGTAATCCTTGCTCGGTTGTCTTCTGAAGGTCTTTCTTGGCCCCCGTTTCTCCAGGACCTCGAGCAGAAACTCTCCATGCAGGAGCAAGACGCGGTGATCGTGAAGAACATGAAGAGGAAGCTGGCTCAGTTTCCCCAGATGGAGCGGGAATTGCAGCAACTCCGGGAGGAGAACACCTACCTTCGGTAAGGAAAAGGGGAAGATGATGTGTTTGGCGTTGTCTGTCAGTGTGCCAGGATCTGCATTCTCTTCCCCACCCGCCTCCTCTCCTGGTGCCTTGGTATCAGAGCTATGTTCTTTCTCCCCACCTGGGTTACAAAATGTCAGCAAGGGGTTCTCTGCCTGGTGGCTGGGTAGGCGTGGCCATGATGGGCGTGGCCTAGCCGGCCTCCTGCACCACAGCCGGGGAGGGGGTGTTTGTGCCCTGCCCAGACTCCAGAGGCTTTCCTTGAGGCTCCAGGGAGGAGAAAACAGCCTCCCTGGGAGGAAACGGGCCCATTTCCGGCCTTCCCGAACTTCCAGGAGGCTCATTTTCCCTCCCCCTTGAGCCTCCGTGCACGCCCTGCATTTACCTGCATCCAAACGGGCCGCGTGGGGATTCCTGGGAGGGGCGGGGAGGGTTGGGCGGGTCAGCCATGAATGGGATTGGGGGTTTTTTCTCTGAACTGCACAGAAGCTTAGCTGGGGGCTCTCCCGAACCCCTGCGAACCCCCAGCAGCCCACCCTTGGTTATAACAGAAGGGCTATACCTTGGCAGCATTATGTTCATAGATAAGATTAGAATTAAATAGAATAGGAAGAGGAATAGAATATTGGAATAACGAATAGAATAGAGAATAGAATAGGATTAGAATAGAAATAGAATAAGAATAGAATAGAATAGAATTGGAATAGAACAGAACAGAATAGAATAGAATAGAATAGAATATCGAATAGAATAGAATAGAGAGAATAGAATAGAATAGAAATAAAATAATAGAATAGAGAATAGAATATCAGAATAAAGAATAGAATGAAGAATAGAATAGAATAGAAGAATAGAACAGAATAAGAATATAGAATAGAATAAAGAATAGAATAGAATAGAATAGAGAATAGAATAGAATATGGAATAGAGAACAGAACAGAACAGAATAAAGAATAGAATAGAATAGAATTGAATAGAAAGAGAATAGAATAGAATAGAATGAAGAATAGAATAGAATAGAATAGAAGAATCGAATAAGAATATAATAGAATATTGGAATAAAGAATAGAATAGAATAGAAATAGAATAGAAATGAATAGAATAGAATCTGGAAGGGACCTTGGATGTCTTTTAATCAAGCCCCCTGTGTGTGTGTGTGTGTGTGTGTGTGTTTTGAACTGTCACAGGAAGGGAGGGGCTTTTCTCCAGGAGCAAAGAGAAAGCTTAGCCCAGAGTCTTTGATCCTCCAGAGCCTTTCACAGTGCCATAGCGTAACAGTTATGCCGTTTTATGCTTTAGTCTGGTAAGATTCCTGCCTGTAGGCGAGCAGCAATAAGGACACTACTCTGAAGTAACCCCCTTGGGTCATTCTGGGTCCTTTGTACCTGACAGCATGGGACGTTTTCACAAACTGGGGTTAGAATTGTGGGATGGGGGGGGTGTCTAACCCTGCAACTTTAAAACCTCTGGACTTCTAGTTCCCAGAATTCCCCAGCCAGCCATGCTGGCTGGCTGGGAAATTCTGGGAATTGGAAGTCCACAGGTCTTAAAGTTGCCAAGGTTGAGACCACCCCCTGGTTTAAAGTTTGGAGTATTTCAAAGGCCATTTCGACGAGGACAGAATATTTGGATCAAATTGGACGTCCACTGTCAGGGTGACGACTTAACTACGAGTGTTTCCCCTACTGTTTCCCTTCGTCCCCCTCCCTGCATTAGTTTGATATTTTTGATACCGGTCAAGTTTCTCCTCTAACCAAGCGTGTTTTGGGGCTGGTTTCCCAGGGAAATGAGAGACAACAACGGATTGCTGAAAGAGCAAGTCGAAGGGCTGCAAAGGAAACTTGAGAGATTCGAAAAAGTCCAGGCAGAACGGGTGGCTTTGGAACTGGAGAACAAGGTAAACAAATCCATGAAAGCTACATGCCTCTTTCCCACTGCTGCTCTTAGCTGTGAATAAGAGTCCTTGGCTTCCCAGGCTGAAGGCCGATCGTCCTCTGCTTACGACCAAAATATTTATGCTGTTAAGCGAGAGACTCACCACGTGAATTTTGCCCCATGTGACGGCTTTTCTGGCCTCCGTTGTTAAGCGAATCATTGCAATTGGTAAGTTAGCGATGTGACAAGAATGATGTGTCTCAGAGTCGAATAGCTGTCAGGATTCCGGCTCCTAACCCCATTTAAATCATCTCGAGCCAAACTTCCAAAACTTGAAAGGATTTATTGGGAGTTAGCGTGCGGCACTGCCTGGGTGTAGCCAACTCTGAGGCACGTAGGTTCACCATCACGGAGATAGGTACTAGGAAGTGTTATTAAAATCTAGTAGTAGAGGAATAATAGTAATGCAGACTTATTAAATAAGTTGACAGTGTTGTGGGAACGGATTGGACCTTAATGGATCAGTCCTTAAGAGAGTCCTGGCTTGGCTAGTCTAGTGAAGAGAAGGACCAGGGGAGACAGGAGAGCAGTCTTCCAATAGTTGAGGGGCTGCCCCAGAGAGGAGGAAGGGGTCAAGCTATTTCCCAAGGCAATTGAAGGCCAGGCAAGGAACAATGGATGGAAACCAAACAAGGAGAGATTGAACCTGGAAATAAGGACAAACTTTCTGACAGTGAGCACAATCAACCCATGGAACAGAAGTTGCCTTCAGAAGTTGTGGGAGCATCATCACTTGAGACCTTCAAGAAGAGACTGGACTGCCATTTGTCAGAAATGGTGTAGGGTCTCCGCTTGGGAGGGGGTTGGACTAGATGACCTACAAGGTCCCTTCCAACTCTGTTATCTGTTATCTGAGTCGATACATTCCTATGGGTGGGTTTTGGGGGTTTTTTTTGCTTCAAACCGACCCCCAAAAAGGTTCGTTTCCGGCAAAAATGGTTGTAAATTGGCATGCATCATGTGTAGAATGCTACAACTGGCTGTAAGGTGAACTGGTGTGTGTGTGTATGTGTGTGTGTAGT
>CM019164.1:17435658-17454937 GCA_009733165.1 Naja naja
GCTCAAGCAGGAGAGTCTATTCCAAATGTTAGCCTCTACCCAGGATTGGACTGACAGCCTCCTGATTGTGAGGCGAGAACTCCACCTGTAGGCCACTGGAGCTGCTCTTCCGTCTCTCTCTCTCTCTCTCTTTTTAGTTATTATTATTATTATTTGGAAGAAATCATTTGGCTTCGTGTTCCTTGTACTTTGATGGAGATTGTGTAGCACGCATTAATTAATAACTATTTCTGTTTTAGTTCTTCTTTTGAAACACCTCCAATAGTTTGGCGGCATAAAAGGGAGAAGGGCCATATCCCTGTGTGCCTATTCTCCTCTGTGTGTGTGTGTGTGTGTGTGTGTAAATTGTATTCATTTAGGAGTTATATACCTGAGCAAACCGCTGTCCAATTATGCAGGCTTCTTGTTGCATTGGGGTATCATTGTTCCTTAAATAACCAGTTTGGTGACTTCGCTTGCAGCTTTGAACCCCTTGCGTTGGTGATCATAGGGAGGCCTCTTGTTGACAAACGTCGTCAAGCTACTGGGTTTCTGGAGAACTGCCTCTTTGGAGTCGAGGGCGAGGCGCTTTGCCAGCTCGCCTAAAACCTGGCACCGGAGGATGCCAGCTCTGTTGTTCAGCAGCCGGCGTGTGCCCATCAAACTAGTCATAAAAAGACATTTCGCGGGGGAAAAGGATACGCGCATCTCCTCCGCGTTCTGTTCCCAGGCTTAGAGTGACACGGGACGGAAAGCGCTTTGCTGCCATGGGTTGTTTCATTCACTGCACAGCGAAGTCAATTAGCGCTATGAGCGGAGAGCGAAATTTGCACGCCCCATCGAGAGGAGGCCCGTTGACCCAGGAAGGTTTTCAGGCGTGCCAGCATTAGGATGAACAACTTTCAGGGTCCTTGGTTGTTGTTTTTCTTCTTCAATAGATAACAGATTTAACAGAGTTGGAATGGACCTTGGAGGTCATCTAGTCCAAACCCCCACCACCCAAACAGGAGACCCTGCACCATTTCTGACAGGTGGAAGTCCAGTCTCTTCTTGAAGGCTTCCAGGGAGCTTCTGAGGGCAACTTCTGTTCCATGGGTTGATTGTTCTCACTGTCAAGAAAGTTTCTCCTCATTTCCAGGCTGAATCTCTCCTTGTTCAGTTTCCATCCATTGTTCCTTGTCTGGCCTTTGGGTGCCTTGGAGAATAGCTTGACCCCTTCCTCCTCTCTGGGGCAGATAAGATAAAAAATGATAAATAAGGGAAATGGCAGTTGCGATTAAACCTAAAAATATTTACAAACCCTGGATTCGTTTCAGTAGAGTATTGAAACCAAGGTTGGCTCCCTTTATGTTTATCTGAGTTTATTGTCTGTAAGCCATCCAGAGTGAATGAATGAATGAATGAATGAATGAATGAGTCTATCTCTCCAGCTTATCTATCTATCATCTCATCTCTTATCATCTATCTGTCTGTCTGTCTATCATCTCTTATCTATCATCTCTCTCTCTCATCTATCTACCTATCTATCTATCTATCTATCTATCTATCTATCTATCTATCTATCTATCTATCTATCTATCTATCTATCTATCTATCTATCATCTATTTATCTGTCATCTCTCTTTATCAAGCATCTCTCTCTCTACCTATTTACCATCTATCTGTCTCTGTCTGTCTATCTACCTATCTACCTACCTACCTACCCAGCTACCTACTTACCATCTGTCTCTGTCTATCTACCTACCAACCTACCTAACTACCTACTTACCATCTATCTACCTACCTACCTATCATCTATCTGTCTCTGTCTACCTACCTACCATCTATCTGTCTCTGTCTGTCTATCTACCTACCTATCATCTATCTATCTTATCTATCTCTATCTATCTATCTATCTATCTATCTATCTATCTCATCTCTCTCTCCACCCCCCCAAAAAATCCCCAACTAAAATACCAATATTGCATATAAAATAGAGAAGACATACTCTTCATCAACTTACTTTCTATGATTTTAGGACAGGCAAGATTGATCGCATATTTTCTTTTTTATTCAAGAGGTTGAAGACTTAGTAGCTACATAGGCCATATTTGTTTTCTCTTTCTTAAAAAAAGATCCCCTTAAAAATCCCTGAAGGACAACAACTTGGCTTTTTTTCCCCAGTTACTGCATTGGGGGAAAAAAAAACCCTAGTTAAACACTTTATTTGCTTCTTTTCTTGAGAACGAGGTAGAAATGGGTGCGATTTAGCTAGCGATATTCTTTTGCTTAATTTAATTGCTCGGAAGGCTGGTTTTGAGCTTTCGTATTTACGCTCTAGCCCCTTTGTGGTCCAGCTGGCTAGCTCTGGCTGTTTTCTGCATAAATGCAAATATATATGGGCAGTAGACTGAGTTCTCACAAGTTTAAACACAGACGGCGGCTGTGTTTCCATTGAATTTCATCATTTAATGGAGCAGAGAAAGGCATATATTCGGACGGGTAGCGGGCGAGAACTCCGAAGCTTGCATATTTTGTAAACTGGCATTGGCTTAGTACAAGGATTTAGTCATTACTGTTTTTTTGTGTGGTTGTTTTGCTCACAGGCAGTGAGACATCTGCATGAGCATTTCCCAGCATGGCTTCCTCCTGTTAGGTTGGACCAGCTCCCATGCTGCACAGCTTAGACACTTGCATTAGTGGGTTTCAACTGGCCAGGATCCAAAGCCGGCAATGGCTGGTAAAAGGTCTATGTTGATCGGAGTGTATTTACGGTGGAGAACCGAACCTCTGTGACTTTATTTATTTGAATTATTTTTTATCACTGTACTCTCCCCCCCGCATAATGGTGCTAATATGGATAGACCCTGAAAGCAGACAAACCTCCATAATCATGGCTTAAATGTTTGGAACATTTTGTGCTGTGGTTTGGATTTCATGTTTTGATCTGTCCCAAACACGCTTTTGCAAAATATCTCTTTTTCTAAACTTCTGACTCCTGCTGCCTCGATGGCATGCGTATGTGCAGTGCAGGTAAGTTTGGCTGGGGCTCGCGTGCCCACACAAATGGCTCTGCCTGCCACCTGTGGCACATGTGCCATAGGTTTGCCATCATGGCCCTCGTATCAGTGGTGGTATTCTACCGGTTTAGCCCGGTTCACCCGAACCGGTAGTTCTGAGGATCATCTGTGAGCGAACCGATTCGCTCCGACGATCAGCTGCTGGGACGGCTCTATTCTGACCTTTATTTCCTGCTTTTCAACCTCAGCTGGTTCGCGGGGCACAGCCAATTGCCGCTGGTCAGCTGTTTTACACACACAGCAGGCTTGCAGCAGAAGGTGAGTTGCAAACGCTGCACATGTGCAAAGTGTGCCTTTGGCGCACAAAGCGTGTGCTCACACCGAACCGGTAGGAAAAATTTATTGAAACCCACCACTGCCGAGTGTCCTGTTCTTAGGATTAGGTACTGATGTATGGATCCTTGGGGAACATAATTCCACCTGATGCTGAATTGACTCCAACCCTGTTGGCCTCTGGGAGGGCCTGAAGGGATGGTATAGTTTACCAATGGTTACGTTGATTGTGAGATGGATGGCATTTCCCTGCCAATTATGGTTCTATGTGGCGTCCTTGAGTTTGGGTGGTGGGTTTTTTTGCAGACGTTTCATGACCCAGTTAGGGAACATCATCTGTGTTACAGTTTGCCCAGAGAACAAACCCCACTCCCTTCTAGCACCGATGATGTTCCCTAGTTGGATCATTAAACGTCTACAAGAAAACCACCAAGCTCAGAGGGCATCAAGGACCCCACCAACCCTGAGCTACAAATACTCTTTTCTCTTGGTGCGTTTCTATGTTTTTAATGGTTCTTGATCTTTTTAAGGTGTTTCAGTGGTTTCTGTTGTTCTCATTTGGGTCAGTTGTTGGCATCCTCCTTGTTTTTAATGGTTGTGAGCCACACGCCCGTGATCCCACACCAACTGCACAAACCCATGAGTAAAAATGCTGCCTCCTGCCTTGGGCCCTCTGAAAGACAACCTTCAATTCAAACCTCCTTCTACCCTTTCTCCAAGCATCGCTTGGCTTCTTGGCAGGATCGCTTTAAGATCCTTTTTGTGTGGGGTTTTTTTGTCCTTTGTATTTCACACCCTTGTTTCCTGGGTGACTTTTAAGAAGCTTATCCGAAGAGGGCAGTCATCTCTCCTCTAGAAGACAGTGCCCTCTGGAAGGAGCTTCAGGGCCCCCCATAGTTCTCCCTTCTTAAAAGACTTGAGATTCCCCCTTTTTCCTGTTGAACAATAAGCTTTGTATCCCTATGTATGGAAATGAGACAGCGTTTGTTTCTTTCAGAAGCGGGCTCTGCTATCTGGAATGCTTCCATTTACAGACAATTCTTGCCAAATTAATTTTATTTAATTATCTCCTAAGGCTAAGCTTGAATACATTTGCGTGGAATTCACCACTTCTCTCTCTCTCATGAGCGAAATGGAGTTAATATCCTTGTTAAAATCTGATTAAAACTAAAATTGAGTTTTTTGAAGTCTGATTATCCCATGAAATGGAATTTTTAAACCTAATTACAAACGGATTTGCATACATTTTTTTTTCCTTCCGCGCTATTGAAATGAGAGGGGGAAAAAAAAATAAATTTATTAATGAAATCCTCCCTACTCTCTCCTTTGGGGTGTAATGTGATTGCAGGTGGATGGGGTGCAGAGAACAAGTAATATCACCACTTCTAGTGTGTGTGTGTGTGTGTGTGTGTGTGTATGTTTTCAGGTATTTATATGTATGGTATTTAGGTTTCTTTGGGTATTTTCCCACATAATAGTTGTGCTCAGTACACAAGCCAGAAGATGGCAGATGGGATTATGCCGAAACATCGCTATAAAAGCACAACTATTACGTGGGAAAATACCCGGAGAAACCTAAATACCATATATATATATATATCTTGATAAAGAATCCTGATCCAGCCTAATTTTTAAAATGGCAATTAATACAATTTTCACAGACTTTGGTTAAACCTGAGTGGCATTCATCCTTCCAGATCTTTTAAGCCTATTGCAGGATGGACTATACAGGTACTGCCTGACTTACGGCCACAGTCGAGCTGCAAACGTATGTTGCTAAGTGGCACATTTGTTAGGTGAGATTCGCCAGCTAAAAACGGGCATTGAAGGAGGCCAGCTCGGCTTACAAGCTTTCTCGCCACGGTTGTTAAGTGAATCCTTGCAGTTATTATCTCAGTAACATGGTTGTTAAGTGAATCTGGCTTCCCCATGGTCTTGCCTTGTCAGAAGTCCACAAAAGGCAGTCACAACCAAGCTCAGAGAGCACCAGAGATCCCACAATTATTATTTTCCTCCTCCTCCTCCTCCTCCTCCTCCTCCTCCTCCTCCTCCTCCTCCCCAACTCAACTCCTTTGTAGCACTGATGATGTTACCTAGTTGGGTCATGAAAGGAAGACCACCAAAGCTCAGCGCCAAGGACCCACAGTTAACCCTGAACTACAAATATTACCTTCCATTGGCACAGAGGAAGCATTTGTGTTATCTGCATCTTCAGGATCTCTCTGAACTTGGTCATTTGCTTGTAGGTGTTGACCCCACAATAATTTACTGACCTCCTTCTGACCCCGAGCCATAGATCAACACCTTGGGTTGACCCTTGGGGTTGATGTCGACCACTTTGGGGAACCCTGGTTTAGACCAACAGCTCATCGGCTGCTTAGGATGCAGGTCTTGAAGGATGAAATGCATATTGCATATGTCAGGTTTAATGCATCAGTGCAATTTTGCACAAACCAGGGGTGTCTCTAATTACCTTAAAGTTTGAATAACATTCTGTTCCAACTCTTTAACTCATAACCTCAGGAAAGGTGTTGCAAACATCCTTTAGGCAGCCTATTTCTTCCAGCAAGGTCTAAAGCAGTTTTTCTGTTTGGTTTCTTTCGTGATGTCTTCTCTATGATTCGGCCTTGGCTTCCATTTCTTGCTGCATGTGAGAATTGGGCCGAGAAATGACAAATAAATTGAAAAACAACAACAACAGTCCTCCTAACTGAGAAAGCTATATTTTGTTCCGTTTCAGAAAATGTAGGTTACGCGTTAATTGTAATTGCCCCGAGGAGGAAGTAGCTAAAATATCTAAGCTTGAGTTCAAAATTTTTCATTTCAAAGGGTAATTATGTTTGCTGTGAAAAAGCAATGAGTAATTTGTATCTTATTGATGAACGTAATTATAGTAGCATAAAGTACAGCCAACATTTATTACAACAATTCATTTTTTGACCTATAAGATAATGTCACACATGACTGTGCTTGTAAGGGGTGCAATATTCTACTTATATCTGTTTAGGCTGTAATGTCCTGTGAAGAATCAAATTATAATTGAGTTTTAATATAAAACATGGTTTTGTTTTCTTTTTTCAATCGTATTCCAGTCAGTTTCTTGTTTGTGCACTATATATTCTAGAGGAGGGAGGGAGGGAGGAAGGAGGGATGGATCGAAAAGAAGAAGGAAGGGAGAGGAAGAGGGAAAGGAGGATGAAGGAAAGAAGGAAAAGAGAGAAGGAGGATGAAGGAAGGATGGAGAGGGAAGAATGAAAGGAAAGAAAGAGAAGGAAGGAAAGGCAATGGAGAGAAGGAAGGAAGAAGGAAAGAAAAGGAAGAGGAATGGAGGAAGGAAGGATGAAAGGAAGGAAGGAAGGAAGGAAAAGTCAGAAGGAAGGAGGGAGGAAGGAAAAGAGGAAGAAAGAAAGGATTGATGGATGAAGGAAAGAGGAAGGAAGGAAAAGAGAAAGGGAAGGAAGGAAGGACTGAGTGGTGTGGTGAACAGGTGGAGCCCTTGCCTCACAATCAGGAGTCTGAGTTTGATCCTAGGTAGAGGCAGATATGTCTCTCTCTGAGCACAATGAGAATTTGTCTGGTGAACAAAACTCCGTATTGGCAACAGGAAGGACATCCGGCCAGTAAACGCTCAGCTCCATTCAGTTGCCTAGACTCCACCCTGCAAGAGATTATGGGGTTGTTAAAAGAAGATGAAGGAAGGAAAGGAAGGAAGGAAAGGAAAGGAAAGGAAAGATGGAAGGAAGGAAAGGGAAGGAAGGAAGGAAGGAAGGAAGGAAGGAAGGAAGGAAGGAAGGGAAGAAAGGAAAGATGAAGGAAGAAAGGAAAGGGAAGGAAGGAAAGGAAAGGAAAGGGAAGGAAGGAAAGGAAAGGAAAGGAAAGAAGGAAAGAAGGAAGGAAAAAAGAAAGAAGGAAGGAAGGAAGGAAGGAAGGAAGGAAGGAAGGAAGAAAGAAAGGAAGGAAGTAAGTCTTTCCTTGGAAGGCAAGGGTGGTATCTTGAAGGCAGGTGCTCCATCTGTGACTCTCACCTGTTGTTGTTGTTTTGCCTTGAGTTCTGAAGCTCCACACGGCCAGAGACATTTAACAATTGTGTCATCCTTCAGTGGAAACCACAGGGAAGCATTCAACCCTAGAAATGATCAAAACTTCATTTCCAGGAGCCACGCTGGATTTATTTGAAGTACAGGCAGCCCTTCCCACCCCTAGCTAACCAGTTCAAAGAGGGCATCTCGCTAATCAGGAAGACTTTGCTGCCTGCCTCCCCGGGGGTGGCCACCGCATTTTAATTGGGTCGGGGGCGGCTTTGAAGTTCCTCTTAATCCTCCTTGAGCTACAGAGGAGCCTTGGAAGGCAACCCTCTGAATCTGACATTTCTTCATTTTGTTTACATGTGTCTAGGGAGGCGCAAAATTCATTCTCCCCCCGCCCCTTCCTCCTCCAACTTCTTAAGCTGAGTTTGCGGGAAGCTTCGCCAGAAAGCGAGAATCAAGATGGAAGATGGCTCTGAGTCTCTGTGTGTGTGTGTGTGTGTGTGTGTGTAGGCAACTTGTATTGTGCTGTGACTATCATTACGTGTTGCACCTGATGATTCTTGACTCTTGGCGAATGTATCTTTTCTTTTATGGACACTTGAGAGCATTTGCACCAAAGACAAATCCCTTGTGTGACCAATCACACTTGGCCAATAAAGGATTCTAATCTAATCTAATCTAATCCAATCCATGCTTAGGGGGAGCTGCTTTTAAAAAAACAATAATAAATTTTATTGAAGAAACATTGAAAACAATTGAACACAGTGCAACTTTCTTGGCCATCATTTTGGCCATACAAGCTATATTATAGAGATACACATAACAGTTAATTTCCTTTTTCCCTTATGTTATTGGTAGAGTGCTAGCTGCATATTATTTCTATTTACATTTATCGACATTTATTTACATATAGAACCCTATTCTATTTTTCTTACTCTAATTCTAATTCTTATTCTTATTCTATATTCTATATTCTATATTCTGTATTCTGTATTCTATATTCTATTCTGTATATTCTATTCTATACTATTCTATTAAGTTACAGTGGCACTGAAAAAGAGTGACTTCCCACTGTTTTTCACACTTATGACCACTGCAGTATCTCCATGGCCATGTGATTAAAATTCAGATGCTGATACAGATTAACAGAGTTGGAAGGGACCCTGTAGGTCATCTAGTCCAACCCCTTCCTCCCAAGCAGACCCCATATCATTTTTGACAGATGGGATGCTTTGGCAATGGACTCATACTTATGACATTGGCAGTGTCCCCCGGGGTCAGGTGATGGGTTTTGGCAACCTCCTGACAAGCCAAGTGAAAGCGCTAGCCAGTTTCACTTAACAGCCGAGGAATTCTGAGAGTTGAAGTTCACAAGTCTTAAAAGTCCCCAAGTTTGGAGGTGTTGTGGTTTACTGGCAGCCGGTGCAGATGGCAGTGGAATCGGACAGTGGGGAAGAACGGGGACCAGTCTGGGAGTCTGGAAAGGACTCAGACAAGGCTCCTGCATCCGATCCAGAGATGGGGCCAGGATCACCTGGGAGTGGGGTGCTGCCTCTGGAGCCTCTGGAGTCTGGCAGCAGTGAGGCAGAGGAACAACGGGAGCCTGTTCCCAGTGCGTGTGTGCGCAGGGCTGCTAGAAGGCGAGAGCAGCTGAGATAAAAGGGGCGACTCGGGAGTAAGGCTGGTAGGTGATTGCCCCTCCCCTAAGGGATAAAGGGCAGACAAAGGTGAAGAAACCTTTGCAGGAAGCAAAGTCGTTTGTTCAGTTCAGATTCATTCTTGAAGCTCTTTGTACTTTGGTTGGTTTTGTTCTAGTTCATTGGACATTTCTGTTATTGGCAGCATTTCACAGGAAAGAAAGGTGGGTGCTTATCTCGAGGAACTGTTTGAGATTCCCAGCCTTGCAATAAAACAAGATTTGTTTTCAAAATAAGCATGTGCATAATTACGGTCTAGGAAGCCTTGGTGAGAACAGGAGACCCCTCTTCTAGTCCCATGAACCTCCAAGACCCTCTACCAGATTCTGCCACCAGAATCTGTCAGTGAACCGTGACAATCAAGCTTGCAAATTGTCTACGTTCCTGTACCTTTTGTTGAGCTGGCAATAACCGATACAGCGAACAAACATCAGGGCCATCCTTGTTAAAGATGTCGCCATGCCCTCGCCATGTCCCCTGTAGCTAAAACAAATAAGAGGGAGTTTAAAATGTTATCCAATTTAATGCAACCTTAGAGGTTCCTCATTTAAAACAGCTATCTGTCTAATTGCTGCTGAGAGACACAGGGGATTTAAACGGTTCCAAATAGTCAGGAGAAGAATGCTAAGGGTTTACAGGAAGATCACGTCAAGATTTTTGAAAAATAAAAATAAAATTCTACTCAATACATGATTTATATTTGAGACCATGCTGAACAATAATGTAATGTTCACTCCTGTAGACTGCTATCATCCCAAATTTGTCATTTTGATCTCTCTCTCTCTCTCATACACACACACAAATCTATTTATCTGTCTCTCGATCTGTCTGTCTGCTATCTATCATCTGTCTGCTCTCTATCTGCTATCTATCAGCCATACATCATCTATCCATCTATTTATCCATTCATCAAGCTATCATCTGTCTCTCTCTTTATCTAATCTATATCCATCCATCCATGTACCTACCTATATGTCATATCTATCTATCTATCTATCTATCTATCTATCTATCTCCATCCATCCATCCATCCATGTACCTACCTATCATCTATCTCTATCTATCTATCTAAAATTTGTATCTAATCAATCAATCTATACCCATCCATCTATATCTTTCTTCTTTCTATCTTTTCTTTCTTTCTTTCTTTCTAAAATTTGTATCTAATCAATCTATATCCTTCCATCCATCCTATCCATCCATCCATCCATCTATCTAAAATTTGTATCTAATCAATCAATCTATATCCATCCATCCTATCCATCCATCCTGTCTGTCTGTCTGTCTGTCTGTCTGTCTGTCTGTCTGTCTGTCTGTCTATCTATCTATCTATCTATCTATCTATCTATCTATCTATCTAAATTTTCTCCTGGATTTTGTGAAAATCTTCTTCAAGGTTACCTAGGTTACTATTTTGTGTTTTTTTTAAATCATTCCTTCCCTATTTCCAATCTTCTTCTAGAGCTCCGATGCCTCTTTCCTATTTGCATTTGAAATTAAAACGCCGGGTTGTTATCCCCAAAATAATTTATAGGTCCCAGTGAAAATAGAAGTTCAGCCTTTTGCATAATTGCATTCCAGCCCTTGATTTATAACGGTTGCAAGATTCTAGATTCAGATTTACGGTATCGTGACTGTGGTTTTTTTTCCCCTTTCTTTCTTCTTCTTTTTGCTGTTAAGCCACTGACATCAGCTGTGTCTTCTAAATCACTAGTTGGTATGCTTGTGAGCAGGCCCATCCGTGCTGGGAATGGTGTGGCTGAATAATCCAGAAATCCTTCTCTCTTTTTTGTACATATTACCCAAAGCCAAGATATCGCCTTCCTGTGCCAAGCACAGCCCCTTAATTATGACTTCAATAGGTACAGTTATAACAAAAACCCCTGAGCAGGGGAAAAGAGGCATCTGAGAATGGATTTAGTGGTAGTTCTCAACTTTCAACCAACACTGGGACCAGAATTTCCATCGCTAAGCAAGACAGATTGGGAAGCGAGTCGTTGACGAGCATTTGCCACAATTGTTCAGCGAACCACTGCAGCTGTTAAGCAAATCCGGATTTATCCAGTGATTCTGCTCAGCAGACATTGGCTGTGAAGGTCACTGATGCTGATAGCAATAGCACTTAGACTCATATACAACTTCATGGTGCTTTACAGCCCACTCTTAAGAGGTTTACAGAGTCAGCCTCTTGCCCCCAACAATCTGGGTTCCCATTTTACCCACCTTGGAAGGATGGAAGGCTGAATCGACCTTGAGCGGGTCAGGATCGAACTTCTGACAGTGAGAAATACATTACCCTGCAATACTGCAATTTAACCACTGCGCCACCATGGCTCTAAATAGCAATAGCGCTTAGACTTCTATACCATTTCACAGTGATTTACAGCCCTCTCTAAGTGGCTTACAGAGTCAGCCTCTTGCCCCCAATAATCTGGGTCCTCCTTTTACCCACCTCGGAAGGATGGAAGGCTGAGTCGACCTAGAGCCTGTTGAGATTCGAACTGCCAACTTGCAGGCAGCCAGCAGTCAGCAGAAGTAGTCTGCAGTACTGCGCTCTGACCACTGTGCCACCGTGGCTCATCATGTGACACTGGGATTTATTTCTTTATTATTCATTCATTTATTTATAATGTTTATATCCCAATGACTCCGGGATCCTGCAACCATTATAAACACATGCCGGTTGTGCAATGCCCAAATTTTGATCACAGGATAATGAGGATGTTGTATTGGTTGTAAGGACTGGTTATAAGTCGCTTTTTCAGTAACTTTCGAACGGTCACTAAATGAAGAGTTATAAGCCCGAGAACCGCTTGTATTCCCCAGCGGAGGTCCTTCCGAAAACAAAGTTAAACAGGAATATCGGGAGGACCAAAATCCATGGATCAATCCTGCAATGTTTGAAGGCACAATTATTCCCTGTCAGGATCGAAGTGCGATTGGCCAACCATTGTTGTGTCCTCCACAAATTCTCTTTCGAAGAGGCATCATGGCTTAGCAGGACCAGTATCTCCACCACAAGAAAAGCATCTGATAAGTCCACTTGGTGGACTTGTCTGGTTTACCAGTATGGACCTCCAAAGGGAGTCCACCAGCTACACTTCCCTTCGAAATTCCTTAAAAATTCCCATTTTAGAAATGAGGTTGACCGCTCAGTCAAACATCAGATCGGACGAATATCCGTCATATCTTGTTCTCTCCCTGGCCAGGAGAATCCAGAAAAACCACTTGGTTTTATGGTTCTCTCTCTGGCATCAGAGAGATTCAGACATCACTTGAAATTCGCGCGGAGAATTCCAGTTTTAGAAGAGAGACTCTTGGGCAGAAGAGCGATTCAGATATAACTTCCACTGAGCAAGAGAAATCTGGCCTGAGACAGTTATTATTTTAGGCTTTTGAAGTTCTTCCTCAAGGTGAAAGGGCCAGGTTGGACCTCAGTGTCTTAAGGGGGTAATGTTGTGACCCAGGCTTCGTAAATCATAATTAATCACAAACTTTGTTTTGTTTTAAAAGCAAAACCTATTTTATTGCAATGCTGGGGATTGTTTCCATTCCCAGCTGGAACTAATCTTAAACAGTCCCCCAAGATAAGCACACACCTTTCAGCTCTGTGGCATGCTGCCAAAAACAGAAGTATCCAATTAACTATAAAAGAAACCAACCGAAGTACAAGAAAAAACCAATCCAAGTACACAGAGCTTCAAGGACGACTCGGAACCAATCGAACTACTTTGCTTCCTGCAAAGGTTTCGTCATCTTGGCCTGACTTTTATCCCTTATGGGAGGGGCAAACACCTCCCAGCCTTACTCCCGAGTCACCCCTTTCGTCTCAGCTGCTCTCGCCTTCTAGCAGCTCTGCGCACACGTGCACTGGGAACAGGCTACCCTGGATCCTCTGCCTCGCTGCTGCCAGACTTGAAGGCGCCCCACTCCCAGATGGTCCTGGCCCCATCCCTGCATTGGATGCAGGACCCTCATCCGAGTCCTCTCCAGACTCCCTGACTGGTCCCCGTTCTTCCCCACTGTCCGATTCCGCTGCCGGTTACACCGGCTGCCAGTGAACCACACCAGGTAAGTCTCACCCTCAAGAATCGAAGAAGAGAGAAGAATATCCTCCTGCCATCCTCACTTCTTCTAAGACAGAGTCTCTGAATCTTGGCCACTTGAACGCTTGTGGACTTCAACTCCCAGAATTCCATGCTGGCTGGGGAATTCTGGGAGTTGAAGTCCAGGCAGTCTTAACGTTGCCAAGGTTGACAAATCCGGGTTTGAGAGAAGGCAGGTGGATACGAACGACCTGCATTTGTGGTTTTATTCCCTATCATCTCCCTTTATGTTCCCTGAGTATGCAGAAGGTCTGATTTAAGGAGCTCATCTTGTTGATTTTTCTTAATTGTGCGATCAGCCGTCCGCAAAGCTTCCTCAGACAAACAGACAAACACAACCAGTTGGCTTGGGTGGACCTGTTTTGTGTACACAGGATGTCTAGGGCGTTCTCTCGCAAATTCAAGGGATAATTCATCCTTTTTTTCCCCAGGCATCCTAACACGTGGCTGGAATTCGCCTGCTCCCATTCATGATTTATGAACGAATCATTATTTTCTGTAGCGGAGCCCAGAAATGTGTCTAACAGGACTTGTAAAAATCAGGATAGAATTGCCCTCGGTCGCCTTATCTACTGTTCACCTCTTGGTTCTGCAGGCTGTGGTGACACACAAGGGGAGAGGCAGTTGTGATTCATCCCTCCGGCTAAGAGAGAGACAAATTGAGCTTTGATAGAGATACAATTGCCATGTTAAGAGTAGGAACTCTTTATTTCCTCATCTCCCGCCATTTGTCCTTTGTACTCAATTAACTGGAATAAATCCCTTGTCTCACAATGACAGCTTCTTCTTTCTTCTTCTCCCTCCCCATCTTGTTTCATCACGTAATTGACGATCATCTCTTCATCGGTTGTATCCTCTGCTCTTTAACATCTACTAAGGATTGTTTCCGAAGCAAAGTCAGGGATATGTAGCTGATGGGTGTAATCTCACCCTCGGTGTGAAGCAGGAGGAGATATATCTGCCTTCCATGTTAGTTAGGTCCTCGGTGCTTTCTGAGCTTGGTTGTTCCCTTGCAGATGTTTCATGACCCAGCTAGGTAACATCATCAGTTGCCAGAAGGGAGTGGAGAGGCAGAGGAGAAGGAGGAGGAAGGAAGACAGAAAGAGAGAGAGAAAGAAAAGAAAGAAGGAAAGAAAAAGGAAGGAAGGAAGGAAGGAAGGAAGAAAGAGAAAGAAAGAAAGAAAGAAAGAAAGAAAGAAAGAAAGAAAGAAAGAAAGATGATTGTGGGGTCTTTGATGCTCTCTGACCTGGGTCACTTCCTTGCAGACGTTTCATTATTCCACTAGGTAACGTCATCAGTGCTAGAAGGGAGTGGAGAGGAACAGGAGGAGAGCTATGGGATCTTTGGTGTTCTTTGAGCATAATTATTTTCTTGCAGACCTTTCATGACCCAGCTAAGTAACATCATCAGTGCTAGAAGGGAGCAGGGTTTTGCTCTCTAGTTATATACCAGTGGCTTGTCCTGTTCAGGATTGATGGGGATGCTCTGGATGGCCATTGATTAGGCTGTGGTTGACTGAGTTGCTAATTCCTTGATTGTTTACTGCTTGGTGTAAACAATCCTATCAATGCTGCTTTAGTTTGGAATGTGGGGAGCTGCAGAAAAGAGACTATTTTAGACTCTTTATTACTATGTAATTACTATGTATTGTATGTCAACTTCAATTATTTCGTTAAGCCTGCAGAAAGCCATTTATTCTTCACTGGGTTTATTTTTTTTGTAAATGTCACTTCTTTATTGCTACATTAAGTTACCTGCTCTCTGAGCTGGCTTGTTTTCTTGCAAAGGTTTTGTTACCCTAACTAGATAACATCATCAATGCTAGAAGGGAGCGCCGCAAACAGCAAACCGCACCCCCTTCTAGCACTGATGATGTTACCTAGCTGGGTCATGAAATGTCTGCAAGAAAACAAGCAAGCTCAGTGAACACCAAGGACAACCCTGAGCTACAAATATTCTCCTTTATGAACCATGGTGGCTCAGTGGCCAGAGTGCAGGCTACTTCTGCTGACTGCCAGCTGCCTGCAAGTTGGCAGTTCGAATCTTACCAGGCTCAAGGTTGACTCAGCCTTCCGTCCTTCGGTGGGTAAAACGAGGACCCAGATTGTTGGGGGCAAGAGGCTGACTATAAACCGCTTAGAGAGGGATGTAAAAGCCCTGAGAAGCGGTATATAAGTCTAAGTGCTATTGCTATTATTGGTAAGTTATCTACAACACAATGGTGCCATCAGTTTTCAATGTTCCATGCATTGAACAACGTTTTTTTAACCACAGTTCCTTCAACACACCACCAGTTGGTACATCTGCACCACATTCTGAAACACGACAGCTCAACTTTTGGCGTGAATTGGGACCCCTGAGTAAACCTTACAACAGACTTGCAAGTACAACAGATCGCCGAGGAGCCCTCCTGATTCCAAAGTGAAATCTTGAGCCAGGGTTTTACAGCTTTCCCTTCGTATGCCAATTTTGGGAAATGTTTTCCAGCCCAATAGCGAAACAGTACTTCCTGCCGTCAAGTTAACATGTCACTTGGAGTGGTTTTAAAATTTCAGAATCATTTTAAAATGACAACGCTTAGAATTAGCCATACTTCAAAGGATCTGTTGAGAGCTTTGCTTAAGTATGATTTATGTATTTGTCCTGCCTAAAACTAATGATAGGCTAATGTGAACACGGAGACCTAATCTTTCCCTCTGTAATCTAAATGTTGCTTGCTCCCCCCATAATGATAAAGGAGAAGCTTTGTCAGGTGTGCTATTATTGATGTAGAAAAATGCTTTCTGTGCGTATGATTTATTGGCTCAGTCAAAACAGGGAAACAGCGAATTTACTGACCCTTATATTTATACATGAATTATTATTTTTTTTGCATTTTGCATTTGGGGCATATTAAATGCCACATTCCTTGATTTTAATCGAAAGTCCAAGAAGCAAAATCTCTTCAGAAAGTCCACTTTGGAATAACCTTACACAGTTGCACCTCCAGAAATTGCAACCCTAATGCAGAAGCTCAGGCAGGTGTAAATAAAACAACATTTGTTTCCTTACGTAATCGTTGTCCCTTCTCATATTTATAGCCCCAGTCGCCTACCTGGCTAAACCCATGCGTGTTTAACAAGATTTATTTAGTAAACCAAAGTTGGCTTTGTTTTCCCTACACTGTAAGTGAAAGTCAGACAAACTATACATGATATTTACGGCGCTGGGGTACAAATTTTCACATTCTCATTTTTGCGGCCTTTGAAAACTCTGCATGCATATTTGTCTGTTTGACCGAACAAGTTATCTTAAAACTTCCTTTTTCCTTGTGTAGGAAATATATATATAAAAGCGAAATACCATTCATGCGTCATCACAAAATCTCCAGAACTGTAAAGCCTACAAACTTGAAATTTGGCACGTATCTTCCTCTTGGCTTCTAGGGGCTCACTAAGAGAGGATTTTTCGAAAGGACCATCAGAGCATTAGTATTTCCTATATTATTATTATTATTATTAACACGCTCTGATGCTAAGGAGTTCTACTCCCCCTCCCCACCTGGAAAGAAATCCAAATGCAAAACACAAGCAGAGGACCAAGCAGCTTTAGAACAGAACAGTTGAGCTAAGCCACGCCCAGGCTCCTTGCTGTCTCTTCTTGCTCACACAGCAAATACTGCTTCAGTTTCCAAACAGCCCTCAACTCTCACATACTGACAGGACGCTAGCCAGATGAATACCGATGGATGCTGGTAGGCAGAGGCAGAATTTTCCCCGTCTTATTTTCCTCCCCAAAAACTAAGCCCGGCCACATAGTTCCATAGCAAAGTATGGGTATCCAGCTAGTATGCTGTATTAGCTTGTCCTTATGTTGTTCCTGGTGAGCCTTTGGCTAATTTTAATTAGATGGGCTTGAATTCTACTACGGCTGACCCTTGAATTGAAGGAACGGAATTAGATGCAGGCAATTAAATCTCTCTCAACCTTTTTTTTTAAAAAAAATATATAATCCTCTCTAAAATTACGTGATTTCTATTAGGTTTCCTTGGTTAATCATATATTTTTCCATTTTATGTTTCTGATTCCTAATGGTCAACAATTGATTACCCAGATTCATCTTGTTAAAAAAAAATACTAAAAGGCCCAAGGGTAAGATTGTTAAGAGATGGGAACATCTACATCAAATGTTAATTGGCTCCTATCAGCATGGGAAGGAGATCAGAGGGGTTTGTTTCAGAGGCAACCACACAAGTAGAGAAGAAAGAAACGACTTTGTCATACTGGCAGAATGACAGAGTTGGAAGGAAGGGTCCTCGGAGGTCTTCTAGTCTGACCCCCCGCTCAGTCATAGAATCACAGGGCTGGAAGGGACCTCGGAGGTCTCCTAGTCTGACCCCCTGCTCAGTCATAGAATCACAGGGCTGGAAGGGACCTCGGAGGTCTTCTAGTCTGACCCCCTGCTCAGTCATAGAATCACAGGGCTGGAAGGGACCTCAGAGGTCTCCTAGTCTGACCCCCTGCTCAGTCATAGAATCACAGGGCTGGAAGGGACCTCGGAGGTCTTCTAGTCTGACCCCTCGCTCAGTCATAGAATCACAGGGCTGGAAGGGACCTCGGAGGTCTTCTAGTCTGACCCCCTGCTCAGTCATAGAATCACAGGGCTGGAAGGGACCTCAGAGGTCTTCTAGTCTGACCCCCCGCTCAGTCATAGAATCACAGGGCTGGAAGGGACCTCGGAGGTCTTCTAGTCTGACCCCCTGCTCAGTCATAGAATCACAGGGCTGGAAGGGACCTCGGAGGTCTCCTAGTCTGACCCCCTGCTCAGTCATAGAATCACAGGGCTGGAAGGGACCTCGGAGGTCTTCTAGTCTGACCCCAGGTCTTCTAGTCTGACCCCCCTGCTTATAGAATTATATCTTTGGAGATCTTCTGGTCTGACCCCCTGCTCAAGTCATAGAATTATAGTTCTAGAAGATACCTCAGAGGTCTTATTTATTTATTTTTATGCTCAGGCTTGTCGCTATGCAGTTTCAAATCTGCATACATGTTAAATTAATTAACCTATGCAAGGAAGCTTCTAGGACTTAAGTCCGTTCCTTTCAACCCCCTGGTGACTTTGGAACGGTCACTAAATAAACTCTTGTAAGTTGAGACCTAGCTGCATCCATCAGTGAGACAGAAACCTTCTGTGGGAATCCTTTGCAGCCTTCGGTTCAACAGAGGGCAGTGCTGCATCGGGTATAGAAAACAGATGCTTCGGGGCTCCGAGCATGAATTCCCCCCTCCCCCCCCCCATTTGCAGTGGGGAAAGGCGAGGATAAGTTGGGCCTGTCGGAGTTTCAGGAGCCTGCGGGAACCATGGCGGGCTTTTTCTCACCGGCTAGAAACCTTTAGCCGGCTTAACTTTCACTTACCTTTCCGGCGATGCTCTAGGTTCCCGATGTGCGGGGAGTGGGAAAATAAAGCAAAATAAATCAATTACCTTTTAATTCTCTGTCTGGTTCTTTGCCTGCAGGGAGTTTGGCAAGTGCTTGTTTACAAGCTGCATATTTCAAATACAATATCAGATCATCAGCCAAAGCTGACATCTCTCGACTGGCTCCTTGGTGGGAACATCAGCTATCAATAGCTGACACGGCTGATATTAAGTGGGAGGCTTTGTCTAGCCCGCCGAGGGGAGGTGGCGCATCCGCTTCACAAAGGGAGCATCATCCAAGCATGTTTGTACCAGCCACGGCTGGCGTTTGATAAGGCGATTCCGGTCTCTTCCTATCTGATGGGAGGCAATTAGTTTTGAAACAATTAGAATCTCTCCCCCCCACCCGCCACCCCCAGTGTTTTCAAGCAGAGAGAGAGAGGGGGGAGTCTTCCTTAATGAGCAGTGGATTTGCCAAGCTTCTGGCAAAAGGTCTTTGGAAAGAAGAAAAATAAAGAGAGTTTTGAAGTGGTGTGCCTCTCTGTTTAGGAGATCCTTCCTTCCTTCCTTCCTTCCTTCCTTCCTTCCTTCCTTCCTTCCTTCCTTCCTTCCTTCCTCAATCCCTCCCTCTTTCATGCATTCCATCCTTCATCTCTCTCAGATCCTTCCTTCCTTCCTTCCTTCCTTCCTTCCTTCCTTCCTTCCTTCCTTCCTTCCTTCCTTCCTTCCTTCCTCAATC
>CM019164.1:17455937-17469734 GCA_009733165.1 Naja naja
AAGAATGGCTGTCAGATGGAACCGTGCCCCAAACATTTCACTCCTCCAACCCAATCTGTATAAAACATTTCCCCCCCAGTTATAAAAACCACAGACGGTTTACGACCACAATTGGAAACTGGAGCTTCTGTCGCTAAGCGAGACGGTCATTGAGTGACTTGTGCCCAGTGTTGCAACCTCGTTTGCTGTGGCAGGAAGCACATCCGGCTTCAACGTGGCTTGTCGGAAGCCGAAGTTGTTAAGCCACGGTTTGTTAAGCGAATCGTGTGGTCATTAAGTGAATCCCACAGACAGCATGATCATAAAAAAATATACAGATTGTGCAGAAACGGCAAAACTCATGTTGGAATTACAAGAGAGGGAAGGGAAGGAATATTATGCAGTCTGGAAAAAAATGGAATAATTGGTTGGATGATAGGACAGCAAGAATTAAAAAATGATATAAACAAATAAATGCATATATAAATACATAGGTAGATAGCTAACAAAAACTGAGAAAGCAGATGTCACAACACTGTAAAAATTGCATTTGTGTTGTTTTGTTGTGTTGTTTTATATTTGTGTTTTCAACTGTGTGGAAATTCAATAAAAAATTATTTTTTAAAAAAATATGAATGTTCCACCAAAACTTCTCTTCTTATTTCAAACGATTCCTATAAATCTAGAGAGAAAATACTTCGATGAGTTAAACACGATAATCCTGAAATATGTAAATCACCTTTTTCAAGGGGTATCAAAAGTTCCAGCAGAATTTCAACGGAAATGATGTTTTGTTTACGTTTTGTATATGCCCGACTGAAGGCTGAGCTGATTTTGTATATGCCCGACTGAAGGCTGAGCTGATTTTGTATATGCCCGACTGAAGGCCGCCCTGAGTCCTTAGGGAATAGGGCGGCATACAAGTCGAATAAATTATTAATAATAATAATAATTATTATTATTATTATTATCATCATCATCATCATCATCCAATGGAGAGGAAGGCAAGATGAAGACACATCCCATGGGTCTCGTGATCAAAATTCAGGTGCTTGGCAATTGACTGTGCTTATGACCGGTTGCAGTGTCCTGGGGGTCACGTGATCCCCTTCTGACAAGCAAGAGTCCACGGGGAAGCCAGATTCACTGAACGACCGTGTTACTGATGGCAGTGATTCACTCAGTAACGGTGGCAAGGAAGGTCTTGAATGGGACAAAGTTCACTTAGGCAAATGTTTCGCTTAGCCAACTCAATTGTGGTTCGTCGAGGACTACCCGTGAGACAGCCAGCAAACAAACAAACAAACAAACAAACAAAGATGGACCCGCCATTTTCACTTACCTGGTATCTAGGTTCGTGTTCTGGTCCAGTTTTTCCGAAGTTTCTGAAAAGGAGTAAAGGAGATAAAACTGGTTTTAAAAATTCCAACAAGACAATTACTACACACACACATACGCACACACACCAGTTCACCTTACAGCCAGTTGTAGCGTTCTACATATGATGCATGCCAATTTACAACCATTTTTGCGAGCGAACCTTTTTGGGGGTCGGTTTGAAGCAAAAAAAACCCCCAAAACCCACCCATAGGAATGTATCGACTCAGATAACAGATAACAGAGTTGGAAGGGACCTTGTAGGTCATCTAGTCCAACCCACCCCCCTGCCCAAGCGGGAGACCCTACACCATTTCTGACAAATGGCAGTCCAGTCTCTTCTTGAAGGTCTCAAGTGATGATGCTCCCACAACTTCTGAAGGCAACTTCTGTTCCATGGGTTGATTGTGCTCACTGTCAGAAAGTTTGTCCTTATTTCCAGGTTCAATCTCTCCTTGTTTGGTTTCCATCCATTGTTCCTTGTTTGGCCTTCAAATGCTTTAGAAGGTAGCTTGATCCCCTCCTCTCTGGGGCAGCCCCTCAACTATTGGAAGACTGCTCTCCTGTCTCCCCTGGTCCTTCTCTTCACTAGACTAGCCAAGCCAGGACTCTCTTAAGGACTGATCCATTAAGGTCCAATCCGTTCCCACAACACTGTCAACTTATTTAATAAGTCTGCATTACTATTATTCCTCTACTACTAGATTTTAATAACACTTCCTAGTACCTATCTCCGTGATGGTGAACCTACGTGCCTCAGAGTTGGCTACACCCAGGCAGTGCCGGCACGTTAACTCCCAATAAATCCTTTCGAAGTTTTGGAAGTTTGGCTCGAGATGATTTAAATGGGGTTAGGAGCCAGAATCCTGACAGCTATTCTTTTTTTTTTTAAATTACATTTATATGCCGCCCTTCTCCGGAGACTCAGGCTTACAATTCAGGATACAACCCAGTGCTCAGCAATAGCTTTCATTCCACTGTATATGCCTGCTTATTACTAAGTGGCATTTTTACAAAGTCAGCTTATTGCCCCCAACAATCTTGGGTCCTCAATTTACTTACCCCGAGAGGATGGAAAGCTGAGTCAACCTTGAGCCTGGTGGGATTCGAGCCTACAGCAGTTGTAGGCAGCTGGAACTTAAGTGCAGGCAATTAACAGCCTGAGCCACCAAGGCTCTGAGACACATCATTCTTGTCACATCGCTAACTTACCAATTGCAATGATTAACAACAGCGGAGGCCAGAAAAGCCGTCACACGGGGCAAAATTCACGTGGTGAGTCTCTCGCTTAACAGCATAAATATTGTGGTCGTAAGCAGAGGACGATCGGCCTTCAGCCTGGGAAGCCAAGGACTCTTATTCACAGCTAAGAGCAGAAGTGGGAAAGAGGCATGTAGCCTTTGTGGATTTGTTTACCTTGTTCTCCAGTTCCAAAGCCACCCGTTCTGCCTGGACTTTTTCGAATCTCTCAAGTTTCCTTTGCAGCCCTTCGACTTGCTCTTTCAGCAATCCGTTGTTGTCTCTCATTTCCCTGGGAAACCAGCCCCAAAACACTCTTGGTTAGAGGAGAAACTTGACTGGTATCGAAAATATCAAAATAATGCAGGGAGAGGGACGAAGGGAAAGAGGAGGGAAAATGCTTGTAGTTAAGTCGTCACCCTGACAGTGGACGTCCAATTTGATCCAAATATTCTGTCCTCGTCGAAATGGCCTTTGAAATACTCCAAACTTTAAACCAGGGGGTGGTCTCAACCTTGGCAACTTTAAGACCTGTGGACTTCCAATTCCCAGAATTTCCCAGCCAGCCAGCATGAAGGCAGGAATCTTACCAGACTAAAGCATAAAACGGCATAACTGTTACGTTGCGGGCACTGTGAAAGGCTCTGGAGGATCCATTCTGGCTCTCTTCCTGTGTACTAAAGACTCTGGGCTAAACTTTCTCTTCGCTCCTGGAGAAAAGCCCCTCCCTTCCTGTGACAGTTCAACACACACACACACACACACACACACACAGGGGGCTTGATTAAAAGACCTCCAAGGTCCCTTCCAGATTCTATTCTATTCATTTCTATTCTATTCTATATTCCAATATTCTATTATATTCTTATTCTTATTCGATTCTTCTATTCTATTCTATTCTATTCTATTCTTCATTCTATTCTTTATTCTGATATTCTATTCTATTCTATTCTATTCCTATTCTATTCTTATTCTATTCTCTATTCTATTCTTTATTCCGATATTCTATTCTATTCTATTTTATTTCTATTTCTGTTTCTATTCTAATTCTATTCTATTCTCTATTCTATTCTTTATTCCGATATTCTATTCTATTCTATTCTATTCTATTCTATTCTATTCTATTCTGTTCTGTTCTCTATTCCAATATGCTATTCTATTCTATTTCTATTTCTATTCTAATCCTATTCTATTCTCTATTCTATTATTCCGATATTCTATTCCTCTTCCTATTCTATTCTATTCTTTTAATTCTAATCCTTATCTATGAACCGCAATGCTGCCAAGGTATAGCCCTTCTGTTATAACCAAGGGTGGGCTGCTGGGGTTCAGAGGGAGAGCCCCAGCTAAGCTTCTGTGCAGTTCAGAGAAAAAAAACCCAATCCCATTCATGGCTGGCCCGCCCAACCCTCCCCGCCCCTCCCAGGAATCCCCACACGGCCCGTTTGGATGCAGGTAAATGCAGGGCGTGCACGGAGGCTCAAGGGGAGGAAAATCGCCTCCTGGAAGTTGGGAAGGCCGGAAATGGGCCCGTTTCCTCCCAGGGAGGCTGTTTTCTCCTTCCTGGAGCCTCAAGGAAAGCCTCTGGAGTCTGGGCAGGGCACAAACACCCCCTCCCCGGCTGTGGTGCAGGAGGCCGGCTAGGCCACGCCCATCATGGCCACGCCTACCCAGCCACCAGGCAGAGAACCCCTTGCTGACATTTTGTAACCCAGGTGGGGAGAAAGAACATAGCTCTGATACCAAGGCACCAGGAGAAGAGGCGGGTGGGGAACAGAATGCAGATCCTGGCACACTGACAGACAACGCCAAACACACCATCTTCCCCTTTTCCTTACGAAGGTAGGTGTTCTCCTCCCGAGTTGCTGCAATTCCCGCTCCATCTGGGGAAACTGAGCCAGCTTCCTCTTCATGTTCTTCACGATCACCGCGTCTTGCTCCTGCATGGAGAGTTTCTGCTCGAGGTCCTGGAGAAACGGGGGCCAAGAAAGACCTTCAGAAGACAACCGAGCAAGGATTACACCCGGGGAAGGAGGAGGAAAGCGTTGGTGCTTTCCTAAGGGCAGCTGGGTGGGGAGTTTACCTCCAGGAGCATAAAGGAGGAAGAGCGTAAGAGGTCTCACCTGGATCTTCTGCTCCGTCTTGGACATCAGTTGTTCCTTCGCCTGAAGAACTTGGATATGCTGAACGGCTTCTTGCCATTTCCTGTTAAAAGGGGGAGATAAAAATATCCGTTTGTTGCACACAGCGGGGCTTAAGGTGGGTGGACTTCAGCTGAACTCCAAGGCTTCTCTCACGAATGATTATGGAGATTCTCCGTCATCCAGGCCATGGCGCCCCAAACATGACCAACCCTCTGATGTGAACTCAAAAGATTCCTTGATTAAGGCCAGCAGCCTGCAAAGTTTCTCTCTCCATGCAGGTTAACAAGCCTCTGCCCCATGCCTTTTATCCTCAGAGCTAAGGTGGGGCTTTGCTAGCAGCAGGGGCTCTATGGTCCCAAGGACCGGCCCATTGATTTCCATTGCTCTCCTCTCCTCTGCCTTCTGTGTATCTGCACATCAGGCACTGGACCCAGCTGTTCCTCCTGTTCCTCATCAGCCACCTCCAGACCTGAAGGCTGTTGACTCTCCACCTGAGAGCTGACAGACGGCCCAGGCTCCACCTCTGTCTGTCTCTCTCTGTCACTCTGTCTCGTCCAGCTCCATTCCCCCTTCCCCCTCGCAGCTCTCAGGTTGCCTTGATGCTGACCCTTACTCCCACACCTCCTCCTCTTCCTCCTCCCGATTCAGCTGTTGGAGGGTCCAGTGGCTGACAGGCCACAACAGTTGGATGTTCTTTAAAAAATGTACACATTTTTCAAGTTTTGTCCATTTTCAAGGCTACCTTTTCTGCTGATTGCACTCCTTGGATTACACTTGGTTACTAAAGACTTTAGAGTCGAACTTACTTGTGAAGCACATCCACCTGTTCAGTCAACTCCTGGTTTTGGGACTGCTGCTTCTTCATCTCCGTCTCCTGGTTCATCGTGTTCCACTGTGACTCTGATACTTTTCCTTCAAGGAGCTGATGGTCTAAGAGAGAGAGAAATAGTCGGTGTTCTTCTGGCTGTTCAAACTGACTCCTTGCAGAGCCCGTGGTGAAGGAATAGAATAGAATTCTTTATTGGCCAATTGGACACACAAGAAATTTGTCTCTGGTGCAAATGCTCTCAGTGTACATAAAAGAAAAGAGTCATTAGAATCATAAGGTACAACACTTAATAATAGTCATTGGGTACAATAAGCAATCAAATTATTCATGAGCCTTGGTGGCTCAGGCTGTTAATTGCCTGCACTTAAGTTCCAGCTGCCTACAACTGCTGTAGGCTCGAATCCCTGCACCAGGCTCAAGGTTGACTCAGCCTTCCATCCCCTCGGGGTAGGTAAAGTGAGGACCCAAGATTGTTGGGGGCAATTAGCTGACCTTGTAAAAATGCCGCTTAGTAATAAGCAGGCATATACAGTGGAATGAAGGCTATTGCTGAGCACACCGGGTTGCATCCCAAAAATTGTAAGCTGCCCTGAGTCTCCAGAGAAGGGCGGCATATAAATGTAATTTAAAAAAAAAATTATACTAGGAAACAATCAGTGAAAATGGTATAAACTTCTGATCAGATACTAAAATGAATATGAGACCCGATGACTCTGATCTAGACCTTTTTAACACAACTTACAATAGTCTGTTAGTAACCGTTCAAAGTTATAACGGCACCAAAAAAGTTTCTCACACTTAGGGCCATTGCAGCATCCCCATTATTGAATTGATTGCATTGGTCTATTGATTTATTCAATTGGTTTGTTTATTGGCTGCCCACCTCATAGCAGCCCTCGACCCACATGAGTTGATTTAGTGGTCGTTACAAAATTGTAAAGGCAGTGAAAAAAGTAACTTTTGCCCTTTTAACAACCGCTGCAGCAATTGGTCTGAAATGGTATAGGTATAGGCCTAAGCAGGGGGTTGGGCTAGATCATCTCCCAGGTCCCTTCCAATAACTCTAGTTATTCTGTTGGTCTTTGTGGAAACACCTTGAAGATTCTGAGGCTGAGTGGAGAAAAACAAACTTCGATCAAAGGCCAAAATGCACATGAGACCCAACGACACTAATCCAGATGTTCGTTTAACACACAGGAGCCTGTTCTTTGCTCCCTGCAATGCTCCTCCCAGTGTTGCTATTTACTAAAAGGACTTGCAAGAGGAAACTTTCAAAGGCATCCTGCGCCACTAGAAAAGACCCCGTCAAAGGGATGCAAATGAATGGACAGTTCCTCCCTGCGTGCACTTTCAGAAGAGAGCTTGTACACATTCTCCCCGCGACGGATAAGCAACAGTGACGGCCTTAAGTTTGGCACGGAGCTGGTAAGCCAGTTTTCAAACTTAGATTGCAGGCGGGCTAGGGGAAAAAAAAAGAAAGATCTGAAGAGGCTTTTTAGCTTTTCTCGTCTTAAAGCAATTACAGAGTTGGGCCTCTAAGCCATAAGATAGATAGATAGATAGATAGATAGATAGATAGATAGGCAGGCAGGCAGGCAGGCAGGCAGGCAGGCAGGCAGGCAGGCAGGCAGGCAGATACTGTAAATAGATGATAGATGATAAATAGGTAGGTAGGTAGGTAGGTAGATGGATAGATGGATAGATAGAAACAGAGCTGGAAGGGACCTTAGAGGTCTTCTAGTCCAACCCTTGTTCATGCAGGAGACCCTATACTATTCCAAACCAATGGCTGTCCAGTCTCTTCTTAAAAACCTCCAGAGTTGGGGCTGCCACAACTTCTGGTGGCAAGTCGTTCTACTGGTTAATTGGTCTCGATGTCAAGAAATTTCTCCTTATTTCAAACTGCCAGTTATTCTTATTTATGCCCCCAAGAATTCTTCCTCTGGAATGGCTTAAGAGATACAGCTTCTTAACTTCTGCTGCCCCAGCCTTAAAGCCTCAGAAGACGCTGCCATTCATTTCAAGGAAAAGAGACCACTCAGTGTTCTGTTTTGTTTTTAAACAGCCACCTAATTCCTGAAACACAAGTTATTTGGACTATCCCCCCTGTCTGCTCCAAAATGACACCAAAGACACTTCCACCAAATCAACGGCTCAGCCCTCACTTTATTCGCCTCGGCCAGCTTGGTCTCCTTCTCCTGCAGCTTTTCATTCAGGGCCTCTATGTTGTTCTGGCAGGTCTTGTTGACCTCGAGTTGTTCCTGAAGGGCATTTTTGGCCTCGGTTTCCTTTTCCTGGTACAGCTTGATGCGCTTAAGGAGCTCCTGGTTAGACTCAGCTTCCCGCTGGAAAAAGAAGACGAGAGAAAGTTTAGGAGAAAAAAAAATATTAGCACTACGAAAGGATTTCAGGTCGCTTGGAAGTACCCACTGGTACTTTAGAAGTAGGGTGTCAGTAACCTCAAGGTAGGCCTGTCATTAACCCGAGCGGTTGCTAGGCTACAAGTCATAAGTCAAGGCACACCTGTTCTGCATCACGGAAAGGCTACATCGATAAACCAAAGTTCTTTTCAAGGGCAGTAATGTTTGGTGTACCAACGGAAGAGAGTATTTGTAGCTTAGTTTGAACTGTGGGATCCTTGGTGCTCTCAGAGCTGGGTGGTTTTCATGAGCGTTTCATGACCCAACTAGGTAACATCACCAGTGCTAGAAGGGAAATGGGTCGTGGAGTGGAAGAGGAGGAGAAGGCGGAAGAGCGGGAGGACTTTGTGGTCCTTGGGCTCTCTTGAGTTTGGGGGTTTTCCTGCAGATGTTTCATGACCCAGCTAGCTAATATCACCAGTGCTATGATGATATAAAAAAAACCTCTCTCTCTTCCAGCATTGATGATGTCACCTAGCTGGGTCATGAAACGCCTGTCAAAAAAGAAATACCAAGCTCAGAGAGCATCCCACAATGTTTTGGTGTTTTATATTCCACAGACTGAATTTTAAAATCCTGTTACAAAAAAAAAAAAACTTTGCTCAAGTCATTTTCAAAGCTGGATTCCCTGCTTTTTTACTGACTGCCATTGTCAATCTGTGCTCTTTTTTTAACATAAAGGCTGTGTAGTCTCCTTCCAACCTGATCATGGCTTGCTTTGTCATGCAAATTAGCTGCTCCTAGCCATTATATAGTCCACTGGCTTTCACCCTTACCACAATCAACCGCTTTCCATTTCCATCTAAATGCTTTTTTCTCCCAGGTTCCTTTGGTAACATTTAGCGTGTTAATGGGCACAAAGCTTTCTTTCCATTTCCCTTTTTAATGTACCATCTTAAACCACTTAGGCCAATTTTCCTTCTGTATCTTTCAAAATGAAGTAAAATAAATGCCCGGAACATTTCCGTTTCCCAATGTTCTAATCTTATTTCAAGCTCTTGAAATAATGCAGTTGATTAGACCAGGGTCGCCAACCTTTTGGATCTCAGGGACCACCAAACTCATAATTTTAAATCCCACGGACCACTACTATGGATTTTGACTGGCTGACTTGTTGATGTTTTCCCAGGGTCTCTGCAGGCAGAGACCTGGGAAAATCCCAAAAAGTCTGCAGGAAAATTCCCACCCGTTTTCCTATCGATCATTCTTTATTTGGGATCACAGGATACCGTCTCCGCTCTGTTCTCAGGGGAGAGAGAGAGAGAGACTTTGGCTTCATGCAAGGAAAGCAGCAGAAGCAGCAGAAGTCTTTCTTTCTCTCCCCCAAACTCTGCCAGAAACGAGCCTTTGCAGCACAGCCTCTTGGAGCAGGAGGCCTTGCAGGGTCCCAAAGACTCATTTCTGGCAGAGTTTGGGGGAGAAAGAAAGACTTTGCTTTCCTTGCATGCAGTCAAAAGCAGAAGAAGAAGAAAGAGAAGAGAAGCAGCCGTGTGGGCCAGGTGCATGGAGCGCGTGGGGCAAGTTCCCCCCCTCCACCCTTTCCCCCCTCCCCTCACTACCTTGTGTTGTTCACAATGCAAGTGGCATAAACCTTGTGTTCCGCAGGGCCATGTGGGCGGCACAGCCTTGTGTTCCCACACAGCCTGGATTAATTGCTTTGGGGGTGACATTTCTCTGCGGACCACTGAAATTTTCTCATAGACCACATGTGGACCCCGGCCCACTGGTTGGCGACCACTGGCTTAGACTGCATTTCGGCACGGAGTCCTTCTATCTGAGACTTTCTGTTTTCCCACAGTTTCCTTTCCTTTTTAGAATAATTCTGCTGCCGTGGCTTCTTCTCTGCTGTCTGCTTTACCTGCGAAAGTCCTCACCTGCCAGTCTTTCTTGAAAGATATAATCTATTAACATGCCTAGCATCTTAATTCGCCATCACTGATTTTCTAGTTTGCTGTCCAAGTTACCAGCGTCCATCTCAGCCTCACCAGCTCTGCTCTGCCTGTAACATACAGATGGTCTTGGTGCAGGTAGTCCTCAACTTACGACCAAAATGGAGCCCCACATTTCTGCTGCTAAGCAGAACATTTGTTAAGTGGGTTTGGCCCCCATTTTACCACCTTGCTCGCCACAGCGGTTAAATGAATCACTGTGGTTGTTAAAGTCAGTAACACAGTCCTTAAGTGAATCTGGCTTCCCCTTCCCCCCCCCTTGGCTTTGCTGGTTAAAAGGTCACAAAAGAGGATCATGTGATCCTGTGGGCACTGCAACCGTCCTAACTTATGAGTCTGAATTTTGATCTCATGACCCCGGGGATGTTGCAACCATCATTAAGTGTGAAAAACAGTAACTTGGTGCCGTTGTAAAACTTGGAACGGTCACTAAACGAATGACTAGTGACTCCAGGCACAGCTTGAGAACTTCAACTTGTAGCCCTAATGCAAATCTCCCAGGTGATGCCAGCTAGGCTGCCTTGAATAGATCATAAATGTGTCAGTGTTCCAGCAAACCTCCACTCCAACCAATAACTCTGAGACAGGCATCTTCTCAAAAGTTATGGTGCAACTGGGGAATGCCGAATCTTGAAAGTTCTGGGCTTCCTTGCAATAAGTAAAAAAGTTACAAATCTGCACCCATCATCCCTGCACCCATCATTGCATCACATGCCCCAATCACCATCCATCCCAACTTGAGACTTCCCCTCACCCAGGTGTAGAAATAACATGACCTTGACTTAGAAAAAGAATGTTATTACGTCTATCTACATACACTACGCCAAATTCCCCCTCCCATTTTCCCAGGCTCAAAATGTGGCAGTGTGGGAGCATCTGGTCTCAGTATGGCTTCCAAAGCTAGCAAAATGATTGCATGCTGGCCTAAATCATAAACTGTGGGTTACAAACCACAGAGACCAAAAGATGGTAGAACAAACCCCTCAAGCAAGCCAAGGTTATAAAGGGAGAAGCCCATCCCACATCTGGCTCCCCAGCTCACCTCAAACTTGTCGGCGTTCAGGTTGGCTGTCTTCTCCAGTTCAATCCTGGCCCTTTTGTGACTTAATTCCATTTGCATTTTCTCCGTTCCATCTGCAACAGCATGTCTGAATGGATTTGCTTTCGGCCTGCTCTTCCAGTGGAGCCGTTGCCCAAAGGGAAAAGAGACCAAGCAGTAATCCCATGAAGCTGTTGAAGAAGGCTTGCCAGGCCTCCACCTCTGGAGCGGTGTATGGAGTGGGAGGGCCTGGAGTTAACCTATAGCATTTTGGCGACTTCCACATCCCTACCCAGGAGTAAGACAATATTCTGTCCAGGAATGCAGGTCCCTAACCTTCTAGGGGCCCTGCTCCACCTGGTTTTGTGTGTTTAGTGAAAAGCAAAATAAGCATCAATAGGGATGCGTCAATTAGTTCAGATAGGCAAAATATTTGGTGGGCAGAAGAGCTGGGGTTTATTTTTTGTTGTTGCTGTTGGTTCACCTCCAAACTAAAATGTCCTTCTGGATATGGACCAAATCACAACTACTTAGTCAACTAATTTATTTACTTAAAACAATGATACAGCTGCCCAACGTATAACCATCTCTGGGCGAGCTCTCAATCCAAAGGTAAAACAGCATTAAAAACCATAGTAAAATTATAAAATTTAGCACACTGGCAACTACACTATAGGGTTGAGGGTCAAGGGGAAAGAAGAGGGAAAGAGAGAAGTCTATGATTACTGGCTTGAGCACAGACCCCAGGCTGGGCAAGCTGGTGGCTGCTGTACTTAGAATACGTCATTGTTAAGTTTGCTCAATTTTTGCTGCTTGGATTAGGCGATTGGTTTGTTTGCTGAGTGTGTGACCACTGAGCAGCACTGTCTCACCTTCATCTTTGCTCGTATTGGATCTGGAGTGAGTCGGACGAGGCAGTGAGTCGATTTTGAAAGCGAATCCTCCCCAGATGATTCACCCTTATAGAGGGCTGCGTAGGTGTCAAGCGTCTTCAGGAGGTTGAAGGCGGTGGTGTTCGGAGCCCTCCTCCTCCATCTGCATCCGAGTTCTGCCATGCGTAATTAAAAATAATTTTAGAAAAATGAAACACACAGGTCAAGTTATTGCACTCCAAACTGTAGCCTTCCAAATGAGGTTTTTTTTTAAAAAAAATCTGACTTCTTCGATTAGAGCAAGGGTCTTCCAACTTGGCATGTTTAAGACTTGTGGGCTTCAACTCCCAGAATTCCTGAGCTAACATGACTGGAGGAGGAGGAATTCTGGGAGTTGAAGCCCACAAACTCCAAGTTTGAAGACCCTGGAATAGACAGATAGGGAAAGAGAGGTAGAATAGATAGAAAGAAAGAAAGAGAGAGAGAGATAGAATAGATATAGATGGAAGGAGAGAAGAGAAAAAGATAGGATAGAATAGATAGATAGAATGGAAAGAGAGATAGATAGAATAGATAGATAGAGGGAGAGAGAAAGGATAGATAGAATAGATAGATAGATAGAATGGAAAAGAATAGAATAGATCAAGGTCTTCAACTTGGCATGTTTGCTGCACTTGTAGGCTTCAACTCCCAAATTCCTGAGCTAACATGACTGGAGGAGGAGGAATTCTGGGAGTTGAAGTCCGCAAAGCCTTAAAGCTGTCAAGTTTGAAGATCCCCGGAATAGATAAAGAGAGGTAGAATAGATGGAAAGAAAGATAGATAGGGAGGAGAGAAGAAAAGAATGGGATAGAGTAGAAAGAGGTAGAACAGAGATAGATAGAATGAATAGAATAGAATAGAATAGAATAGAATAGAATAGAATAGAACAGAATAGACTTGTGGGCTTCAACTGCCAGAATTCCTGAGCTAACATGACTGGAGGAGGAGGAATTCTGGGAGTTGAAGCCTAAATTAACTGTCAAATCTGAAGACCCCTGGAATAGATAGATAGGGAAAGAGAGGTAGAATAGATAGATAGAAAGAGAGATAGAATAGATAGGGGGAGAGACAGAGAAAGATAGGATAGATAGAATAGAATAGAAAGAGAGGTAGGATAGATAGATAGATAGATAGATAGATAGATAGATAGATGATAGAGAGATCAAGGTCTTCCAACTTGGCAAGTTTAAGACTTGCGGACTTCAACTCCTAAAATTCCTAAGCTAACATGATTGGAGGAGGAGGAGGCATTCTGGGAGTTGAAGTCCACAAGTCTTAAAGCTGTCAAGTTTGAAGACCCCTGGATTAGAGAAAGGATGACAAATACATTTAATGCTGTCAAAAGAAGAGTATTTGCAGCTCAGGGTTGAACTATGAAGTCGAACATGGTTGGAAGATGTTACTTAGCTGGGTCATGAAATGTCTGCAATAAAACTACCAAGCTCAGAGATCCCCAAGGACCCCACAATCTTCCTCCTCTCCACAAACTCTACTCCCTTCTAGCTCTGATGATGATACCTAGTTGGGTCATGAAACATCTGCAAGAAAACAAGCTCAGAGGGCATCAAGGACTGCCAATTTTATTGCTGTGGAAATCTCTTTTATAGTTTTGGGGTTTTTTTGCATGAAAGAACAAAATTAACTTTGATTTGTAGTTTTGATAATAGAAAAAAAAACTTTTTTGTAGGTAGAGTAAAAATTAATTTTGTAATCATCTTTGCATTTTCTGGGAAAGAAATCAGAAATGTCTTTTAAAATCTTTTACTTTTACACTCTAGCTCCTTCTTGCTTCCGATGCAGGTTGTGTTTATGACTTTGCTTGTTTGCCTCTTTTTTGCAACACTTGGCTCTTTTTTTTCCATTTTCTTTTAACCAGTTTTGGAACAACAATTTGTCAGAGCTGGGAA
>CM019164.1:17470734-17518043 GCA_009733165.1 Naja naja
CTTCCTTCCTTCCTTCCTTCCTTCCTTCCTTGTTCTTTATCTGGCTTTGTTTAGACACGAGCCGGGGAGTTCGCCTGTCTGGCAGGCGTTGCGTGGAAAGCCAGCCAGCAGCCTAATTGTGGGGCTGTGAGCTATTTTGGCACAGTTGGAGTGGAAAGCTCTCTGCCTCTTCGCTGTCTGCCTCCAGCCCCTTCCGGTTCCAGACCGAGGATACACCGGCTCGACTCCCATGAAGCACATGCCGTCATTCTCTCCCTTCTGTCCTTGCCCTTCATTTCACCGCCTGCCTTGCGTAGCTAATAGCCACTTACTACAATTAGATTAATCACTATTAACTCTCAGGTGGCGATATAAGAATTAGCCTAAATGTAAACTGTCTGTGCTGGGGACAACATGGGTTTCCTTTTACAGACAGTCCTCGCTTAGCGAACATAATTGGTACTGGCAATTCCATTACTAGGCCCAGGGGTCACTAAGGGGAAAAAAACTCCCAGTGTGACCATTTGTTAAGACTATTTTGCCCCATTTTTACAACCTTCCCTGCCACCGTTGTTAAGCGAGTCACTGCACTTGTGAAGTTAGTAACACGGTTGTTGAGTGAATCCGGCTTCCCCATTGACTCTGATCCGTATGTACATCACGTGACCTGGGGGGATGTTGCAACGGTCATAAGTGCGAAAAATGGTCATAAGCCCCTTTTTCAGTGCTGTGGGAACTTCAGACAGGTAACTCTTGACAGACTAGAACCCTGGGCCCTATCTAACACAATGAAATTCAACGTAGAGGAAAGTAAAGTCCTACACTTAGGTGAGAAAAACCCAAAGGACACATACAGATTGGGTGAAACCAGGCTCAATAGCAGGAACTGGGAGAAGGATCTTGGAGTCTTAGTGGACACCCAGCTAAACAGGAGCCAGCCGTGTGCAGCAGCAGCCAAAAAAGCCAGTCCTAAATTGCATTAACAGAGGGATACAATCAAGATCAAGGGAGGTACTAATACCACTCTATAAAGCCTTAGTAAGGCCACACCTAGGGTACTGCATCCAGTTTTGGTCACCACACTATAAAAAAGACCTTGAGGCTCTAGAAAAGAGTGCAGAGAAGAGCAACCAGGATGATGAGGGGACTGGAGGCTAAAACATATGAAGAACGGTTGCAGGAACTGGGCCTGGCTAGTCTAGTGAAGAGAAGGACCAGGGAGACAGGAGAGCAGTCTTCCAATATTTGAGGGGCTGCCACAGAGAGGAGGAAGGGGTCAAGCTATTTTCCAAAGCACCTGAAGGCCAGACAAGGAATAATGGATGGAAACTGATCAAGGAGAGATTCAACCTGGAAATAAGGAGAAATTTCCTGACAGTGAGAACAATCAACCCATGGAACAGAAGTTGCCTTTGGAAGTTGTGGGAGCTTCATCCCTGGAAGCTTTCAAGAAGAGACTGGACTGCCATCTCTCAGAAATGGTGTAGGGTCTCCTGCTTGGGTGGACTAGATGACCTACAAGGTCCCTCCCAACTCTGTTAATGTAATCAGATGGTCACTAAGCAGTTGTAAGTCGAGAAGTACCTACATTTTAAAGCTGAAATGATCATTCCTCAGCCCAGTATAAATCTTATAAAGCAGGACTTGGTTGCTAGAAGGAACTGGGAGTTTTATTAGAGTTTGCTCACCACCAGACAGCTTTCCATCTATTTAAAGAGCAGCTATAAAATGCGATGATATCTTTAAAGTAAATTGTCTGAAAAACCATCCAGGGTGCCAGTGCAGAGACCTGACAAATTCCCCAGCTAATCAGTCATTAGCTGGTTGAATTCCTTCCTGCCTGGTAGTTTCCTGGTGATAGGAGCCAGGTAATGACAGGTGTGCTCAGAGGCAGCGGAGATGAAGGCACTTTGCAGCCAGCCTGTCACCTGCCTTCCACTGTGGAGGAGTTGGGGAACAAGCCACACAGATGGTCACGCAGGCCCAGGAGTGTTGTCACCTGCTCTTGCCACCTGAGACACCTTTGCCTAATGAACATTTAGAATTATTGTGTCTTTGGACGCAAGGACCCTGCCTCTGCTACGCCCCAATGTGTTAAGTTTGAATGTGGACTTCCTGAGTCAAACATGGATAGCATTGTTCCATCTACCCATCCCCCCTCCATCACCCATCCATGGATCTGTCCTTGATCTCTCCATCCAGCCATCTCCATTGATCATCCCTCCATCCCTCATCATCTGTCCCTCCATCTCTCATCCCTCCATCCCTCATCATCCGTCCCTCATCATTTGTTCCTCTACCCCTCATCCCTCCATCCATCATCATCATCTGTCCCTCCATCTCTCCATCCATCATCATCCGTCCCTCCATCTCTCATCCCTCCATCCCTCATCATCTCTCCCTCCATCTCATCCTCCATCCATCCTTCTCTCTCCCTATCCCATCCTCATCTCTTCCCTCCATTTCTCCATTCCTCCATCCCTCATCATCCATCCCTCCATCCTCCTTCCACCCATCCATTCTCCACCCACCATCCATCCGTCTCCATTCATCAATCCTTCATCCATCCATCATCTTTCATTCATCGTCTTCCATCCCTTCATCCTCCATTTCTACATCCATCCATCCATCATTCATCCTCCATTCATCCATCCATTCAGCATCCTCCATTCAGCCAACCATCCATCCAATTCTATATCCATCCATCTGTCAATCCAACCATCCTTCATCCATCCATCATCTTCCATTCATCGTCTTCCATCCAGCCAGCCCTCCATCCATCTATCCATCCATCTTCCATTTCTACATCCATCCATCCATTCATCATCCTTCATCCATCCATCCCTCCATCAACCCCTCCACCCTCCATTTCTACATCTATCCGTCCCTCCATCATCCATCCATTCTCCATCCATCTATCCTTCATCCCTCCCTCCCTCCCAAATACCCTCACATCTTGCAAAGGATGAGCTAGCTCGTGAAGTTTCCTTAGCAAGAAATTTTGTTTAGCTGTGCCTAGCAAAATACTCAAAATTGTCGTAAGTAGCAAAACTCAAAAAAGAAAAAAGGAAAGGAAAGAAAAGAAAGCTTCTTTGCCACTCCGAGACGTAGATGACGAATGTGCATAATTTATTTCGGCATCTGGGCCTGAAAAGTTTGCCTTCCAAATTTTGTTTGGTTTGATCAACAATGGCTGAAAATTGGGGCTTATCATGTAAATGCTGACAAGATATGAACATGTGTCAACCAGAGTGGCTGCCTGACAAAACTTCGCATTGTGGGGAAATGTTAATTTTTTGCTGCTGCCTTAACTGCATCCCCCTCCCTCCCTTCCTCCCTTCCTCCCTCCCTCCCTCTTTTTTTATTTTTTTTGCTTAATCTAGCCTTTTCAAAGTCGAGCTGCGCTTGTTGCACTTCAGTTTTAGATTAATTCTTCCTTGCCTATGCAGAAAACTTTTCAGGTGGCACATCTATTCTCTCTGCGGAAAATCATTTCTTTAAAGCCGCGGATTTCCTGCCTTTGGAATAAATGCAGGGGGACGACAGAAAAAAAGCAGCAGGTGCATCAGAAGGGCAAAAAAAAAAAGGAAATTTCTCTCTTCAGCTTGCAGGAATGTCTCCCAGACAGAAGATGGAGCTTGTAGCCTTCGCTTGTTTCCTCCTTCCCTTCTTTCTCCAACCCATCCTGGTGGGGAAACAAAAAAACCGGCATCATTTTGTGCAGCCGTAGCCAGAGACGCCCAGATTATAACTCCTGGGGCCGATTAGGTTAAAAACGTTACGTATGAAACAGAGGAAAGTTACAAAGCTGGAGAAGAACTTCGTGCCAGTGCAGCAATCTTGGGCACGGGGGAAATGGAGGGGAAAACACACACACACACACACACACACACTCTCTCTTCCTGGGGAGCCTTCCGAGCATATGTTCTGCCCAGCATTTCAAACTTCTTCCGGCTCGGTGCCAGCCAGATCAGAAGCATCTGCTGAGCTCTCTCTCTGGTTAGTTGTGGGCATCTGGCATTCGACAAGGAGATTTAGGAGTTTCATTAGATGCCACAGAGTAAATGGCTCGCGCTCGGCGGCCTGGGTTTATTTCGGGTGGTGTGTGAAGCTTGTATTTGCTGTTTCGGCGCCCGGGGAAGCTCCTCAGGAGCATGCTGTTCTTCGTTCCTGATCCCACGCTGGGAGAGCTGCGCTCTTGGCACGTTAGATGTGCCCTTAATTCCTTCTCATCCCCGAGGAGCGTCACGCAGGCTACGTCGGCAGCCGTTGTATGACTGTTCCTCTTTTTTTTTTTAATTACATTTATATGCCGCCCTTCTCCGAGACTCAGGCGCTTACAATTTTGAGATACAACCCAGTGCGCTCAGCAATAGCCTTCCTTCCATTGTATATGCCTGCTTATTACTAAGCGGCATTTTTACAAAGTCAGCTTATTGTCCCCAACAATCTTGGGCTTTACCTACCCCGAGGGGATGGAAGGCTCAGTCAACCTTGAGCCTGGTGGGATTCGAGCCTGCACTAATTGCAGGCAGCTGGAACTTAAGTGCTATTTATTTATTTATTTATTTATTCATTCATTCATTCATTCATTCATATTCATTCATTCGACTTATATGCCGCCCCCTCTCCAAAAGGACTCAGGGCGGCTCACAGCTAAAATACAACAATAACAATAAATTACCTAAAAACATATTGAACAATTATAAGCCGAATTAGAATTAAAACCCCAAAGTTAAAATAAAAGTGCTAGGCATTTAACAGCCTGTACCACCAAGGACTCTTAACAGATCGTCCTTGGGATTGGCCCATCGGTGCCTTATTTTTTTAGCGTAACCTGCGCCGTTTTTCCAAAAAGGTGAGCTGCTTTTCAGAGTGCCAGCATTTATCCCCTGGAGGCAACCTTTCGAGGACGATGCTGGCTTCCTTTTAAACAAGGACACCCTGCCAATTCTGCTAATTGTACAGGTAGATGCAGTCCTTGACTCAGAGCCGTTCGTTCAATGATATTGCAGTCATCTGGTCGTTGTTGCTCTTTCTGAGAGCCGTCGTGGCCGCTTGGAGGTTTATTCTGTGTCCACACCCATCTGCACTCTTCAGGTGGACCCCCTGAGGGCACGGATAAACCTCCAAGTGGCCTCAATGATTCTCAGAAAGAGCATCAATGACCAGATGACTGCAAGGAATATCAATCCTTCCATCCTCCACCATTCAGCCAGAAAGGAAAAACCAAGAAAGTCCAGTTGCCTCTTGGGAAGAAAAAAGGCACCTTTGGGACAATCCTGACTGAGAATCTCCACAAGACAAGAAATCCATGAAAGCATTAGGGCAAATTTCCAACCACGTCTGTGCGCACATGTCAATTGGAAGGGCAATTTGGAATGAGAATTCTGGTTAAAATAGCAATAGCAATAGCACTTATACTTATATACCGCTTTATAGTGCTTTTACAGCCCTCTCTAAGTGCTTCACAGAGTCAGCTTATTTGCCCCCAACACTCTGGGTCCTCATTTTACCCACCTCAGAAGGACGGAAGGCTGAGTCAACCTTGAGTCAGTTAGGATTGAACTCCTGGCAGTAGGCAGAGCCTGCAACACTGCATTGTAACAAACGTGCCACTTGGGCTGGCTGGCTGGCTGGCTGGCTGGCTGGCTAACAATCTGGGTCCTCATTTTACCCACCTCGGGAAGGACAGAAGGCTGAGTCAACCTTGAGTGCGGTGGGATTCAAACTGCCAAATTGCGGGCATGGCCAAGGGGGTTCAGGTTGAGGTCCGGACATAGAAATTAAGAAAGACCTTTTATGGGTTTGGCATCCTTCCAGCACAGCTCTGTGTGTTCATCGCTCAGGATTTCTCGGGCCCTTCGCTTAATGCTCGGGGATTGGGTGAAAACATTGGCTCTGTGGTGTCATCGCAAGATAACACATTTGTGACTTTCCAGTTGTCGTGGTCAGGCACATTCGAGGATAAACAGGCTCGGCGAGGAGACGCGGCTTCGTTCTTCTGACCTGTGGGGAAATTGTGTGATGCAGTTGCACAGGGCGCGCAATGTACTGTAGAAAGGTCACATGGGTTTTTTTCAGTCATTCTCCTGAGCTGGACCCGTTGTTAGATTTCTTTCTTTCTATCTTTGTGTGTGTGTGTGTGTGGTTTTTAAATTACATTTATATCCCTCCCTTCTCCGGGGACTCAGGGTGGCTTACAATTTTTGGGATACAACCCAATGCGCTCAGCAATAGCCTTCCTTCCATTGTATATGCCTGCTTATTACTAAGCGGCATTTTTACAAGGTCAGCTTATTGCCCCCAACAATCTTGGGTCCTCAATTTACCTACCCCGAGAGGATGGAAGGCTGAGTCCACCTTGAGCCTGGTGGGATTCGAGCCTGCAGTAATTGCAGGCAGCTGGAACTTAAGTGCTAAGCATTTAACAGCCTGCACCACCAAGGCTCTCTTTTTGAGCGAGCACTGATTTATTTTCTTTTAAAATTTTGGGCTGCACAAATGTTTGGACTGTTGTTTTCACAACCTTGCAGGGAGAAAGAATAGAATCCTTTTATTCAATTCTAATTTTAACAGTTTTCTCTCTCCTCTTTTCATTGTAAGCATTTGCGTTTCTTAGGGAAAACAACTTCTTCTTCTTCCTCTTCTTCTTCTTCTTCTTCTTCTTCTTCTTCTTCTTCTTCTTCTTCTTCTTCTTCTTCTTCTTCCTCCTCCTCCTCCTCCTCCTCCTCCTCCTCCTCCTCCTCCTTGAGTAAGGTGTGTATTTCAGGCCTCTTAACATGCACCACATGAGAACTATCATAGTTGTATTTTTCCTTTTAAATTGTCCCAGATTTCCTTTTATTCTGCAGCTCTTCTGGCTTATTGTATACGACACAGGAAGAAAGGCAAGGGAATGTTTAGGGCTTAACTTATTTTTATGCTCCGCTAACTTGATTGCCCTCTTATATTTTTAGTAGCCAGGGGAACAAACTATTACATTTAACTCATTTTAATATAGCTGCTCATAAAATGTTGAGAGACACCAGGGCCTGTCCATTGCGGAAGCGGCAGACTGGGGCTCACAAGTCATCAAGACAGCCACTTTTTCTGCCTCTTGAAGGATCAACCTGTAAATAAACCGGCCGTTGCGAAGACGAAAGAAGCTGGCAAAAGGATGCAGAGAATGGGACATTTTTAGCCTGGAGAAAGAAACATGGAAAAAGCTGGCAGCCTTGGAATATTGACCTTCTCTCATCTTTAGTTGAGAAAGAAAGAAAAAAATGGAAGGAAAGAAGGAAGGAAGAATGGAAAGAAAGAGGAAGGAAGGAAGGAAGGAAGGAAGGAAGGAAGGAAGGAAGGAAGGAAGGAAGGAAAAGAAAAGAAAGATGCTTCTAAAAGACCAGGAAGATGGGTTGAAGGATGAACTAGGTCTACCAGCTCCTTTTCCCTGGAGAACATCAAGTGAAGTTCTACCACATTTAGTCGGGGAGGTCCCAAGCGGCCATGTTGTTTTCCGACCCTTCCTTCCAAAATGTCAATTTTGAATTCCTAAGCAAGGCAGGCATGTGGTTTCAAGTGAACACCAGTTCATCATAAATAATTACAGAAATAGGAACAGCCGAGTAGTTTGCATGTTCCCCTTTACGAGGGAGTCTGGTGGGAGCATTTGGCCTCCGTTTTTACTCTCTCTGTTTAAATTTAGAGGGACCCAGGAAGAGACTTCGGAACATCCTATCCATCCTATCCAACTCCTCCATTGAGGAGTTGTTTTAAATTCACCGAAAAAGCTTCCTTTTTGTAGAAATAGTGACCCCTTCCAAGAGAAAGAGAAGGAGAGAGAGAGAGAGAGAGGAGAGGAGAGAAAGAGAAGGAGGGAAAGAGAGAGAAAGGAGAGAAAGGAGAAAGAAGGAAGAGCGAGAAAGATGGGGAGAGAGAGAAAGAAAAGATGAGTGACAGAGAGAAAGAGAAGGAGAGAAAGGGAAGGTGAGAAAGAAAGAGAAGGAAAGAAAGAGAGAGTTAGTGAGAGAAGGAGAGAGAAAGGAGAGAAAGAGTGAGAAAGAGGAGAAAGAAAAAGGAGAGAGAGAGAGAGATGGAGAGAGAGAAGAAAAGACAGAAAGTGAGAGAAAGAGAAAGAGAGAAAGAAAGAGAGAAAGAGAGGAAAAATGATTGTGCCTACGAGGAAAAGGAATGCAACAGCCGGCGATTGAATGCATGGCATCTGTGCATCAGGATTCTCTGCATTTCATTAGTAATAATTGGCACCCAGGTCGAGTTTTGTGGCGTTTCAGTTTTACATCAAGGTGCAGCCTCTGAGCTAAATCTGAATATTGCAGAGTTGCTTGCGGTGAGATGGGCAGCAAACAAATTTGACAAAATAAAAATAAAAAGAAGAAGCAATAATAATACAAAATAGAACGTGCTACCCCGCTCCTTTGGCTTCTTACATATACCCAGACGCTATAAATACACCTTGACTTTTTATACAGATCCTTGGACCTCAGAATGCCAGCGTCCGTTTATCCTCCTCTCGTAACAGGCAGTCCTCGACTTATGACAGGTTGCTTAGCGACTGATCAAAGTTATGACCTACGTGAAAAAGGGGACTTACAACCGGATCCTAAGTTCTGTTGGAATTGACCTCCCGGGGATCACATGACCATTCTTCGGCCACTTGACCACACTTCCACGTTTCTGACTGTCCCACAATTACATTACTTACATTTAACTGTGGTTTTTGCCGAAAACTGGCACAGAGAACAATGGGGTTCACCTAACAACCACTGTGTTTGTTTTATGACCACCATGTTCACATAATGACCACTGTAAGGAGATCCCGAGTTCAAGTCCTGCCTTAGCCAAGAAAGCCATCTGCGTGTCTTTCGGCCAATCAGCAGAAGGCTGTGAGTTCTAGTCCCGCCTTAGTCATGAAAGCCAGCTGGTTGACTTTGGGCCAATCACCAGGTGATGGTGAGTTCTAGTCCTGCCTTAGGCATGAAAGCCAGCTGGTTGGGTTTGGGCCAATCACCAGGAGGCCGAGTTCCAGTCCCGCCTTAGGCATGAAAGCCAGCTGGTTGACTTTGGGCCAATCACCAGGTGACGGTGAGTTCTAGTCCCGCCTTAGTCATGAAAGCCAGCTGGTTGACTTTGGGCCAATCACCAGGTGATGGTGAGTTCTAGTCCTACCTTAGGCAGGAAACCAGCTGGTTGACTTTGGGCCAATCACCAGGAGACAGTGAATTCGAGTTCCGCTTTAGGCTGGAAATCAGCTGGTTGACTTTGAGCCAATCACCAGGAGGCTGTGAGTTCAAGTCCTCCCTTAACCATGAAAGCCCAGTTGGGTGACTTCAGCCCACTCCCTCTTTCTCAGTCCAACCTACTTGACATCGTGGTGGTTGTGTGGCAAGTAGGGGAAGGAAGTTGCGTTGGATTCAATCGCTGCCTTGAGCTACTTGTGGAAAATAATAAAGGCGGCACATACCTGAACGAATGAATAAATAAAATCTTATGTAAGTATGGCTTAATACACCGAGGAGCCTCCATAAAATACTGCCTTGCTCCAGTGTCTTTTGAAGGAGATAAATATCCTTTCACAGACAGCAGCAGGAGTTTTTAAAACTCAGGCATTTTCAATTTTTTTTTTTCATTCCTTGTGCAAGATTTATATAAGAATAAGACGGACACCACGAAGCCGGAAAGATTTACGATCAAAAACATAGTGAGATGAGCACCCAGTGAATGCATACGAAGGGAGAAACGATGGCCACACCCAGACTTGGTTTTTCTCTCTTGGGGGGGGGCCTTTGGCTACAAAAATCGGTTTTTAAAAGGAATCACGCCGCGCCGCGTCGTATTTCATTGGTTCATTTGAATCGCCATCCCCTGTGGATCCTCGTAAACTTTTAAGAGGGGAGGCCGGAAACGGGGTAATAATTTCAAAAGACACCTCTGGAATTAGCTATTGTGGGCTGGATTTCAGGCCACCTTTTTAAAGAAAAGGATGTGGTTTTTAACAGGGTTGAAGGTGGTGTTTTTTGGCTCTTCCTTCGTTGATTTTATTTTATTTTTTTAAAATTCTCTTGATCAATGAGACAGAGGGGGAAAAGGATTGACCTCACAGCTATGCTCCAGGGATAGGAGATATCACCTGAGGAATGAAGAACTGGCCAGGTGAACAGTTTGGTTCAACGTTTAAGGTGTTTGGCTAGGAACCAGGAGACAGTGAGTTCTAGTCAGCCAGGAAAGCCAGCTAGGTGAACTTGGGCCAATCACCAGGAGATGGTGAGTTCTAGTTCTGCCTTAGGCATGAAAGCTGGCTGGATGACTTTGGGCCAATCACCAGGGACAGTGACTTCTAGTCCTGCCTTAGGCATGAGAGCTGGCTGGGTGACCATGCAAATCATCAGGAGATTGTGAATTCTAGTCCCGCTTTAGGCACAAAAGCCAGCTGGGTGCCCAGTCCCCCTCTCTCTCAGCCCAAACCACCTCACAGGGTTGTTGTGTGGAAAATAGGAGGAGGAATTGAATTGCTTATAAAAAAATAATAAAGGCAGGCTTAAAAGAAATCAAATAAATAAATTATCCTTGATGAGAAGCCAAATGCTACGGATATTCTAAAAGTGACAATGCATAAAACAGGCAGAGAGATTTTCTCAACCTGCGAAGGGGGCCTGGATTCCAAAAAGGATTATTCTATATAATTAGGAGAGCATCATATGTTGGTAAATAGAAAGCGGAAGGATTTGAACACCGAAACATACTGGAGACCCAGCGGTGGAGCATTTTCTCATGTCTGATTGGGCAAAAAAAAAAAACAACTATAAAGGGAATTGCGGAGTGCAGACGGACTCAAAGGACTGTAGAATAATTTTCCGAAAAATGAAATGCGGCGTACAGTAAGTTAGGCTATGCCAAGATACTGTAAATCTGATGAAGGGACTTGAGATAGAAACCTTACAGTGATTAATGGTGTTACATGCTTGAATGTGCCACAGCCTATGTGCTTATCTGGAATTCTCCAAAGTGAAATACGTTAGAATTCAGAAGAGGAAAAGGAAAGGAAACAGCAAGGCTTTTTTAAATTAATGATTTATCCCTTTAGGCAATTTTTTTTTTTAATTAAGAAGAAATTGGTTGGATAACCAAGTCAGCTCGCGATGCGTTTAAAGGGTCAAGAGCACAAATGGTTCTTAATCCAATCCTGGGTGTTTACTCTTGCTATATCTGTGTAGAGTTAGGGCTATGGAAGAACTCAGAGAAGGAAGAACGAGCAAGTTACTTCTGGATGGATATAGGAGACCTGTTCCAACCTCATGGTGAAGCTTGACATGCAACATGTTTGGCTGTTAGATAAACATCCAATAATTCATGTCTTGGCTTTGGGGGGGGAGGTTCTTCAAATCTCTTGTCCCATCACTTGTTTATCTGTGAAGGTAGAAAGAAGCAGCCTCAAACTTCAGCTCTGGAGGACATCATGGTGTCATGCCCCTGTTGGAATCTGACTCGGAGGAGGAAACCGAGCAGCTGGCAGGGAGTGGGAGTGTGGCTCCGTTGGCTGTGGAAGAAACTGGAGAAGGGCACAGTCCAGCTGGGCAGAGCAGGGGAGAGGTAGAGCAAGGCACAGGGGATTCAGAGGAAGACTCAAAGCCACCCCCTCTTCATCCTAGGGCACGCAGGGAGGAACGGAGAAGGGAGCAACGTGGGTTGGGTGGCTTACAGGGGAGGAAAGGGCCCTGATTCCCTTCATTAGCTGCAGCTGGGAACAAAAAGGAAAGCTGGCACAGCAAGTTGTTGGGAGCAAATCATCTGGTATTGTGGAGGCTTATCTGGGTTCCTGGCATCTTCTCAACTGTGTGTGTGTTTTTGCTGGCCTTTCAAGTCTGCAATTCCTTCTCCTGCCCTGTCAAGCTAATTACTGTAGCGTGGTTTGTGTGGATTTTTATTTCGAGTTTGTATGTACTTTATTTTTGGACTGAATTTCCTCCCCTTAAAGGCTGTTCCTGGGAGAGTTGTTTCTCCAGCCCGAAGGCAACCTGGACATTGGAGGCAAAGTTGGAGATAATAAAGGGACTTTCCTTGCTTATGTGACTGTGTTGCCTTTGTGCCACGCCCCTTTGGGTCATCACACATCATCGTTTATATCTTCTCACTGTCAGAAGACAAGTCCACTGTTTTGGTTGGTTTAGCTTTGCCTATAAGAAATAGTTTCTTAACCTGAGCAGGGGGTTGGACTAGAAGACCTCTGAGGTCCCTTCTCTTATTCTGTTATTCCAACTCCTAATGTTCTGTTCCCCCTGGCTCATTTCTCTACTTCAAATGACAAGACTCCACCGGCATATATTTCCCAGCTCTCAATCTTATTTGCACAACACTTAAGGAAGTTTCCCCGACCTTTTTGGTTCATCTTAACACAATTCTCCTTCCGAGACCAACAATTCTTTTCGACATTCTTTTTTTTTCTTTAATCTAATAATCAAACAGAAATAAGGATTTCCTGATTTGCTCTCCAAGTCCACAGAAAATGCTATAAAAGCACTCAGTGAACTGTAGCGCCTGGGTAATTAGCACCGAGCTTTCTCTCCAAGGTGACTGAGCAAATGGAGAGCATAATTTAGTCCTTTAAATTTGTTACCTGGGTCTTCTCTTTTCTTTTTTTCTTTCAGGTGACATCTTGCCAGGGGTGTTTCAATTGTTGGGTGGGTTTTCTTGTTTTTGTTTTTTTTGGATGCTTCTTCAATAGATGGTTCACTTGAAATGCTTGTTCTCTTTTTATTATTATTATTATTATTTATTTATTTATTTATTCGACTTGTATGCCGCCCTACTCCCTAAGGACCTTCATTATCTTCATTATCTTATTAAACCTTCATTATCTAAGTATTGCTCAACTTGACAAGATACGGCCGTCAAAATTGTACTAAATTAAAAAGGGGGCCAGGGAGAATGCCATTTGACATTTTCTGGCTTTTTTTTCTTTTTTCTTTTCTTTTGTTCTTGTAATACGTTAAACATTTTCCGTTCGCTTATCCTATTTTCTAAATGACACCTTTTTCCCCCCCCTGGATTTTTGAAGTGGCGTTTAATCACTATCGTTTTTCTCGGCAAGTTTTTGGCTGGAGCCAAATTTTATTCGCTATAAAGCCAACGGCGACCAGTCTCTCGAGTGCGAACCGATCGATCAAATGGAAGAACGAGGAGACTTAATTTACCATAAGGATACGGAATCCTAAGGAAGTGTTTTGGTACAGGTGGTCCACAACTTACAACAGTTTGTTTAGTGACCATTGGAAGTCAACACGAACTAAAGCGTGTGACTAAAACATGTGACAGCTGTGACCATTGCAGCATCCCTTGTGGTGATGTGATCAAAATTCAGACCATTGGCCACTGACTCCTATTTATGACAGATGCCATGCTGCGGGGTCACGCAATCCCCTTTTGCAACCTTCTGACAAGGAAGGTCCATGGGGAAGCCAGTTTCACTTAATGACCGCGTTACTAAGTTAACAACTGCAGTGATTCATGGCAGGCAGGCAGGCAGGCAGGCAGGCAAGCAGGAAGGAAGGAGAGAGAGAGAGAGAGAGAGAGAGAGAGAGAGAGGAGGAAAAAGAAGAAGAGGAGATGCATTCAACTTTTATACCAGTCATGGCTAACCTTTTTGTCCTTGTGTGCCGAAAGTGTGTGCATGCGTGCGCATGTGTGCCTGCACCCATAATGCAATGCACACATGACCACCCTCCCCCTGCACATGTGTGCACGAGCCCTCCCCCGCATGCACCACCCACCTCTGCACATGCGCGCGCATCTCCAGGGCATGCCCAGCCCCCCCCCCCCACATGGGTGGAAGATATCCAACCATCAGCTGGATGGCAGGAGGTGCGCGCGCATGCACAGTGTACCCGATCTGGGGGAGCGGCTTGTGTGCCAGCAGAAATGGCTCTGCGTGCCACTTCCAGCACATGTGCCATAGGATCCCCATCATGGTTCTATACCCTCAATCTCTTAAGGACCTTGGACAGCTCACAACAAAGCAATTGCAATCAGCCATATAAAGGACAAGTGCACTTTAGTGAGGGGCCTGGGGGGCCAAGCCCAGTCTTCATGGCTCTTCTAAACCACCCCAGAGTTTGGGGGGGGGCCTTCAGATATCGGGGTGGGGGAGCCTCTTTCCGAAGGGGGCCCTGAGGGCTTGCTTCCAGGCTCCTGAGACCTAGAGACGGAGGCACCTCCTGAAAGAGGGCACCTTCGGCGGGAGGCGATGGGCGTGTGTGATGGGCAGACATCAGAGCTCTGCCCCAAAGGCGCCTGGCCGCCGTCTCCGCTCTGTGGCCTCCAAGAGCCAACGCAGCGTCAGCTGGCCCTGCTGCTTTGCAGGCCGCGGCGGGTTCCCGAGCCAGATCGCAGCGCTGCTCCTTAAAGGCGTGAGGCTGATTTGCTTGAGCTCCATAAAGATGTTATAAATTCGCTTTTTAATGGGATGTGACTGCTGGGTGGCTTGCTGCGCCCTGCGCTAATTGTGCTGACTTTGGTAACAAAGAGAGAGACTCGCGAATTCAGAGGTCGGAGTTTTGGTTGGTTTGTTTTCTTCTTTTTCTTCCTAAACTGCAAATAGATTTGTTTCCTCTGTGGAAAGAGAGAAAGAAAGCACTCGTGTGAGACAGAAGAGATGGGAAAGGGAGGGAGGGAGGGAGGGAGGGAGAGAAAGGGAGGGGGAGAAAGGGAGAGAAAGGAAAAGGGGGGAGGAAGACGGGGAAAGAGAGGGAGGAAAGAAGAGGGAGGAAGAGAAAGGGAGGGAGAGAGGAAGAGGGGAGAGGGGGGAGAGGGGAAGTAAGGGAGGGAGGAAGAGAGGGAGGAAAGGAGGAGAAGGGAGGGAGAAAGTGCCAGAAAGAGAGTCACAGGTGGGATTTGGCGGTTCGCTGAACCGGCCATAACATTAGCTACCGGTTCTCCTGAACCCGTAGCAGCCCACCCCTGCTTCCGGCCAACAGAGAGGAAGCCAAATTCACTTAACAACTTCTTCGATTCGCTTAACGAACGCGGCAAGGAAAAGTCCCATACACGGGACAAAGCTCATTTAGCAAATCTCTCAGTGAACAAACCGACAGTCCCCTTTTTGCGACCGTCGGACAGAAGAAAGTCGATAGGCTAGAACAGAATTCTTTATTGGCCGAGTGTGATTGCGCACACAGGGAATTTGCCTCTGGCACCCATGCTCTTGGTGTACGTAAAAGAAAAGATTTATTTTTGGTCAAGAGTCAAGAATCATCCGGTAACCCACTTTAACGACCGTCTCGCTTAGTGGCAGAAATGTCGGGCTCCAGGCTGGTCATTACGTAATCCTTCCCGAAATGCCTGCGCTGCAGGAAGAGGCCCAACTATTACATCAAACTCTTCCAGCTGTCCGTTCAACGCGAACCCTTGTTAAGTCGGGAAGCCAGAGATGTGCAAGCTGTCCATGCATTTTGCACGATAACCATTATCTCCTCGCTGGCGTCTTCGCCGCATTGTTGGTTGCTGATGGCTGATAAAAGCCCCCCCCACACACACACACACTGGGGTGACCAACAACCCAGCAAGCGGCGTGCATGAAGTTATTCTGTGCATCCCTCTTCCTTCGAGTCGGCCTTTAACGACGAGGGTCGCAAACGAAGGGCGTAAATTAGGTTTGAAAATGCTGCATGAAAATAAAATATTGCAGGCTTTTTCTCTTCCTGCCCTCCCCTCTTTCTCCCACCCCCCCCCCAGGAAAAGCTGGCACTGGATTAACCAGTCAATGAAATGCAAGAATTGACAGGTTGCTCCATCAAGCCGGCAGGGTTGCTTTGCAAAAAAAATAATAAAAATAAAAACCCCCTCTTATTCACCCAAAGTGGAAGACTTTCTTTTCTGCCTTGTGGCGTGGAAATTGGTGGCTTTGGACACACTGACGGGTAGCAATATAGGTATAGTCCTCAGCATACATTTAGTGTATGTTGAGTCCATTTAGTGAAGGTAAAAAGGCACTGGGAAAGACAGGGACTGATGACCATTTTTCACACCAAAGACTGTTGCAGCATCCCCGTAGGCACGAGGTCGGAATTTGGATGCTTCGCTGACTCATCGTTACGACGGTCCCTTCCAGAGTCCCTGCCAAGTCGAGCCGTGCTTAAAGAAGGGAAGTGAGAAAGAAACTTCCTGTTTGAAACAGGAGCCGTCCAAGAGTCGTTGGGACGTCGTTTTTCAATCTGTTGTTTTGAAAAACTGATGGTTTTTTTTATGATCTCCTTCCTTATATTTATTGCTGGTTTTCCCCCCCCCCCCTCTCTCTTTCTCTCTCTGGATATTATTTGCCTATCATTTCAGCTGCATTGATTTGTCCTGCCCTTTTCAGCAGCTTCGATTTTAGCCAGAAGAAGTTGAATTTGGATGTTCACCTGCTCTTCAAAAGCTTCTAAAAGTGTTGTTTTCTTATGCAGATTATCTTCGAATTTTCGAGACTGGGCCGGAGGGTCCCAAAATGCAATTTTAGAGCGTCCGTATTTCTTGCAATTCTTGTTGCTGTCGACCTTTCGTAGATCTTTCCAGCCTGTCTTTCTCTTAGCCTTGCCTGCTTTGAAAAAATGGGTGCCTACTAGCTGGCTACCCGTGCTTCGCTATGAAACTACGTGAGCAGGCTTAGTTTTTTGGGAGGAAATAATAAGGGGGAAATAAGTGTGTGTGTGTGTGGGGGGGGAATTTGTGCCTCTGCCTACCAGCATCCAGTGGTATTCATCGGGCTAGCGTCCTGTCAGTTTGTGGGAGAGCTGAGGGCTGTTTGGAAACTGAAAGTGTATTTGCTGTGTGAGCAAGGAGGAGACAGCAAGGAGCCCGGGCATGGCTTAGCTCAACTGTTCTGTACTAAAGCTGTTTTGTGCTCTGAAACTGAAACTCATCTCTGTTTGTGTTTTGCATTTGGAAGAGATTTTCAGGTGGGGAGGGGGAGTAGAACTCCTTAGCATCAGAGTGTGTTAATAATAATAATATATGAAATGCTAATGCTCTGATGGTCATTTCAAAAAATCCTTTCTTAGTGAGCACCTAGAAGCCAAGACGAACATACGGGCCAAATTTCAAGTTTGTAGGCTTTACGGTTCTGGAGATTTTGTGATGATGCGCGAGGGGTCTTTCGCTTTTATATAGATAGATTGAAAGTTTAACAAAGGAAGTCCTCAACTTATGGCAGTTTGTTTAATGACCATTGGAAGTTGAGGGACTTATGCCCATTTTTCATACTTATGACTGTTGAGCCATCCCTGTGGCCGCTGGATCAAAATTTCAGATGCTCCTCCACTGACTTACAGTTATGACGGTTGCAGGGTCATGTGATCCCTTTTTGTAACCTTCCGACAAAGTCCGTGGGGGAAGCCAGGATTCACTCAACAACCGTGTTAACTAACTGAGCCACTGCAGTGATTCACTTAGCAACCACGGCAAGGAAGGTCGCAAAACGGGGCCAAACTCAGTTAATAATTAAAGACTTGACTGTGAGATATGTTTTTACATTCCGGTGTCTGCTGTGTCTTGAAAAGAAGACCCAACAAACAACACACCCTGTTAAACAATATGTATATAAAACCTCAAGTTTAGTCCCCATGGTGTGAAAAGAAAGGAAAATACTTTACATATCCTCGTGGCTTTTTTGCAGGCAGCCAGAGTGAATGTGCAGGGCTCATTGTGTAGAAAACACACCGCAGTGAAAAGTTTGTGAGTAATTTAATTAGACCGAATTGCTAACTTTTATTTATAGAAGTCCTAGAGAAAGGTTCAAACTGCATGGCGTTCTAAAATTGTATGCACGGTAATTGATTTAATTACTGGTTGATTGTGGGAATCAAGTGTTAGCTAAGTGTGTTGTGTTACAAAAGAAATGTAGTGCAAATAGCTTTAAAAAAGGAACTTGAGATCACCTTCACTTATTCCCTTATTACTCAGGTTTTTAAAGTGCCCGAAGCCTGCTGGTTTTAAGTCGCTTTATTCTTGAGTCAATAATCTTTGCCCTGAGTAAGTGACTGCCATAGTCCGCAAACTGATTGATTTTCAGACTGTTTGTTCTGCCACTTGATTATTTCTTCAGATCAAGCAATATGCATGGTGAAAACTCTTCATTAAGGGCATCGCTTTTCCCGTGGATTATTTGTAGCATGTGTGACACTCTGGCTCTGATGACTGTAAGATGTATTTCCAGGAATTTAATGTACTGTTTTGGATTTTTTTTCCTTTTCCTTTAGGTAGGTAGGTAGATGGATGGATGGATGGAGATGGATGGATAGATGGATATAGATAAATAGATGATAGACAGATAGATGATGGATGGATGGATAGATGGATAAAGATAGATAGATCATGGATGGAGATATAGATAGATGGTTGGATGGATGGATGGATATAGATAGATGATAGACAGATAGATGATGGGTGGATGGATGGATAGATAGATGATAGATGGGTAACAGATGATAGGGCAGAGAGATAGATAAGAGAGAAAGAGATTAGAGATGGATAGATAGGTAAGATTGATAGATCTTGGATGGAGTTATAGATAGATGGTTGGATGGATGGATGGATGGATGGATGGATAGATAGATAGATGATAGATGGATGATGGATGGATGGAGATGGATGGATAGATAGATAGATAGATAGATAGATCGATCATGGATGGAGATATAAATAGATGGTTGGATGGATGGATGGATGGATGGATGGATAGATAGATAGATAGGTGATAGATGGGTGATAGATGATAGGACAGGGAAGTAGATGAGAGAAAGAGATTAGAGATGGATAGATAGGTAAGATAGATAGGTAAGATAGATAGATAGATAGATAGATAGATAGATAGATAGATAGATAGATGATACCATGATGCCTTACTTAACAACTGCACCATTTAACAATGAATTTTGTGGTCCCTACTGTAGTCGTACGTTGAGGATACCAATATGTCCTTGTTTGGGGAGTTGCAATATGTTATTATCTGTTTAAACATGTGGAATGATAATAATATCATAGAAGTTGGAGAATTCAACCTGGTTTTTTTTACAGAAGAATAATCCTATTCTTATGGTTGAAGAATAATCTTATTCTTACGGCATTATAAACACTCCTTTAAAAGCTGAAGGGTGTAGAATAAGGAACTGAAATACCGTTTCATATCTTAAGTGTCTTATGTCTGAAGACTTGTGTTTAATTCAAGCCAAAATGTTCTCTCCCATTTAGGAAACATTTGCGCTTTTTTTAAAGGCACAAAATAGTTCGTTTGTTGTTGGAAGAAGGGGTTTATTCAGAATATAATACTAGTTTACGTCCGGTGATCATGGATTACATTATAATGGCTCCCTCTTTTTTTTTTTTTAAATTCACATTCTGATTTTGTTTTGAAAGATATTTCCCCCCCAGGTGCTTTGGGGTTCTTTTGAATGCTGGAAGAAGAGTGTGAGAACTATTAGGATAGTGAAAATGAAATATTGCATGCTTTTATGATGACAGAATAATAGATATAACACTATTTCTTCTCCATCCATGATGCAGAGGTCTGAAAAAAAAATTGTCCCCCTGCTTATGAAGAAGCATTTTTCATCGGAAATTGCTCACAAAGGAATTTCTTTAAAAAGTTCTTCCTGCCTATTCTAAGTTATAACCCTAATCTTTATTTATTCATCCTTTTTATTTGGCGTTATAAACAGACTTAAATGCAGCTACTGCAGCCGAGAGAAACACCCACATCCCTAAGAAGCATATACAGGTAGGCTTCGACTTACGACCACAATTGGGCCTCCAAAATTTCTGTTGCTAAGTGAGACGTTCAGGTGAGTTTTGTCCCATTTTACGACCATTCTTCCCGCAGTGAATCACTGCGGCCGATAGGTTAGTAACCCGGTTAGTAACCACAGCAATTCACTTCAACAATGATGGCCAGAAAAGTTGTAGAATGGGGCAAAACTCTCTGGACAAATTTCTCGCTTAGCAACATAAATTTTGGGGTCCACTGTGGTCGTAAGTCAAGGATTGCCTGTCCACGCCTCTAAGAATAATGCTCAGTGTGAATTTGGCCTTCCCTGAGTCACAATTTGATACAATTTTCCTCCATTTCTCTTTTGGAAGGTTTTAAAAAATGCTGCACCGCTTAATATCATTCTTATTTTTTTTACTTGGCTGACTTTTCGAGGTTTGATCCCGGCCCTAAACATGAATCTGTTTGGGACTTTTTCACCCAAACTAGTTAGAAAATTCAGCCTTTTAAGAATTCAAGTATCAGTATATTTTTGGGAAAGCTGCTGGTTTGAGAATTTGCTCCTCGTTTGCATTAAACTTCACCTAGTGCAGTTAGGCAAATGTATATATTGGTTTTGTTCTGGAACGTCTGAAAAAGAAAAAGAAAAGAAGAAAGGAGACACATGTTTGGGTGTCCATTTTTAAGCGGAATTTTAAACGAAGATTTTTTCCCCCAACACACAAAGTGATAGATCCCGCCGAAAACCGTTCTTTTCCCGGTAATCAAGTGTTTACAGAAAAGATGGTTTGTTGAAGCCCATTTCCTGCGCCGCTGTGTGCTTCAACAAAGATCTTTAGATTTTAAACACAGCTGTCGGTTTGGGGAAAAAAAAAAAAAAGAAAACCCACGAAAAATCCAATTAAACAGAAGCCGCTTTTTGAAAAGGGGAACAATGTAGAGCCGGGCAGAAAACAAAAGGGAGAAAAATGCAGCATGTGGCGCGTTTCGCTTAAATAACTTTACTTTAAAAAAAAGTTTTCCCAACTAAAATAAAAAAAATTAGGTTTCCCCCTTCTTCCCGTATCGCGCGCAATGGAACATCTGTGCCCATTCTGATGGCAATGAATGACATGAATTAAACTCAAAACCACTGAACTGCTCTCTTTAACATAATTACACCTTGTTCCTTTCGGAGACACAATCCTAGGATGAAATGCCAATTAAGGCGGATATGTTAATGAGCGGGAGACTGAATAGCAGATTATCCTGGATGCGAATCCAAACCGGAATTGCTTGGATAGCGACCCCTGAACCCAATTCCTGTTTCCATAAGAAAGGGGCTGGTTTGTTAGAAACGACTCCACCCATGGCTTCCACTTTAAGAGGGTAACTTGTAACAGAGTAGCTCAGAAATAGAACAAAATCCAAGACGTAACTAAAAGTCCTTCGATGCCTTCAACTTGGCTTCACTGTTTAATTGTTCACAGTGGAGGAGTCAAAATAACATTTCAAAGGCAAGAAACACAGTTCGCATTTAAAGAGCCGATAACGAAGAAAAAAACCAAAACCAAACCGCATTAATACAGTTCCTCGGCAGACCAGGATAGATAATTGCCAGCTTCAGGAAGATACCCAGGGACAATCTGTTGGAAGAACGGCAACCAAGATAAACCTTCTTTAAAATGAAAATGTTAACCTTGACTCCAGCAGCCTGACTACGCATGTTCGAACTTATATACAGAGCTCCCAGCTGTAAGCCCTGAGGAGGATCATGGCCCTCTCCTCCCGAGTAGACCACGCTTTGCCCTGATCCTCTCCTCCCTGCGTGCCCTGGGATGGATAGGAGATGGGCCTGGGTCCTCCTTTGAATGCTCAGCTGGCCTCTGCCCTTCCCCATATTTATATTATAGTTATTATATTATTTATATTTTATTGGACATATATGCCGCCCTTCCCCCTGAGGACTCAGGGTGGCTCACAACATTAAAATACAAATACAAATAAATTAGATAAAATACTATTAAACATTAAGCCCAATAAATTTAAAACCCAGAAACTAATCTAAAAACAATTTTAAAAACCCATCCCACTCCACTTCAGTCCAGGCCAGATTGCTGAAAAAACCAGGTCTTCAGGTCATGGTGGAAGGAACGGAGGTCCGGGGCCAATTGGAGCCCCAAAGGGAGTTGGCTCCACAGTGTGGGTGCTACCACAGAGAAGGCCCTACCCCTGGGGGTCGCCAGCCTCCTCCACCACCTCTGGAGCCACACTCCCACTCCCCGATGGCTGTTCTTCCTCTTCCTCGGAGTCAGTCTCCACCAGGGGCATGACAGTAACAGACGAATTGGAAGAAGGGACCTTGGAGGTCTTCTACTCCAACCTCTGGCTTGGGCAGGCAACCCTTGTCTTTGAAACAAGTAAAAGTAACAGGTAGTCCTGACTTGACATCCGTTCATTTAGCGGCCATTCGAACTCACAACACCCACCGAAAAGGACTTTCGATTGTTTTTCACACTTACAACAGTTGAGCTTCCCCATGATCAAAGTTCAGGCGCTTGGCAAGTGACTCATATTTATGACGATTGCAGTGCCCCAGGGTCCTCAGATCCCCTTTGGCGACGTCTGACAAGCAAAGTCAAATGCGGCAAGCCGGATTCACTTACCAACAGTATTACCAGGGGTGGGATTCAGCCGGTTCGGGACGGTTCGCATGAACCGGATGTTAAAAAATGTACATCTGGGTCACCGAACTGGTAGTTGAACCGACAGGCTGGCCCCGCTCACCCCTCCCAGGAGTCTCCACGCATCCTGTTCTGGATGCAGGTAAATGCAGGGTGTGTGCGGAGGCTCTGGGAGGAGGAAAAACGGCTGAACCAGAAGTTCCAGAAGTCCAGAAATTGGCCTGTTTCCAGCCTCCGAAGCCCAGGGGAGGCCATTTTTGCCCTCCCAGAGGCCTGAGGGAAGCCTCCGGACTCTGGGGAAGGCGAAAAACGGCCTTCCCGGAAGTTCCGGTAGGCCACGCCCACCATGGCCACGCCCACCCAGCAACTGGGCAGAGAACCAGTTGTTGGGATTTTTGAATCCCACCCCTGTGTGTTACTAACTTAAACAGCTGCGGTGATTCGCTTACCAACCATGGCAAGAAGAGAGGTCGTTAAATGGGGGAAAACCCACTTAAACAACCGCCTCGCTTACCAACGACAGAAATTTGGGCTCAGTGGCGGTTGTATGTCAAGGACTGCCTGTACAGAAAGAAACCGTGGGCCGGCCTGCCGTTAAAAGACTTTTCGCTTTCTGCTGTGGAGGAAATGAGTAGGATTTAAATTGGATGCGCGTATCTTTATTCTCCTTGATGAAGTTCCTTTGTGGGAGGGGAAGGTTTTGAATCTTCTGGCCGAACTTATTTGCCATCCGCTCATTAAAAAGGTCCCCTTGAACGCTTCTGCGACGGAGCCGTGGCAAAATCATCCCGGCCGCATCTTCTGTTCCTTCTGAGTGCTCCCCATTCCTCATCCTGCACGGATGGTAATTGCATTTTAAAACACTGTATTTATGTAATTTATTCAACGGAGGCTCCACTGGTTGCTACTGTATTCCTAGTAGGAGGCACAGACGTCCCTATGACCTCCCGTGGAGTTTAAATACTTTATTAGACTTCTTATTTTTTTATTTGCCCACCCTCCCCCCCTTTGACGGGCATTCAGCAACACCGTTCCGTCTGCCCGGCAACTTTCACAGGAAGCAACAAACAATTAATTTCAAATTGCTCATTAACGACACGCATCCTGCCACATTTTCGGCAGATAAGCCGTACGTCAGAAATAATTAATTGCCGTTATCCCCGGTGCTGGCATGTTCGTTGATGCCGACAGAATGTGGCAAAGCAGAACAGAGACAAATAGGCCCTGAATCCCCTTTTCAATGTGGCCGATCATTTCAAGCCCGTCTCTCCAACGAGCTGCAATTCCAGAGGTGAAACTATGACTGGAAATAAAACACAGGTGGTCCTCCACTTATGACCATTTACCGAGCGACAGATACGACACCGCCTCTCTCCTGTTCACAACACAGCCCTTTCAGCAATTCCAAGAAGGTTATGCCTGTGGTGGGATTCAAATTTTTTTACTACTGGTTCTGTGGGCGTGGCTTGGTGGGCGTGGCGTGACAGATGTGGCTTGGTGGGCGTGGCAGGGGAAGGATAGTGCAAAATCCCCATTCCCTCCCCACCCCTCTAACCTGCTTTCCAGCTCCTTTCTCCTGTGCAAGGCAACAAAAGAAGATCCAGCCGATCAGCTGGGACTCAATGGGAGGCAGAGAAGAGATGGGGTTGGCGGGGCCAGTTTTGCTCACAGAAAAGAGCAGCTGCAACAGCACGGGTGACTCGGGAGTGAGGCTGCAAGGTAATGGCCCCTCCTTCAAGAAGATAAAAGGCAGCTGTGAAGCGAACGTTCTTTGCAGGAAGCAAAGACGTTTTGAAACTCAGCCTCGTGGACATTACAGTATCTTAAGTTGGTATTTGAAGACTCTTGTGCTGTGAAATATTTCTTATCTGTGATTCTTGGCAGTCTGGTACAGTTTTGGCAGGGTTTGTGCTTATCAAAGTTAATTAGTTTGCAGCAGCCTTTTAACCAGGGATTCGTAAGACTCATTAAAAGGTTTCTGTTCAGAGGTGGGATTCAAACTTCTTAACAACCAGTTCTGTGGGTGTGGCCTAATTTGTGGGCGTGGTTTGGTGGTCATGTGACTGGCTGGGCATGGCTTGTATGTAAATATAGTAAATATATAGGTAAAGATTGGATTTTTTTTATTTAAAAAAAAAAGGAGCAACTTTTACCCAGAATCAGGCAAAGCAGGCAGGCAGATGGAGCTGCTTGCAGAATCACAGATTCACTCACAGATCTACCTTTCTGCCATCTGCTGCCTGAGTCCACACTGAAAAATAGAAGCTTCAGTCCTAAGGAAGGTTCAGCTCTGCTCTCAGGCCACTTCTCCCTTCTCCAACCCCCTGAATACCACCCCTGACTGGGCCTCAGGAAAACCTCGATGGCAGGGCGGGTGGGGAGGGAAGGGGAGGAGCCAGCCAGTGCTGCAATTTGCCGGTTCTCTGAACTGTGCAGAATCGTAACAACCAGTTCTATAGAACTGGTCCGAACTGGTAGAATCCCACTCCGGTTTCTGTTCCCTTTGGTTATTGTTTGTCTTATTGGAAAAGAGTTTGGGTCAGAACAGAGAGTTAAGACCTCTTGTGTATTGCTCACCCCTCATGTGCCACAGCTGACTACACAAACATGAATTTGCAAAGATTTTCATTAGATATTTTTTGAAGAGTGTGGATGCTTGTAGTCCTAAATCTTTTCGGTGCATTGAACTGAAGAAGTTTTCGGGTTTTTTTTTTTCAAAATACAAACACAAAAGAGTTAGATTTGTCGAAAACAGCTTTGGAATTGTGTTGACAACAACCAGAGGGCCAAATATTCAGGATTGAAAGCAAAACACTTCCATAATCAACAGACCTTCAAAATTACATCCCCCCACAACATGTTTTAACTCCGGTGATGGACGGTTGTGCCTGGCTTTTAAGTCAACCAATATCTGCAGGTGCAAAAACCAAAATCTCATGCCGTTAGCTGAAGCGGGGGCAAGAAAAAGGGGAAAAGTTAACCGTTGCTTGCTTTTCTGGATAATGTACAGGCAAGTCCTTGACTTACGACCACAATGGAGCTTCCAAACATGCTTGGTGCTAAGCGGGACATTCGTTAAGTCAGTTTTTGCTCCATTTTGCGACCGTCCTTGCCGCAGTTGTTTGTGAAATGAATTTGGCTTCCCAATTGTTGGAAGGTTGCAAAACGGGATCCCATGATACCAGGACACGGCAACCGTCATAAATGGTGAGTCAATGGCCTGAAGTTTGATCAGGTGACCACGGGGATGCTGCCTTGGGGACGCTCAAGTGAGGTCCTTGCTTAATGACAGCAACCGGAGATGTTGGAGCTACCATCACTAAGTGGTGTGCTTAGGTGATGTTGCACCAGTGTTGCTTAGCGATGAAAATTCCAGTCCCAATTACTGTTTTTAAGTGAGGACTATCTACAATATGTGGAGAACTGCACCTCTCAAGTTGCAGAGCACTCTCATACGGTGAACTAGGACCTTGTTTAACCTAGTTTAGATTAAATCATGATTCTAAGATACACTAAGACGATCAAAGGCCCAGAGACTAAACTATATGAAGAATGGCTGCAGGAATTGGGTAGGGCCAGTCTACAGAAAAGAAGGACTAGGGGCAACATGATGGCAATATTCCAGTATTTGAGGGGCTGCCCCAAAGAAGAGGGGGTCAAGCTATTCTCCGAAGCATCTGAAGGCTGGAGAAGAAGCAACGGATGGAAACTAATCAAGGAGAGAAACAACCTAGAACTAAGGAGAAACTTTGTAAGTGAGTACAGTTAACCAGTGGGACAGAAGTTGCCTCCAGAAGTTTTGGGCACTCCATCACTGGAGGTTTTTAAGAAGAAACTGGACAGTGGCTTGTCTGAAATGGCGTAGGGTCTCTTGCTTGAGGTTGGACTAGAACTTCAAGGTCCTATTCTACTCCTACTCTACTCTACTCTACTCTACTCTACCCTACCCTACCCTACCCTACCCTACCATACCCTATTCCTATTCCATCCCATCCCATCCTTCTATTCTATTCTATTCTATTCTATTCTCATTCTCATTCTCATTCTCATTCTCATTCTCATTCTATTCTCTGTATTCTATATTCTATTCTAATCTCTATTCTATTCTCTATTCTAATTTTCTATTGACATGATCATTGCACAGACAGAGTCCTTTTTTGGCAATTTATGACGGAGGTTCTGACGGGGAGAACTTATGGGTTGGAGATCCCAATTCAATACCATCAAGAAGCACCGGATAGCCAGGACAGACAGCCTTAAAGAACCGGCCCCGGTGCCTTAGACTTTCAGAAGAGAAAAGGGGAAAAAGAAAAAATGCTCGCCGTTCGATGAAAAAGGAGCTTCGGAAGACAAACAGCTTCAATATTGCAACCCGGGAAACCGGCGGTTATTACTGCAATTCCCCTCGTCCCTGTGATTGCGGTTCGGTGACCAAAATTAGTGTGTTTACTTGTTTGCTTTGCCTGAGTTCTTGCAGCCGGGCCATTAATAACCTGTATCGAATATCAATTACTCGAGCCAAAAGATGCAACTCTCACCGGAATGAAGTTGGGACTTTAACGGAATCATTTCCTAATTTAAAAGAAGCAGGAAAGTGGGGAAAAACACTCGATGATTCGAAGTGAGCCTGCTAGAGATCGGGGTAATTACAGAATGATTCTTACAGTTCGTATCTGACAGGGGGCTGTAAATCTCTTACCTTTAAAGGGGAAGGGTTGGTGAGGAAGGGGGGGATAAATTGGCAGCCCACCACCCTTCCATTCCTCCTCCTCCTCCTTATGGAGAAAGCAGTTAATTAGGCGATTTTTCTCTCCCTCTGACACGTGTAAATGAGAATCGGTTAATAACACAGCTGTAATGTCAGTGATAAAAAACTAACAACAAAGAAGTCCACTTGTCAAGGCAGTTCAGAATGAAGGGACGTCTCTGGAGACCGTGGCTTCAATTGTGTGTGTGTGTGTGTGTATTTCCCATGGAAGGTCTTTGCCATAAATCGGTAACGCAACAGGAGACGTGAAATTAGCCGTAGGGACTATCTTCCCACATTACCGCTCCTTAGCCTTTAGACGCTAATTTGAATTTGCATCGTATTTCATGGGAGTTTACTCAACTACTATTGGGTGAGAGGGCTTTCTGACAGTTCGCTGTTTTTAATGGAGAAGGAAATAGAAGAGGCAGGATCTTCCTGCAAGGGTTTGCATTGCCTGATGGGCGGGATTTGAACTCTAGACTCTCAAAGCTGAAACAGGGAAAGAGGCAGCACCTTTATGCAGCATCTGTGAGGTGGGTTGGGCTGAAAGGGGGAGGGACTTGGCCCAAAGTCACCCAGTTGGCCTTCTTATCTAAGGCAGGACTATGATTCACACTCTTCCAATGATTGGTCCAAAGTCACCCAGCTGGTTGGCATTGCTAAGGTGGGACTAGAACTCATGGCCTCCTCGTGATTGGCCCAAAGTCACCCAGTTGGCTTTTATAACTAAGGCGGGTCTAGAACTCACTGCCTTCTGGTGATTGGTCCAAACCACCCAGATGACTTTCATGGCTGAGGTGGGACTTGAACTCACCCTCTCCCCTGCTTTCTATCTCGATGCCTTAACCACTAGACCAAACTGTCTCTTTCTCATTTATTCCCTCTGTTGCGGACTTGTTGAATTCACAAAACGTTGGAGGTGTCTGTCATCCTTCAAAGGAGCTCTCGCGCTTAATGCCACCTCCCCACCCCACCCCCGTATGATAAACTTCCACGGAGCATCTTCAATTTAAAACGAATCTTTTACAGCTCACACTGTTTATATGTAAAAGGGGGAAAAAATTGTCATCGCCATTAAACCAAAAAGAAAAGAAATCCCCGGAGGAGCGCTGAAAAAAATGCAATAAAAATTCTGCACTGTTTAATAGTTATAACCCCTGGGTAGCTGGTAGGTTTCCAGTAATGATATGCAAATGTGAATTTCATTTTGTTTTAGCTCGGCTGAGCCTCCGTTTATCAATCTATTTGCTTATATTGTTACCCATAAAGAATATCTGCTATATGTCCCTTGTAAGGGTATGGGGTGATTTTATTCTGCCTTTTATCCATAGGTTATTTTGGTTTTATTAAAAGCCTTCAGTTTTATTTCAAAAACAGATCCGTCACTTGCTTTGCTTTCGGATAGCTTCATGCCCATGAGCCAAACTGTTGTGGTTTGCCGGCAGCCGGTGCAGACGGCAGCAGAATCGGACAGTGGGGAAGAACGGGGATCAGTCCGGGAGTCTGGAAAGGACTTGGATGGGGGTCCTGTGTCCGATGCAGAGATGGGGCCAGGACTATTTGGGAGTGGGGTGCTGATTCTGGAGCCTTCGGAGTCTGGCAGCAGCAAGGCAGAGGACTCTGGGGAGCCTGTTCCCAGTGCGCACGTGCACAGAGCTGCTAGAAGGCAAGAGCAGCTGAAGCAAAAGGGGCAACTCGGGAGTAAGACTGGGAGGTGATTGCCCTCCCATATGGGATAAAAGTCAGACCTCAATGGCGAAGCCTTTGCAGGAAGCAAAGTAGTTCGATCGGTTCCAAGTCTTCCTTGAAGCTCTGTACTCTGGTTGGTTTTCTTCTGGGTTTTTGGGTTGGTTTATGTTAGCCGTAATTGGATTCTGGTTTTTGGCAGTATTCTGCAGCACTGAAAAGCATGCACAGGGACGGCATTGGTCGCGCTGGTGGATGATCTCTGGCGGGCTCGGGATAGAGGTTATTCCTCTATCCTGGTCCTATTAGATCTCTTAGCGGCTTTTGATACCATCGACCATGGTATCTTACTGTGATGCCTCGGCGGGCTGGGAGTGGGAGGCACTGTTTGACAATGGTTCTCCTCCTACCTCTTGGGTTGTTCGCAGTCAGTGTTAGCAGGAGGATCGAGGTCAACCCTGAGGCCCCTCACTTGTGGGATGCCTCAGGGATCGGTCCTCTCCCCCCTCCTGTTCAACATCTATATGAAGCTGCTTTTAGAGGGTCCTTGAGGCCACTTGGAGGTTCATCTCTATCCTCAGGGTCACCTGAGTAGGGCTCCTGGTTCCTGTAGCTGCAATTTTTCCTCTGGAAATCCTTTCCTTCTCCCATACCCTTCAAAGGGTGTCCATCCCAAATTATACAGCTAAAGGTCTGTAGAGATTCTCAGCCCTCCAGGTCATGGTTGTCTCAAAAGTGCTTTTTCAGGAGGCAGCTGGACTGGGTTTTGTTTTTTTTCTTTGAAGATATTTCGCTTCTCATTTTATGGAAGCCTCATTGATACGAACTGGCCCAATGGGCCAAGATTTCTGTGCTGGTGTTCCATTGTTGTGTGTTCTTGTTTGCTTCCCGGTGGCATTAAAATTTTGCAAGCCATCCCAGGAAGCTTGTTTGGGAGGCTTAAGATAAATCGGGTTGATAAACATGCAGCAGGTAAAGCAAATAATGGGATGGTGTTGTGGTCCATCCAGAATAATTGCTCTGGGGGTGAGTCAGTCCGATGCAAAATAATCCTTCTTGTCTCATAAAGGAATAGCTGCTACATCCACTCCCTGCTGCTCTCGCCATTTCTGCCTTCTCTTCCTCTCTCATAAATCACCCATTTTTGCAGAAATTTTGGTGAGAGGACGAGGAATGCCCCACTCCCAATTCATAACGTCGGATCATCAGTAACTTCTTTTGAAGTTTACCTTCATTAAACTGCATTTCGACGCCTCCTTCAAGCAGGCTGTCAGCATCTCAGGAGGCTTCCCATTTGTTTATCGGAAGTTCATGCTGGGTTGACAAATATTAAACTTTTTTTTTAAAAAAAAAAGCATCCATGCCCACCTAGCTGGTCCCACCGTAGCCTGGCATTTTGCATCATGTCAGAAAGGAGGCAGATTGAAAGCAACCCTCTACTCTTACCCTACACAGAAGACTGAAAATGTTAAAAAGCAAAGCAGGTTAAGGAGATGGATTGCAACTCACACTCCTTGGGGTTTTTGCTGAGCCACTTAATTGGAGTGCTGGCTTTTCCCATCTTCTCTTATTTTGATATCAAAAGAGGGATGTGGAATTCTCGGGTCCCCAAAATGAGATCCTTCACCTTTAAATGTTTTTTTTAAAGCACCCATGCCTACCCATACTTCCTTTTGCTTAGTTAATTCTGGAAATTGCTCGTTAACCACTTTTTGGATATTAAGAGTCTTCCAAAAGGAAGTGTCATTAAAGGTAAAGGTTCTCGCACATCCAAGAGGAACACTGTTCCCTTCCCACCACAGGGGGCCCTATTTTTCTACTTGCATTTTTATGTGCTTTCGAACTCCTAGGTTGGCAGAAGCTGGGACGAGTAACGGGAGCTCACTCCGTTACGCAGCGCTAGGGATTCGAACCACTGAACTGCTGACCTTTTTTTTTGACAAGCTCAGGGTCTTAGCCATTGAGCCACCGTGTCCCTTGAAGTGTTATTACATGGGGTGAATTGCTAAACCTGTGTCCTTTGGAAGGCTCCAAATCACAGCTTGGACAGAGATGGCTTTTGCTTGGGTTCCGGAGCTCTAAAACCCACTAGAGATCATTGTCTTACAGTCTTCCAATAGAGAACCACCGTATGGAGCATTTGTGGGCAATCCTGGGTCCTCTCCTTGCCCAGAGAGAGGAATTCCTGGCTGTTTTTACAGTCTGGGCTGTGCTGACTCTTTGGACTCTTTGGGGTTTGTTTATCTTAATTTGGGGTTTTAATGCTAATTCGGCTTACAATTTATTTAATATAGTTTTAGGTAATTTATTGTTAGTATTGTATTTTAGCTGTGAGCCTTGAGTCCTTCGGAGAGGGGCATATAAGTCGAATTAATAAATAAATAATAAATAAATTCTGAGGGCCAGCTCTTTGTTCAGCTGTGGACATCAGTTTCACTCTTAGTATCTCAGATATGTCTATCTGTGTCTCACTTTTTGAGAGTTGTCTTTTCCTGTCCTGTCCTATCTGATCTTTTTGAGATCTATGGACTGTCTGTCTGTCTGTCTGTCTATCTATCTATCTATCTATCTATCTATCTATCTATCTATCTAATCCTATCTCTATATCTATCTATCCTATCTATATCTATCTATCTATCTATCTAATCTAATCTATCTATCTCTATCTCTATCTATCATTCTATCTATATCAATCTATATCATCTCTATCATCTCTCTCTCTATATATATATATATAATCTATCAATCTATTTCTATCTATATCATCTACATCATCTATATCATCTCTATCTATTGCTCTATCTATCACTCATTATTATCTATCTATCTATCTATCTATCTATCATCTATCTATATCATCTGTCCATATCATATCTGTCGCTCTATCTATCATCTATCTCTATGATCTATCTATCATCTACCTACCTACCTGCCTACCTAATCTATGTATCTTGGCTGTATCACTTTTTGAGAACCATCCATCCATCTTACCCATCCATCCATCCCTTTAGAGAGAGTGGGATGGCTTAGCACACAAGCAAAGTTGTGTCGCCATGGAACGATTCCACTTCTATTACTTTATTTGACTACAACCGTAGCTAGACACCTCTCCACGGAATAAGAGCACCGCACAAAACAGAAACAGATGAAAAAACCCTCAAAGTTTTCCCAAGAACAAAAGAGCAAAGGAAAGAGGGTGTAGTTCAGCTCCGCGCAAAGTAAGTAGAACTTGGCTTTGGGGGGAGGGCGGGGGAAACGGAGATAAATGTCCCTGTGCCCTATCAAAAGTCACACAGGAGTTTGAAGAGAAGAGAGATCGTGCGATTCTCTTCCGGTTATTATTCCCAGGTTCGAAAGGACCGTGCGCGCGCTTCGATAATGAAGGATTTCATCATCCTTTTAGGAGTATTGGTTTGAAAATACAGGCGCTAACCCTCTACCCACCCGCCCCCCTACCCTTACCTGGAAAGTAGCTTGCCACTCAAAAGCTTCCCCCGGTCTCCTTGTTCGGATCCCATTAGAGTTTTAAAAACTGTTGAAAATAACAGCAATTAAAGGAGGCAAAAATCAATGTCCCTGTTTGCAGATTGCAGCAGGGGTTCTCATGAAAGTGGCTACAGATCACTCAAGCTCCTGTATTGAGTTCGCTCCTTTCCTCCCTCTGCACACTGCCGTCATCCCCCCTTCCCTCTTTTCTCCCTTCCTTGCTGATCCAAACACTTCCCTGAAGTCCTTCGTTGGCTGTTTGATAAGGAATAGCCTTGGTTCCGTTGTTTTGGTAATTTTACTCCTTTAATAGACTGCCACATGTCAGAAATGGTGTAGGGTACTCCTGCTTAGGCCGGTGGGGGGGGGGGGACTAGACGGCCTACAAGGTCCCTTCTAACTCTGATTTATCTGTAATCTGTAATATCAGGGCGGCACGCGAACGAACTCGTTTTAATAGTGCTTTTCCTTTTGCCTTCTGTTCGGATCGATCCATGATGCCTCTTAATGCAAGGTAGCTACATCCGGAGCGAGCTTTCTTCGAAAATACAATATTCAGTCTGTTTTTCAGTATTGGCTCTGGATGGTGGTGGGTGTGGGATATCTACTTCGCAGGGGGGAGCAGGAATTGTGGCAGGCCGCTGGTTCTCGTTTCACTTAAAAGCTTGTATTGTCCGTGAGCATTTATCTAAAAGCCCTCTGCTGATGCTTTATTTAAAAGTTCCCGTGCGTTCTCCAAGATCTGTCGACATCCCATTCTCCATTAAGGGATGGATTTCTTGCTTAGCGCGGGAAGCTGAATGGATGCCAAGCCAACAGGAACGTAGCATTGACTCGGTTGTTCAGGGATTATAAAGGATCCCCAGTTCGTGGTGCCTTCACCAGAGCAAAGTAATACACTGGGATCTATTGATTTTTTTTTAAATCATTTATCCCTTGTTTTACTTCCTACACAGGTATGTTGTGCCCAGGTTTAAAATTCCCTTCTAATTTGTCTCTTGTTTTAATTCCTAGAGTAACTGACATCTATCTCAATGCCCAAATTGGAAAGCAATCTGGATTTTCTTCCATTTGTCTCTGGTTTTATTTGCTAGAGGCATACAGGTAGTCTTCAACGTACAGCCACAAGGGAGCCCAAAATTTCTGTTGCTAAGCAAGACAGGGGCTAAGTGCATTTTGAAAACTATATATATTGATGCCCAAGTTTGAAAATAATCTGGAGTCCCTTCCATTTGTCTCTCGTTTTACTTCTGAGAGCAATATATATATGTGTGTGTTTGTCAGTGCCCAAATTTGAAAGTAATCTGGATTTCTAGTTTTAACGATCGACGATCTAGTGGATCCCATAAAGGTTTTTCCAGGTCTTGTGCTACAAAACTCAAAACTCCTTTGTGTACTGATCCATTTGTTCAAAGCTTTGAATGCACTGCCAGGATTACCCAATCGGAAATAAGGCGAAAATTCCTCATATATTTATTTATTAAAGCAAATAAAAAGCCACCCAACTCACTGGTGACTCCGAGAGGCAGGAGAATAAGTGATAATAGATTAAGCTTGCATTGTGTAATACAGGGGTGTCCAAACGTGGCCGCTTTTTAAGATTTGTGGACTTCAACTCCCAGGATTCTCCAGCCAGTCCACAAGGCTTAAAGGGGCCAATAGATAATAGATGACATTTTCAAAGTCCAGTACTAGCATTAGCCTAGACTAGAGCTTGGGGTTAAAATCCCATCTCCCCCCATTTCAGTTCAGGTGGGACAGATAAAGTTCTTTGTCCAAGTTTAACAAGCATTTCCTAGTTACCGGTGATGAATTTTAAAATCATTACTGCTAATTGCATGGCTGCATTGGCACTGATTAGAGAGGAAGTCTTTTTTCTCTTCTTAATGTGGAGGAAGTCTCGCGATTTGCAGAGGTTCTTTTAAGTGATTCCCCTGAAAAAATCCCTGGCTTCCATGAGACAATTAGTTTGCGACGTGTCCCGATCAATATGCATCCATCTGGCCCAACCACACATTAAAAGTTTGTCTGAAATAAATGCTTCTCTTCACCTTTGTTTATTATGAACGTACGGGTTGTGTAGATGGATCTGTGATGCCTACAGTGTTTGAATGATAATCCTACAGACAGATGGCGGCAGCTTAAAGACATCTCCTTCAAAGGAATTATATGCATAGGAAATTTCTCCTCTCTAATTAAGCATGATTTGAGTGCTAGATTCATACCAGTAACTTTCTCCCCATCCCCTTAGTTGCAATGCAGAGTTAGGCATTATATAAAGCCTTAGTAAGGCCACACCTAGAGTACTGCATCCAGTTTTGGTCAACACACTATAAAAAAGACCTTGAGACTCTAGAAAGAGTGCAGAGAAGAGCAACCAGGATGATGAAGGGACTGGAGGCCGAAACATATGATGAACAGTTGTAGGAACTGGGCATGGCTGGTCTAGTGAAGAGAAGGACCAAGGGAGACAGGATAGCAGTCTTCCAATATTTGAGGGGCTGCCACAGAGAGGAGGGGATCAAACTATTTTCTAAAGCATTTGAAGCCAAACAAGGAACGATGGATGGAAACTGAACCAGGAGAGATTCAACCTGGAAATAAGGAGAAACTTTCTGACAGTGAGAACAATCAAGCCATGGAACAGAAGTTGCCTTCAGAAGTTGTGGGAGATTCATCACTGGAGGCTTTCAAGAAGAGACTGGACTGCCATTTGTCAGAAATGGTGTAGGGTCTCCCGCTTGGGTGGGGGGTTGGACTAGATGACCTACAAGGTCCCTTCCAACTCTGTTAATCTGTACCTGTATCTATTTATTGCTAACATTTAGAGGTAGCCCTTGACTTACAACCACAATTGGGCCTAAAATTCCTGTTGCTAAGCGACTTTTGCCCCGTTTCACAGCCTTCCTTGCCACCGTTGTTAAGTGCATGACTGCAGCTGTTAAATTAGCAACATGGTTGTTAAGTGAACCTGGCTTCCTCCTTGAATTTGCTCATCAGAAGGTTGCAAAAAGGGATCAGATGACCCCACAATGGTCATAAATACGAGTCTGCTGCCTAGCCTCTGAATTCTGATCACATGACCATGGGGATGCTGCAAAAGGTCATTAAGTGTGGGAAACGGTCATTAAGTCACTTTTTTCCAGCCCTTTCAGTATCAGTGACGTAACAGCTGCCTTGCTTAACAACAGAAATTCTGGTGCTGGTTGCGGTCGTAAGTCAAGTACTAGATGTATTCAACTTTACAGTGCCTTGGTGGTGCAGGCTGTTAAACGCCTAGCACTTAGTTCCAGCTGCCTGCAATTAATGCAGGCTCGAATCCCACCAGGCTCAAGGTTGGCTCAGCCTTCCATCCTCTCTGGGTAGGTAAAGTGAGGACCCAAGATTGTTGGGGGCAATAAGCTGACATTGTAAAAATGCCGCTTAGTAATAAGCAGGCATATACAATGGAATGAAGGCTATTGCTGAGCGCACTGGGTTGTATCCCAAAAATTGTAAGCCGCCCTGAGTCTTCGGAGAAGGGCGGCATATAAATGTAATTATAAATAAATAAATAAATAAATAACTCTGATGGGATTCTGAAGAGACCATACATTTTCACAACAAACTGGAAATCGACTCAATGTTCTTTTTATTTTTTTATATGGTTTGTCACCCCTTCAAATAATTTTAAAAAAAGATCTTTCTTACCCCCAGCCGGTTAGCTTTAACTGACAGACACACAAATGAACGAACGGCAATTAATGTGAAACTTGTAATGAAAATCCCTACCAGCCAATGGCTCTAATTAAATCGCCCAAGGGAATCATCCAAAAGGAAGTCAGAATCTCTCATGGGAAAGCATCCCATTGTATGGCCAACTTTTAATTGCCTCGGTCCCTCTGATGTGCATAAACGAAGGCAGGTATCTAAACAAACCATCAGCGATAAAATGGCTCTCCATTTGGGGGAATTTAATCTTTTGGCAAAACCAGGGGTGTCCAAGCTTGGAAACTTTTAAGATTTATGGGCTTCAACTCTTTTTTTTTTTCTTTCAAGAAATACTCCAACTCTTTTTCCATCATCTTAACACAATCTTTTTCTTTTAAGATCTCTCTATTTAACATGGACATATGTTATGGATAAATGTGGAAATTGAATGTAATATAAAAGAAATAGAAATTGAAACCAATATATGGGCAGATCATAACCCTATTAAAATAACTTGGAAAGGATTGAAAAAAAAAGAAGAAGTGGATGTTAAATAGGGAGCTCTTAAAAGGGCTTCAACTCTTATTAAGTCCACAGCTCTTCAGCTCTTCAACTCTTTGCTCCTTGGAACCATTTGCAACAGGCTGGTGTTGAGTTGAGTTTAACAAAGATGAGTTTAAAGAGTTGAGTTTAACGAAAAGAAGGACCAGGGGGGACATGATAGCAGTCTTCCAATATTTGAGGGGCTGCCACGGAGAAGAGGGGCTCAATGTATTCTCCAAAGCACCAGAAAGCAAGACAAGGAGCAATGGATAGAAATGAATCAAGGAGACAAACAACCTAGAACTAAGGGAGAGATTTCCTGACAGTGAGGAAAATGAATCAGTGGAATAACTAATCCTCCAGAAGTTGTGGGTGCTCCAACATTGGAAGGTTTATAAGAAGAGATTGGACAACCCTTTGTCTGAAATGGTATAGGGTCTCCTGCTTGAATGGGGGGGGGTTGGACTAGAAGACCTCCAAGGCCCCTTCCAACTCTTGATATTCTGTAGACATCGAACAGCATTGGGGGATAAAAACAGGTCCATCAGTAACAGTGAACACAACCCACCCAGGATGACTAATATAAGAGACTCCCTGTGCATTTAATTTTTAACAGTTGTTCTGTTATTAGGATTCTGGTGTTGTAATGAGCTGGCCAGTTCTAAGGATCCCATCCAGTCCATTCTCCTTCCAGAATGGCCTCTTGCTTTTAACTCATGGATCAAACCGTGGAACATGCTGTCTTTATTCTATTTATTCTGTCTTTATTTATTTATTCTGCGTAAGCCGAGCGCACTTCTATCATTTTTTACACAAAAACCCTTTAGCCTGGAGTATTTAAAGGTCATTCCTATCTCAGTCAGTGCTTAAAGTTCAAGAGGAAATAAACTCCACCGAGGTGGCATTGTTTTCAAGTCAAGTGTTAACTTTGGGAGAGGCCCCAAGCCAAGGAAAACAGAGGAAGGAGAGAACGGCGGAATAATAAGCTGGCCGCTCAGTTAATGGTCAGCGATGGTTGTTTGATTCTGTTGATAGAAAAAGAAACACCAAGGTGCCACTTTTAGCTTTGGAGATTAGTTGCCTTGAGCCAATGGAAGACTTCTCCTGTGCAATAGGAGGCAGGATTTGTTTTGCAACAGGGTCAGCGTGTGAAAAATATTTCAGCCCCACCTTGCTTTTTGCTAGGGGTGTTTTATTTTTTTATTTTAAAAAGCTCGAGGTCACTGTCAGATGGTGGACTCGCCAAGCTTGCTTTGCAGTTCCCCCCACCCCGCCTGCATTGACGTCTCTTCCCAAGAGGAAGGACAGCAAAATCAATAGGGAAATAAACGAGAAGAATGGGCTTTATTAATCAAGTCCATTGGAAGCAGAAAGGAAGATGATAATGGGAGATGCGTGTCGATCGAAGAGCGTGGGGTGCTTAAGCTATCTCCTGGCTGCCTGCTAAAGTGTCGGTATCGATTGGAGGAGATGTAGGGTATGGGGAGATCGGGGCTGCTAATTGGGAGGCTGGGCTACCATTGCAAGGGGAAGGAAACGCGGCCTTTCCAGATTTTTCCTCCGTGTCCTGGTGGCGAAGGCGTTACGGCAACACTGGCATTGTTGCAATGCACAATGGCATGTTGTGGCCCACCAGCAGCCAGCGGAGCTGGTGGCAGACTCAGATAGTAAGGAGGTTGGGGAAGAACATGGGCGAGTCCTGGAGACTGGGGAAGGCTCTGACAAGGGCTCTGTGTTGGAGGCAGAGATGGGGCCAGGGCCGTCTGACAGTTATCAGCTACCTTCGGAGTTGGAGATTAGTGGGGAAGAAGAATAGCTGGAGCCTGTTCCCAGTGTGCACATGCACAAAGCTGCCAGAAGAAGGGAACAGTTAAGGAACAAGGGTCAACTTGGAAGTAAGGGCACAGGTGGACAGTGAATGGCCCCTCCCATAGGGAATAAGGGGGCATGGGGGGCGTGCATTGTCTTCTGGGTGCTGGCATGCAAGCACGCGTGCACAATTTTCGGCATGGGAGCCCAAAAAGGTTAGCCACCACTGAAATAGATAGTCATACTGAAGGGATCAGGATCCAATCGAAAGATAGCTACTTAAACCAGACTCACTCTCATAAAACCTCTCAAACCAGAATACTACAGCCAGATATTGTCAACACCAATGTTTCTGCAAAGATTGCCTTGGGCAGACCCAGTCATACGTGGGCATGGCCAGGTTTACCCAGTGGCCTTAAAGCTTCAAGGTGTTCCCAGGTGAAGGTGCCCTTGTTCAGCGTCCTGCAATTTTGTTAATCCCAAAGGTGGGGTTGCAACATTCACGATCCCATCCATGCGCTAGAAAACTCTCGAACGGCAGTACCGCTTATCCTAAGACTCGCCATCCTGCAAGTCAACGCCGGTGTTTGTTTACTCAAGTTGAAAGCCTTCTTCGTCTCGTATTCAGAATTCGGAGAGGAACTCCTCGGAGACGGATTTCTAATCTGGAAGGCTCTTTCAGAACATTCTAATTGTGAGGAGTAGCCGGCGGCTCAATGAAAGCAAAACAAAACAAACAATAACGAAAGCACACAGATAAACAAGGCGACGTTAATATCCTGCAAAAGGGCCATAATATGCATTAAAGATGAAGCCTGATTATAAAAAGGGTCAGCCTGGACCATCCTGAAGAGCGTTTTAGTAGCAATCATGAGTGGCAACCCAGGGAGGACTTCCCGGCACTTGAAGTGGAATGCTGGTTTTTAGAGGGTCTTTTTTTTTTGTCATAGTGTGTTTATTTTCCCAATTATTTCTGATTACATTCAAATAGGCCATCATCCCGCGATTAAGAGTGTTTGCAGCCAGCTTGTTAGCTCAGCCTTGCCACGATGCTGTCTGCATTTAATTTTGGGCACAAGATTGTTTTCCCATTAAATATTGGAAGCCATATTAGAACCAGGAGCTTCCGTGCTGCCACATTCTTGAGCCTGGGAAGATGGGAGGGGGGAATTTCAGGGAGCGTATGTGGTTAGACATAATAGACATAACCAATGGAACAGCTTGTGGGTGCTCCATCACTGAAGGTTTTTAAGAAGAGATTGGACAACCATTTGACCAGATGGTATAAGGTTTCCTACGCAAGAAGCAATGCATTGGGGTAACCAACATACTTCCTAACAGGGGGCTGAAAACTTAAACACTCAAAGTGTCAACTAAAAAGATATTCCTTTGGGTCTTTTTAGCTGCCAGCAGAAAGGGAGTGGGGGGGGAGCAGTGCATTCCTCAAGTGCCTCAGATAATCGCCTTGGCAGGCCAAAGTTGTCGGTGAACAGGAATATTACTGGAGAGCATGATTGATGACTCTTGGCTATGGATGTGTCCCATTGGAGAATATACATCCAGGGCGTGGGGGAAAGGCCAGGGTAAATGAATGATGTATTTTGGTGTCGGCTGCATCCAGCTAACGCCAACATGGCCACTCCTAATAAATCATTTTTTTACTCTGAGAGATGCGGCTAGAGACTTATGATCTGAATGGGGGTGGATTTGTTGGGGCCCTGACACAAAGAGCCATTTGGACCTGTTTCCCACAGAAAAGAAAACACTGGGAGCCACAAAACCTGGGTGGGCGTGGCCAACTCAATATCACTCCCACCCAGTCGCATGACCACCACCCCCGGCCACGCCTACCCAGGTTTTGTGGCTCCCGGTGTTTTCTGTAGGAAATGGGTCTCCCTCCCTCCCTCTCATTTCTGTTTCTTGTGTTTTACCTTCTCAGGCATGGTGAGGAGTGACTGGAAGGGGAGGGGAGGGTGAGGGGTGGGGCCAGCCAGTGGTGGGATCACCCAACAGGGAGCCACAGCAGAGGGCCCAAAGAGCCGCATGCGGCTCTAGAGCCGCAGGTTGCCGACACCCGTGACCTAACCCTTCCTAGATTCTACAACCTTTGTTTTCTAAGGAATGTGTGGATACTAGCGGAAGTGACAGTATGATTTCAGGGTAAACAGGCTATTTGTCACCAGGGTTTATTTCGGGGTTGCTCGCAACACATGAAGTGAAACTTATATCTACCGCATTCGGAGGCAACAATGTGAAGAGAGATTGGCTTGTTGTGCCCAGGCTACAAAAAACTCATCTTTGGAGTAAGGAAAATATGATTACAGGTTCAGATGTGATGTGGCAAATTTGATTATTCATTATAGCTTGGACGGAGTTGAAATTGGGGAGGATAGGATTTCTTCTCTATGACTTCAAGGTCAAATGAGAGCATTTACCATTCTCTCTCTGTTTATCTTCGGATGCAAATTGAATTTGGTGATTCAAATTGATGAAATGTAAGGAATATAAAACTCATCAGAAGCAACATGGAGAAGCAAATTACCGGGTAGAGATGGCTGGTAGCTCCACCAGTCCATGTCCTGGACTTTCTTTTGATTAGTAATTATTTCAATCTTTGTTATTTATTTTCTTTCTTCATTCTCGATTTTATTTAACTTGTTTTGAGTTCTGGTATTTTTCTTTTTTTGAAAGCAAAGGCGTAATTGCGTTCTGAATCAGAATTTAGAATCGGAATTTAGATGGTTGAAATGGCCAGCTGCAGGCAAGCAGCTCCTACTACAACTTGGGGGAACCAGCATTTTCTCCTTTTCCCCTTCCTCCTGCTCCTCCTGCTCCTGCTCCTCCTCCCGTTCTTCCTTCTGTTCTTCCTCCTCCTCTCTGCAAATACCCACTCCCTTCTAGCATTGATAATGATACTTAGTTGGGTCATGAAACGTCTGCAAGAAACCTACCAATCTCAGAGACCACCAAGGACCCCACAGTCCTCCTCCTCCTCTGGTTGTCCTAATCAGGTAGCCTGAACAAGAGGGTCTCCATCTCTTCCATTTCCAAGACCACCTATTTTAGGAACCATCTTCCAGGTCTCTTGGTTTGGAAAAGAACTTGACACTTGCATGGACCAGGAAATGGGATTTTAATGTCTCCTCCACCCCTGAGGCTTAGTTTCATTTGACAGCATCTCATGCAGCTGACTTCATTGGATGTTCTTCTTGTCTCAGCTATTATTTTGGGAGAAGTTTGCTTATCTGGTATGTTGATGAAGTTGCATCCCGGTAGGAGGCCAGCTGAACCCCCAGCCGCTGTCCCCTTAAATACCGCACCCAAGGTTTCTTGCCATCTTCCAACCATGGAGTTAAAGCAGAGCAGCCTTTTTTTAATCAAATGCTCTCCCCTATCTTCAGGGGGCTTGAATTACTTCCTAAAAGAAATCCTTGTCAAAGATAAATGAAATTTTGAATATCCCGGAGCAGTTTTTTTGAGAAAGAAGCTATTAAAATGCATCATAGTGCGTCTGTGTTCATTGTGTTCTCTCGTACTTGGCAAGGCTAACAACATTTTTTTTTTAAAATGGAGTTTTATCATCAAAATTATTCTGAGGAAAGGGGAGAATAAAAAGGGACTGCAAGACATTTCCCAGCAACTTAAAAACCCAAAGTTTCTTCCCCTTGATTCGAATTGTTAGATTTACAGCATCCAAGGAGGTTATTGAGGCGATAAATAGGAATGATTTTCCCCCACTCTTTTTTTAAGGCCAGCAAAATATACTTTGAACTTGCAAAGACTTTTGAAAATGCCACCAGGGCCAAGGTTCAAGCAAGCTATCAGATGTCAGGTTTAATTTTTTATGAGTTTTGAAAAAACAAAACAAAAACAAATAGAAAAGGCTTTGGATCGTGTGGCCTTTAATGAGTGGGGCATTTATCCAGCCAATAAATAGGTTTCTTTTGTAGCTGTTGACATCCTGAGCTTTTATATCCAACGCTGTAATGGTTGAATCAAAGAGCACAGAATTCTAGATTCCCCGTCGTTCTGGGGAGTTTTTAGTCCACATTATGGGACCGAAGGCCAAAATACCTGCAACGAAGGTGTTGGCCCTTTCTAAAAGAGTTGCTGTGGAGGGCTTGGCTATTTGCAGAATGTTATTTTATCAAAAGTAGAACTTTCTCACCTCCATCCCATTGTTTGTTTTGGTTTTTAAACTTATTTAATCTCTGTTTCAATGTTCGATGTTTTAACCCTTTGCATTTGCTTTTATGACATTGCGAGCTGTCCAGAGTCGCTCCAAATGAGAAGGGTGACACAAATAAATTTAATAAATGAATAATAAAAAGTGAGAATGTTCCTTATCTTACCCCCTACATCCTGTAGCCTTCCAGCTCAGCTTTCTTTCCAGCATGAGGGTTGTTCTGACCAAGGCTTATTGAGACACTAACAAACACACATTAGTCCCAAAACCTTTTTTTTCTTTATTTCAACGGCTGTGAATTTTAGTCATTCGCAGCCCGTAATGAGTCTCAAACAATTTGTAATAGTCCTATGGAAGTCTGCCAAAATCCTTCGGGATAAGTCTGATAAGCACTCACCTTTATCTTCCTTGAAATACTGCCAATGACTAAATGTCCAATTAGTTATACAAGGCCAACCGGAGCACAAATTCAACACCGAGCTTCAGGTTTCAAACCAACCAGTATGAACAAAGTTGCTTCCCGCAAAGGTTCCTGTCCCTTTGCTCCTCCTTTATGTCTTATGGGAGAGCCAATCACCCCCAAGCCTTACTGCTGAGTCGCCTCTTTTGACTTAGTTGTTCTTGCCTTCTGGCAGCTCTGTGCACATGTGCACTGGGAACAGGCTCCCGCTGTTCCTCTGCTTCGCTGCTGTCAGATTCTGGAGGCTCCAGAGTCAGCACATAACTCCCAGATGGCCCTGGCCCCATCTCTGTGTCAGATGCAGGACCCTCCCCAGACTCCCCAACTGGCCTATGTTCCTCCCCACTGTCCGACTCTGCTGCCATCTCCACAGGCTGCCGACAGGCCACAACAAAGCTATCCTTCAAAGCAAGCATCGGATTGCACTCCCAGCAGGTAATCCTTGACTTACGACAACAGTTGAGTCCCAGATTCCTGTTGCTAAGTGAAATGTTTGTTTTGGCCCGTTTTTTTTACAACTTTTCTTGCCACCGCTGTTAAGTGAATCACTGCAGCTGTTAAGTTAGCAACCTGGTCATTAAGTGAATCTGGCTTCCCTGTTGACTTTGTCAGAAGGCCACAAAAGGGGATTGCGTGATCCCAGGACATTGCATCCATCATAAATGCGAGTCACGTGTCAAGCATCCAAATTTCAATCATGTGACCACGGGGATGCTACAACGGTCGTAAGTGTGAAAAGCAGTCATAAGTCACTTTTTTCCACAGTGCCATTGTAACTTTGAAAAGCCAATAAACAAACTGTTGTAAGTCAAGGGTTACCTGTATTGCTTTCTTTTTTTCTTTTTAATGCCTGGGATCCCTGTGGGAACTTGGAAAAGATGTCAGTTTTGTTCTGACCTAAGGCTTCCCAAGATCATGAAGCAGACTCCTCATCCCGATAAAACCCCTTTTATTTCAGTTAAAGGGAATTCCCCTCCAGCAAAGTCCCGGCCAACAGTCTTCCAAGAGATTTCACAACTACAGACGTTTATCAGGCTTGGAGAGCTGCCAGGCTGATACCTTCCAAACACTACGCTGTAGCAGACAATACTTGGCAAGGAGTCAGGAACAGATCTTCACCCTAATGAATTGAACTAATTGTCTCCTGCAAACCCCACTCCCATTTCGCTCCTCTTTTATTCCCTATGAGAGGGGCCATTCACCAGCCACCTGTACCCTTACTCCCGAGTTGACCCTTGTACCTTAACTGTTCCCTTCTCCTGGCAGCTCTGTGCATGCTCACACTGGGAAAGGCTCCAGCTATTCTTCTTCCCCACTAATCTCCGACTCTGAAGGCAGCTGATAACTGTTGGAGGCCCCATCTCTGCCTCTGATGCAGAGCCCTAGTCAGAGCCTTCCCCAGACTCCAGGACTGGCCCATGTTCCTTCCCAACCTCCTCACTGTCCGAGTCTGCCTCCACCTCCGCTGGTGGGCCACAACAAGTTTTAAACTTTCACATTTTTGCAAAAAAAAAAAAAAAGAACAAGAAGCAATCCTAAAACTTTTAGGTGGGGTGGCAAAATCCCAGGAGGACTTCTAGTGGGACCTGCTTCGGTGTTGGGGCTGCTGCCAGTTCAGGATCCTCAACTAATCCGGTTCAGCATCAGGTCGAAAATTCCCTGCAAATCCAATTTTGCACATGTTCTCTCTCCTTGCTCAGTGGGTGTCATTCCCAGCTAGTTTATCCAGGAATAATCATGCATAAAATTGGGTTCTTTCATCTGTGTTCTGAAATCTTTGCAAGGGAAGTTGAAGCGGGAAGCAGATTCCCTCCTTTTCCAAGACACCAATGCCCCCGAAATCTTGCCTTTCATAACAATCTAACACAAGCCTTACATGCTACTTGGTGGCAAAGGTTCCATTCCCCGTGTAACTAATTAATTAAAACGGACAGGGGCGGGGGTGGAGAAGAGGGGACGACAGCAGAGGCCCGGTAGTGTTGTGATTATTGAATTAGTCATTTTTCACAGTAGATTTATAGCCTTCTCGATTAGCCTCCCACACCTGACTGCAAAAGTGGAAAGGATCTATTTTACAGACTATTAAATTAGTGTATGAATGGCTCCAAATTGAGCCGCTGCTTACACAGAGCCCTTCAATTCATTGAAAGATTTAAGGTGCTTGTAGGGAGCAGTTAGCTGTGGGTGGAAAGGATGGGATGGACTCCTAGCAGGGAGAGAGCTTTTAGAGATCTGGGGGAACAAAAGAGGAAGAGAAACTTGGCAAGTGGAAAGGACAGTTTTTCAGGTATGTGTATCGGTGTATGTGTTAAGGAATCCATGTAAGCCATTCACCTTGCTATAAAGATAATTTTTGTGTGGTGTTTCGAGAAGATCTGTTTTATTTATTTTATTGAGCAGATGGCATCTACAGAGCTCTTGCAACCACTGATGTACAAATTCAGGCTCAACGTTTCAGCCTTAGAACCAGGAGCTCCTTTAGGGTTCCACAAAAATCACCTTACACCTAACGTCAAAAATCGAAATGCAAATATTTTAACAACCATCTGTGAGGATCGACCACTGACTATATTCCCGACGGAGCAAGCAAGGAAGACTTTGGACTTTGGGAACAAATAGCACCTATTTCCCACTTCTGAATGCTTTTCAGAAAAAAAATTCCCCACCCCCCAAAAAATTACTCTACTTTTCCATCTTCAATTTCCTTCTTTCTTTCTTTCTTTAGAGCCCGACTGTTGGAGAACGCACGGAAACAACTTCAGGAAAAGTTCTTAAAGGTTCAAAGCCAGCTCCTGGAAGAAAATCAGAAGCGTGAGCAGCAAGAAGCAATGGTTAAAAATCTTCAAAAACACGTGAAGCTTCTTACCAGCGTAAGTCTCCTTAGTGGAGAAATCTTTGTGGGAAAACTAGTGAAATTGAGGTTTCTTACTTGGTAGATGTTCCAAACCTGGAAATATGGATTTTAGCCTTCAAACCATCTCTTATTGTTTGTTCTAACATTTCTGCGTGCCTATGTTTCACTTTGCCACTTAGGGGTAGATCCACCCCATGATGGCGTGCTTATTTATTTCTGAAATTGCATCTGATTTTTCCACGAACAGCTGAGAACGGAGAACGTCTAACCAAGTTCTCTCATTGAAGCTTTCCCTCCTAACCCAGGACAAAAGGTTTTGTTTTAATTAAACGAAAGCGATCACGTAATTTAATATTAAATTGAGCAAATATATTACCTGTTAAAAATAATAACTTTGCCCTGGAAGCTTTAGAACCGAGACGGATATTTAATGATCTAATTAGCATGTCCTACGGCTGGAGCAGTTGCTATAAGTACCACTAAAAAGAGAGAAGAGAGGAGGGAAGGCAGGTTTGCTCAGAATGGAAAACCTTGGCGTTTTTAGAGATGATGACGATATAGCTTATAAACAAATTTTTAAAAACATGTTCTCAGAACCTACAACGAATCAGTGCTTTCTCCAAATCGGGGGCCACTGTGAGTTTGAGTTTCATTTTCTTGTCCAAAGTGCTTGTCTTATGGTTGGGGAGGCTTCCAACCAGCTGGATTTCCTTCATGAACATGGACTTCTGGGGGATATTTATTTGAATTTTTTTAAAATTGTACTCGGGCCGATTGTGGTTGTGTGTTTTGCGGTGCGGCCTGGAATTAAAACAAGACAAAACCGCGGTTGCCGGTCTAGCGTGGCATGCATCTTGATTCGGCCACTTCCGGCCGCTTATTGGTGGGTTGGCTATCCACAAGGCGTCGCCTCGTCTGCCACGATTGGTATGAAGGGTCCTTCCTCGGCTCAGAGACGAAAGCTGGAAGATGGAGGGGCGCGCTAAAACGGCCGCTAATTCAGACGGCCTGTCCGACGAAGGAAACAGACCCGCGGGTTGTCAGGGTTTTTTTCCCCCCCTCTCCTGAGTTGACACGGTAGCCAATTCTGACTTGGAAGGTGAAAATTCACCTGTCAGAGTAGCTGAAACGGGCTCTGGAATGAATAACATTCGTTGGCAAACTTGGTTTGTTGCTTAAAATAAAGCGAAAAGGAGCGTTCTGAAACTTTATTCTTTGTTCCCATCCAGGTTAGCCATTTCTGCCAACTTTCCTTTCCTTTCCTTTCCTTTCCTTTCCTTTCCTTTCCTTTCCTTTCCTTTCCTTTCCTTTCCTTTCCTTTCCTTCCTTCCAATCTTTCCTCTCCTTCCTTCCTGGAGATCCTTCCTTCCTTCCCTCCCTCCCACCTCCTTCCCTTCCCTTCCTTCCTTCCTTCCTCCTTCCTTCCTTCCTTCCTTCCTTCCTTCCTTCCTATCTTTCCTCTCCTTCCTTC
>CM019164.1:17519043-17694043 GCA_009733165.1 Naja naja
CCATCCTTTCCTTTCTTTTCCATCTTCCTTCCTCCCTCCTCTTCCTTCCTTTCATTTCCATCTCTTTCCTTCCTTCCTTCCTTCCTTCCTTCCTTCCTTCCTTCCTTCCTTCCTTCCTCCCTCTTCCTTCCTTCCTTCCTTCCTTCCTTCCTTCCTTCCTTCCTTCCTTCCTTCCTTCCTTCCTTTCATTTCCATCTGCCTCCCTCCGTTCCTTCCTAGTATGGTGGCATTCCCTTGCTCTTTGAAAACGCAGGATTTTCAGCTTCCTCTCAAAAAACAAAAAAAAAGAACATTTGTTTTTCGTCATCAACCCAAACTGATTTTGAAGACAACCTCTCTGCTCCTCCGAAGAAGCCCATGTCTGAGAACAAGATGGCTCCCATCCGTGTGTATGCGTGCATGTGTGTGTGTGTGTGTGTGTGTGTGATTTCTTGAAGGCCAGCCTTTCTGTGGCCCCACTGTGGCTGTGTTTTCTGTCACCTTTGATGTTTATGTATGCGCACGGTTATTACTCTGCGCGGTCTGAAGTAAGGAGGCTCCGTTTCCCTGCCTCTAAAACATATCTGGGTACAAGGGAGGTCAGGAAAACAACTTGAAAAGGGCCATTTATCTGCAGGATACATTGATGGTAACAAGCGACAGCCACGCTCGGCTGCGTCGCCATCCCTGCACCTGGCTGGAGAAGCCGCAAGTGCCTTAAATGGGCTTGTTTACCAGCCATCGCTGCTCCTTTAGACACCTCTCTCTGCTAAGACCAGAGGTGCCTTCTGGGAAACGAAACGCACCCAACCGTCCCGTCACCAGTCAACCTGTCAGTCGCCTGCCCACAAATCAAAACAGATCCAAATTGAGTCAAGCATTATTACCCCGGTTGCGACAAGCACAAACGCCATTCCAACAGCATTCCCTCCCCCACCCCCACCCCCAAAATATATCACAATTTGGGAAAGGGATGGCTCTCCAGCTCTTTCTCCAGGAAAGGCCGGATGGTCTGTGTGGCGCAAGGAGAGATCTGGCAAAGTGGGATTCAAATTGTTTTACTACTGGTTCTGTGGGCGTGGCTTGATGGGCGTGGCTTGATGGGTGTCACTTGGTGGGCATGGCAGGGGAAGGGCACTGCCAATATCGAATACCGATCGCCCTGTGCGTGTGCACAGAAGGGGACTCCTCGGGGTGCCGTCGGCTAGACAATGTTGGCTGGCGGTCCCTCGGGGAAGGGCCTACTCTGTTGCGGCTCCCGCCTTGTGGAACCAACTCCCTTTGGAGCTCCGTCTGGCTCCTGATCTTCGCTCCTTCCGCCGCGATTTGAAGACCTGGTTGTTTGAACAGGCTGGGCTGGACTGACCTCCTTGGGGTGGGGGGGTTAAATTTATTTTAAATTGATTTTAGTGATTGGGCTTGTTTGGTTTAATTCTTTTTAAAATATTTATTGTTGTTTTTTAATTGTGAGTCGCCCCGAGTCCTCTTGGAGAGGGGGCGGCATACAAGTCCAATAAAATAAATAAAATAAAATAAAATAACACCCCCCCTTCCCTCCCCACCCCACTAACCTGCTTTCCCCTCCATTTTCCTATGCAGGGCAACCAAAGGAGACCCAGCTGATCAGCTGGGACTCAATGGGAGGCAGAGAATAGATGGGGTTGGCGGGGCCAGTCAGAGGTGGGATTGGCCGGTTCTCCAAACTACTACAAATTTCCACTGCTGGTTCTCCAGAACTGGTCAGAACCTGCTGAATACCACCTCTGCAAGGTTTGAGCCCACCGTGAGTCTCTTTCCCTTTGTGATGGACTGTGAGAAGAACCTTGGGAGGCAGAAGGGAGAGCTACAGGCAGGGCAAAGAACAGAAATATCAGCCCATAAAAGGCTTTGCTACTTGAATTTCTCCCCCTTCTGGCACTGATGATATTACAGTTGTGTCTGTCCCCTCCTCCTCCTCCTCCTCCTCCTCCTCCTCCTCCTCCTCCTCCACTTCCTCTCTGTAAGAAGACAAGAAAAACGTCTGCAAGAAGTCAACCAAGCTCAGAGAGCATCAAGCAAAGGGCTCCAAAATTTATGTTGTTAAGTGAGACATTTGTTAGGCGAGTTTTTGCCCCATTTTACGACCTTTCTTGCCACAGTTGTTAAGTGAAGCATTGCCGTTGATCAGTTAGTTCACCCAGTTATGAAGCGAATCCGGCTTCCCTATTGGCTTGGCTTTGCAAGAAGGCCGCAAGAGGGGAACACATGACCCCGGGGACACTGCAACAGTCATAAGTACATGCCAGTTGCCAAGCATTCCAATTTGGACCACGTGATTATGGGGACATAAGGGTGAAAAACGGTCCTAGGTCACCTTTTTCAGTGCCATTCTTTCTTTGAACAGTCAGTAATTGAGCTGTTATAAACGGAGGACTTCCTGTGCCTATTTGAGGTCGATTCCACACTTCCGCTCATAATTGAGGATTAATGTCAACTCATAAAGCATTCCTGGCTTGCTCTCGAGTTGCCATAAGAAGGGGGGGGGGAGATCTGATGGAGCACTTTGGTTGCTATGACCAGAAGCACATTCCACACATACCTTTCTCCAGATTGTGTCCTGGGTTACCAGAGCCAGCTGGAGAGGCATGTTTTCTACAGCCCGGGGAAAGTGCTCCTGTGTTGACCCAGGGCATGGCACAAAGGCAACAGTCAGATAATCAATAAGAGTCCCTTTAATGGCTCCAACTTTGCCCCCAATGTCCAGGTTACCTTCTGGCTGGAGAAAAACTCTCCCAGGAACAGCCTTTGACTGCAGAAAACGAAGTCCAAAACAGAGTAAACACAAACTGTAACTTTAAGTCCAATCAAGCCAAACTGAAGTAATTAGTTGGGCAGGCAGAAGCAGAAATTTCAGACATGAAGGCATGGCAATAACTCACACAGTTGGAAAGATGCCAGGAACACAGATAAGTAAAGGCAACACAGGATAAAGTCACGTTTGCTCCCAGCAGACACCGCTCTCAGCTTGCATTTCTTTTAAAGTCTCATTCCCAGCTGCGGCTAATGAAGGGAATCAGGGCCCTTTCCTACCCCGTAAGCCATGCAACCCACTTTGCTCTCTTCTCTGACCCTCCCTGCGTGCCCTAGGATGAAGAGGGGGTGGGCCTGGGTCTTCTTCTGAACTCCCCCTCCCTTGTTCTACCTCTCCCCTGCTCGGCCCAGCCAGACTTTGCCCTTCCCCAGTTTCTTCCACAGCCAAGGGAGCCACACTCCCACTCCCTGTCAGCTGCTCGGCCTCTTCCTCGGATTCAGACTCTGACAGGGGCATGACAGGCTGGAGAATGTGATTTATGACACACCTTAGGAGGAGGGGGGAAACAGGGTCATAGGTGGGCAATAAATTAGTAGGGCAGAGCCAACTGCACTTGGGAAAAGTGCCAACATGTTGCTCCTAATCAGTAATTAGATTTCTTTTGAAACTTGGCTCGAGGTTCATGAATTAATTTGGGCATCCGTGGGAACCCTGACAAACATTTCTCCTGTCTTTGGTAGAATTTAAGCCATCATGGTGGTTCTTTTTAAGGTAAATCTTAATATTTGTTTTGCAGATGAGGGTCAGTGGACCGAGAGAGGGAAGATCTCCCCTAAGCTGCCCGGCTGTTAAATCGAGCGGCTTTATCCCCGACTCAGCATATTAAAAAAAAATCCCTTCTATGCTTCGTTATGGCCTAAATCCATTTTCATTCGTCGAGTTTTTCAAACCAATTTTCCTAATGATCCGGTAAAACATATTGGAAATGGCTTATGGCCAGCTTTTATTTAAATGATGGTAATTGGGTAATTGTAGCCTCCCAATTATTTTGATATAGCTGTTTTATTTAACGTTCAATTGCATCTTTTGTTGGCTTCTCGGCGCACGTAAATCTTCCGTCCCTTTAGAGCTGTCAAAGGAAAAGGTTTTATCTGTTGCTCTAGCTTAATTTCTCAAGGAGGTCTGTTACTTTTATCTTTTAATACCCTTTTAATAAGCCTTTATTGGTTTGGATCCTGTAATGGAATGCCCCCCCCCCAACGAGATAGCTGTTAATATATTTCCTGTTAGGGGTTTTCCCTTCTTTAAAAAAAACAACAGAAAATTGTGTCCCAAACCCTAAAAGGATAAGAAGGTGTTGTTCACAACATACATAATTTGATAACTAAAATTATTCTAAGCATTCCCAATACTTTGTACTGTACATTGAACTGAACTTGCGTTCATCTTTCAGTTCATGAAATATTCCAATACCAAGAAACCCAACCCAACTTAACATTAACCAGGAACTTTCCTTTCCTTCTCTTCTCTTCTCTTCCTTTCTTTTTCCTTTCCATTCCTTCCATTTCTTTTCCTTCCTTCCTTCCCTTCCTTTCCTTCCTTCCTTCTTTTTCATTCCCTTCTTTTCATTCCTTTTTCCTTCTTTCCTTCCATTCCCTTCCTTCTTTTCCTTTCCTTTCCTTCTTTTTCCATTCCTTCCCTTCCCTTCCCTTTTTTCCTTCCCTTCCCTTTCTTTCCCTTCCCTTCCCTTCTTTTTCCATTCCTTCCCTTCCCTTCCCTTCCTCTCCCTTCTCCCCCTTCCTTTTCCCTCTTCACCCCCCTTTCCTTTCTATATTTATATTTGGTGGTTTCCTTACAGACGATTCACTACCCAGCTAGGCAACATCATCAGCGCTAGAATGGAGCGGGCATTGGCACTGATGATGTCGCCTAGTTGGCTCACCCGAGCTCAGAGAGCACTCACCGTCCAACCCTGGGCTACAAATCCTCTCTTCCATCAACCGCCTTGCTTCTCATCAGACTCAGCCATGGGCTGGATGAGACCGGTTGGCGGTCAAGGTTGGCACCGCCCGAGAAAGTCCAAATTCTTGCCTTTCCCCCAACCCCATCCTTTTCCTCCTAAAGCGGAGGGATTTCCCTAAGAAAGTCTCGCCTGTGGGGGAAGAAGGGAAAGGAAAAACAAAACCAAAAAGGCCCAAGCAGATTGCGGTTATGGATTTACAAAGGATTAAAGTTAATTAAAGAGCTCTTAGTGGCCCCTATTTCCTTCTGTCTGCCAGCTATTTAGATGCTAATGTGTGGCCTGCCAGGAAGGGAGAGGACAGATGTCAGCAAGTGGGCATCTTCCCCTACCAGGGAGCGCTAAAAAATTAATGAGATTATTTTATTTATACACACAGACACACACACAAAATACAGATATTGCTTGTTTTCAGAAGTACGCGATCCGAGCGGATATAATTCACATCATTAAGGGTAGCATCTCGCGCTGCATAATAATAATCTCCCGCATTATCACGGGGTAACGTTTTAATGCATAAATAAAGAGAGAATGCAACCAAAAATGGAAAGAAATGTTAATGCTAAGAAAAATGTCTATTCCTTCCCCCCCTCCCTCCCTCCCTCCCTCTCTCTCTCTATATATATATATGTCTTGGTGTATTCGGGTCTTGTCCCATGTAAGATTGAGAGTATCTTGGCGATGTTTCGACGAGATCCCACTCGCCATCTTCAGACTGGTGTTCTTTGGCTTTGTGCTTGTGCCAGCAAAGCGTGATCTGAGCTGCCTTCTCTCTATAAATACTGGAGGGGAGGTGTGGTGTGCTGGCTCTGTTGTAAGCGGGTTGATTGGCTATGTTGTTGGCTGTGTTGTCGCTTCTTGATTGGTTGATGGAATTGATGTTTGCTGATTGGTTGGCTGTGTTGTTGGCTGTGTTGTTGCTTCTTGATTGGTTGATGGAATTGATGTTTGCTGATTGGTTGGCTTTTTCATAAGAGCCTGTGTGGCTGAGGTAGTGGCTGTGTGTCCTTCAGCCTTTTGTGTTGTAGACACATAGCCACTACCTCAGCCACACAGGCTCTTATGAAAAAGCCAACCAATCAGCAAACATCCATCAACCAATCAGCAACAACAACACAACCAACCTAAACAGAGCCAACACCACACCTCCCCTCCAGTATTTATAGAGAAGGCAGCTCAGATCACGCTTTGCTGGCAGAAGCACAAAGCCGAAGACACCAGCCTGAAGATGGCGAGTGGGATCTCGTTGGCGCCGCCAAGATACTCTCAATCTTACATGGGACAAGACCCGAATACACCAAGATCTACATACCTTTACCCGTGAAAATCTATGAAAACAAATATATATGTATGTATATATATACTTACTATCTTGTAAGCGATTGACAAATCAAATAAATAAAAAAATAAAAATAAAAATAAAAAATAAGCAAGTTTCAGAGGCACTGGTAGTACTACTATGAATTTTAAAGGAGAACCCCAAGTCCGGTAGACGAGGAAAGGCAGTTATTAGCAAATCCTCAGAAGAAGCATCAGTTACCTGGATATTTAGCTGACTTCTGAATGCTCTCAAGCGCTGCTTGGTTTCTTGTGGTTTCTTGCCACCTTGAATTTAATTTAACTGCCTTGTTGCCACTGGCGATCCGCAGCACATTCATGGAAACTCCCCGTAGGCAAAGGAGCAAGCTAGCAAGAAAATGCAGATTAAATCTCATTTGCCTTGGCTGACTCTTTTGTGATTATGCAGAACAAGGAGTGATAGACAAGAGCACTGCTGTGTTTCCTCCCTGGCCAGTTCGTGGTGCATTAGCTTTGCAAAAAATGTTTACCTACCACTCTCTGATTCTACAGTCACCCTTGTGTGCGTGGAAAAGAAAGCTGGCGAAGTCCAAAGTTTTAATTTTGTAAATGTGGTTTTGGTTTGGACATCATCAGTTAGAGGGAAAAAGCAGCCGCTTCTACCATGTGAGACTTCTAGGCTAAGCTAGAACTGTGGGAACTAGGTAACACTGTGAGTACTAAAACGGTTCCTATTTGCAAAGCCCACTCAATTCTAGCATGTTCAGGTCTCCTGCTTGTGAAGGGGGCTGGACTAGAACACTTCTAAGGTTCCTTCCAACCAGGAGTGGGCTGCTATCGGTTAGGCCCGGTTCAGGCGAACCCTTAGCTAATTTTATGGGTGTGTGATGACCCGTAGCCTCTCAAAACAACCCAAAACATGAATTAAAGTCTGGCAATGCCTTCAACTTAACTGTTTTATTAGTCACGGTTTACAGTTCCAAAAGTAAATAATGAGGCAAAAGGAAAAACAAGAACAAACCATAGTGGCGAGAGTTCCGAAATCAAACCAAGATAGGTAATCATACGTTCCAAGCAGATAACCAGGGAAAGTCCTTGGGAAGCACGCCAACAAATATAAACCTCATTCAAAAGAAACACTAACTTTTACTCCAGCAATTCTGCATATGCAGTTACAAACTTATACACATAGCTCCCAGCTGTAAGCCCTGAGGAGGATCATGGCCCTCTCCTCCTGAGTAGACCATGCTTTTTCCTGATCCTCTCCTCCCTGCGTGCCCTGGGATGGATAGGGGATGGGCCTGGATCCTCCTCTGATTGCTCAGCCGGCCTCTGCCCTTCCCCAGCCTCCTTCACCACCTCTGGAGCCACACTCCCACTCCCTGTTGGCTTTTCCTCCTCTTCCTCGGAGTCAGTCTCCACCAGGGACAGGACAGGGTGGTTTGGCAAACCCGTAAATCCCACCACTGGCTGGCCCCACCCACCCCTCCCCTCCCAGGAGTCCCCACGTGGTCCATTTTGGATGCCAGGTAAGTACAGGGCCTAGAGGCTCGGGGAGGGTGAAAAATGGGCCTCCCGGAGGCTCTGAAAACGGGCTTGTTTCTGGCCTCCAGCGGGCCTCCGGAGCCCCGGGAGGCTGTTTTCACCCTCCCAGAGACTCGAGGAAAGCCTCCCTCCCCCCACCGTGTGCAGGAGACCAACTAAGCCACGCCCACCCAGTGCCCCGGCAGAAAACCAGTTGCTAAATTTTTTGAAGCCCACCCCTGCTTCCAGCCCTGTTATTCTGTTATTCTTAAAATCATGCCGGGGGGGGGGGACCCTTGGTGTGATAGCCACCAATTCCGTGACAGATGTTGCAGTCACTTAGTTCAGTCCCAGGAGGAGGAAGCAACATGAGATAATTGTGAAATGGCTCAACCAGCCAGATGTCAGGCACCCAGGGGAAATCTGTCCACAGAGTCAAAATATTTAAGGTTGCATCACATTAATTCACATTAATCTGCTTCAGGGAGCTAAAACTATCAGGGTTCTACTTTGAAGAGACTGGGGGCTTGGGGGGGAGGGGGAAATCCTTGGATTTCCACAATAAATAAGTGCAAAGTTTGAGCCACAAAGTTTTCAGGCAGATGGGAAAAACAAACTTAAATCAGTGCGCCTCACAAATCTGCTTCAACGTTTTCAGCCATGAACGAAGGCGAATCTGTGTGTCCCAGGATAATGTTGCAGGCTCCAATAAGGGTCGGTCACCCAGACTAGAGATTTAGTCTTTTGATGTTTCAGACTCGTCCTGGAGCCCATCCTCAGGGATCTTCTCTCTAGCAGACTCTGTGCTTTGGACTATTTTGTGTTCAGTTCCTGTTGTGTGTGGCTTTTTAGCTGTTGATTGGGGTGTTGATGGCTGGCTATGAAATCAATAATATTTCCTTGTTGCCTCCTAAATACTTGAGAAGCTGGTGGTAAATCAGCACTCCTGATTGACGTTTCCCGGGCTTCAATTACTTCCCTGGCTGTTTCTGTGCCTGCTCGTCCAAGAATCTTGGTAGCAGCAAAACTGAATGTATCTGTTTTGAAGCATCGTCAGAACAGAGAAGGCATTAGTTCCCTCATTTTCATGTCTTCTCTTTTGCTTCCAGGGCCGCCTCTTGAGAAAGAGATAGAATATAGAAATACCGTGTTTCCCCAAAAGTAAGACCCTGTCTTATATTTTGTTTTGCCACCAAAATAGGCACCAGGTCTTATTTTCAGGGGAAGTCATTCACTGACTAATCTCACTTGTGTGTGCCGCCTCCGACCTCCTTCTCACTGTCCGAGGCCTTCAAGAACTTCTTCTGCAGCCGGCAATGTTTTCCTGAAGGCCTCTGCAGCTGGTAACAGAGCTCATGATTGATCCCGAGCCTTGTTATCAGCTACAGAGGCCTTCAGGAAAGGTGTTGGGGTGTGCAAGGCCTGGCTACAACTGTCCAAAGGTAAGTAGTAGGACAGCTCCACCTGCCTCCATCCCCACCCTAGCTTAATTTTTACCCGTGCACTCTGGAGTGGGCAGGATCTTAATTAGGGCTTATTTTGGGGGTTGGGCTTATAATGGGCACACATGTAGAAATCAAGCTAGGACTTACTTTCAGGGTAGGTCGTATTTTCGGGAAACAGAGTAACCGCTAAAGCAACAGAATAGTGTTTCTTAACCTGGCCAGCTTGACGATGGTGGACTTCAACTCCCAGAATCCCCCCGCCAGCCTGGGAGTTTGAATTCCACCCAAGGTTGAGAAACACGGCAGTGGAATCGTCTTGAACTTCCAAGTGTTTCTTCCTTCTCGGACCCACACAAAATGTAGTCCCTTCACTGCGGTTCCTACACTTATTTATTAACCGGTATGGATGATAAAACATCCATGCTAAGTTTTGCTGCTGCCCTGCCTTTTCCTTAGGAAATTTGGGAAGGAAAGTGATGGGATATAATTTTACTTTTTCTCAGTCCTTTAGGCCATCTCTCCTTGCAAGCGACTCTTCACAGCGGTTTTCCCTCCCCCCAGAACCACCCAAGAAACTCTGTGTATTTAATATGCCAGGAAATCATTCTGCCTATAATTAACTGCTGGTAGAATGAAACACACCAACTGCGTCTCTGGATAATAAATTACCAAGCCTTTTCAACTGTATCGGAAACAGAAACACAACGTTTTCCCTTTGCTGTTCACATACTTCGAGTTAATTATTTGGGATGGGTTACAAGCCTCTTGCAAGTCCTAGCAGGTTTTGGGCAAGCTCTTATTTATACCTGGCAGTTTTAAGCCCCTTCCCCCATTCAGCTCAGGAATCAACCCCTTCTTTTATTTTCCCGACGTTTGGTGCTTCTCATTATTTTGGGAAACTGTGACTCTAGAAAGAAGGCAGAGAAGAGCCATGAAGATGATTACGAGGCTGGAAGCTAAAAGATGCAAAGAACGAAACTTCTTCCAAGAAAAACAAAGGAAGCCCAGTTACCTCTTGGAAAAAAAGCTCCTTTGGGACAACCTGGATGACTAGAGAAGCCAAATGGACCTTTTGCTTTGACCCAAACCTTGTTCCAAGTAAACAAACACCGAATAGAGATAAAAGCAAAACCTTTTAATGCTTCTCTGCGAATTCCGTTCATTCATGGTTAAAAGGCTATTAAAACGAATTGTCTCTGATAAGAACAAGCCTTGCCCAGGTTGTCCAAGGCTGCCCAGAACACTAGATAAAGTTACTAAGAAATATTTCAAACACAAAGGGTCTCCAAACACCAACCAAGATAGTCCGAACTTCCACAAGGCTTGAAGGGCAAGAACTTCTTTGCTTCCTGCAAAGAACTTCGGTTTCTCAGCTGGCTTTTATCTCTTGAGGGAAGGGCCATTACCTTGCAGCCTTACTCCCGAGTCGCCCATGCTGCTGCAGCTGCTCTTTCCTTCTTCGAGCAGCCCTATGCGCATGCGCACTGGGCACGGGCTCCTCGGGGGGCCTCTTCCTCACTGCTGCCACCCTCCACAATCTCCAAAGGCAGCACTCCACTCCCTGATGGTCCTGGCCCCATCCCTGCATCACACACAGGACCCTCATCGGAGTCCTCGCACTCCGAGACCTCAGCCATCCACACCTGCTGCTGGTGAACCACAACACCTTTCTCGCTCGTTTCTACAGCATTAGAAGCTGCTTCCTCCCCCTTCCCTGCCTCACACCCCATTCTTTGCCTGCCCCATGCATTCCTCCAAGGAACCCGATAGCACCCAATGGCGGAATCCATCCCTGGCAGCCGCCCCAGAGCCACAAACTCAACTGTTAATTAATAATTCTCAGCTTGCGCGCCCTCTTGCCTGGGCAAAGCATCCTGGTTTGAAAACCTCTCCCTCTATCTTGGAGCAGGCATGCAGAAACATCCCATTTTCAGCTATACGTATTTGCTCCCCTCCTCTTCCCCAAAAAAATCACTTACCATGCCGGCACTTGAAATATGTCTTTTGCGATAAGCTTTAAAACCCTACCCGGATGAAACGTTTATTAAACATTTAAATTGGCAGCCAGGCGTTTGGCTCTCAAAAGTTTCTTTGGGGGAGAAAGTGGAAGAGGCAGGGATGGGCCCGTCTTCATTGCCCCCCCCCAACTTAGCAACGTGCTTCCCACAACCTCGCGATGCTGGACCGGTGGTTTGAGTCTGTTTTGCCTGGAATTTATCAGCTGCAAAAGATGTCGTTCCCCCCCCCCCCCAGATCAAGGGGTCACAAGAAAAGCATTCAGTTTTGGGAGAAGTTGGCACTTGTCAGTCAGTCCGTGCACTGACAAATCCAGTCGTGGTTTGTTTCCTTAGCCTGTTGTGTCAACCCAATTCCATAGAATAACAAGAGTTGGAAGGGGCCTTGGAGGTCATCTAGTCCAACCCCCCCTGCTCGAGCAGGACAGTCAATTCCAAGTATTAGCCTCTACCTAGGAATGAACTCGCAGCCTCCTTGATTACAGGGATTTGCTATGAATAGTTTAGGCTTATGGATAGAAGGGAATATTTATAGCCAAGGGTTGAACTAGGGGATCCTGGGTGCTGCTTGAGCTTGTAGACGTTTCATTGCCCAACTAGGGAATGTTGTCAGTGCTAGAAGGAAGTGAGGTTTGCAGAGAGGAGGAGGAGGGCTGTGGGGTCCTTGATTGTTTCCTTGCAGACATTTCATGACCCAACCAGGAAACATCATCAGTGCTAGTGAGGGTGCCTTGTTCCCTGCTTATACACAATATATATAGCTCTGAGTGTGCTTGATTTCTTGCAGATGTTTCATGACCCATCTAGGGAACATCATCAGTGCTAGAAGGGAGTGGGATTTTGTGGAGAAGAGGAGGAAGAGGAGAACTAGTAGGAGGATTGTGGGCTCCTTGGTGTTCTCTGAGCTTGGTTGTTTTCTTGCAGACGTTTTGTGACCCAACTAGGTAACATCATCAGTGCTAAAAGGAAGCGGGGTTTGCGGAGGGAGGACTGTGGTGTCCTCGGAGCTGTCTGAGCTGGTAGTTTTGTGGATGTTACATTACCCAACTAGCTAACACCATCGATGCCCATCATCAGGAGAATGAGGTGATTCTTGGGTCGCATTTCCAACCATTCCAGCACCCTAAAATAAGATGGATTGTGGCAGCTCCCTTCTCCCTGTCTCCTCCAGTCCATCCAGAAGGTGTGGCTCGCACCCCAACTTCCTCCCTGCTTCTGCCTCCCCGGATGGCTGCAAGCCCACCGGCACCTCCACGTCTCCGTTTCTTTCTTTGTTTCATCTGTCCCAGCGTGCAGGGACAGCATCATTAGTGGAATAATGTGACGGCGGTAATTAGTGTGGGATTTGCAGGCGGCGATGCCTTGTTTCATCGCGGCAAAGCCCGACCTCTTTCATCGGAGCCCCGGCCATCTGCTTCGTTCCTTAACTAAAAGTTGCGCCGTTACAGAGCGAGTTTATTAAGAGCGGCCGCTCGAGTGGAAAACGGGAATGGTGGGGCCTCCTTCCCAACTCAGCCGTTGCCGGAATCTGCCTCCGGACGACACCCTGGAGGACCATTTAGTCCTGCTTTAGTGCATTTCGGAGAAGAACGGCGACGTTGGGCTTGGCAGCAGCTGTTTTTTTGTTGGAGGGGGGAGAAGAGCTTTTAAACCAAACGATCCATCAGGCTGCTGCAGCACCCACCGTCTTTAATTAATTAACACGTGCGGGCGGTCCTCGACTTAATGACATCACGTTTTTGTTGCAAAGAGAGATGGTTGCTAGGTGAGTGGTGGTCCCCCCATTCTGCCCCCTTTCTCGCCACAGCGGGTTCAGGGAATCCCTGTAGTTGTTAAGTGGGTGACATGGTTGTTAAGTGAACCTGACTTCCCCATTGAGGGCCAAAGGTCAAAAAAACGGGATCCCGTGACCTAGGGAACATTGCAACCATCATAAATGTGAGATGGTTGCTAAGTGTCTGAATTTTGATCAGTGACATAGGCCTGTTTTTCACACTTACGACCATTGTAGCATCCCCAGGGTCATTGGATCAAAATTATTCCTCCTCCTCCTTGCAAACTCCACTTTCTTCTAGCACTGATGATGCTACCCAGTTGGGTCATGAAACGTTTGCAAGAAATCAAGCAAGCTCAGAGAACACCAAGGACTTCAAAGCTCCTCCCCCCATAACTGACTCGCATTTATGATGGGGTCACGCAATCTCCTTTTGTGACCTTCTGACAAGCAGAGTCAATGGGGAAGCCGGTTTCACTTAATAGCCGGGCGATTAACTTAACAAACTGCAGTGCTTCACTTGACAACGGTGGCAAGGGAGGCCGTAAAAGGGGACAAAGCTCATTACACAACCCTCTCGCTTAGCAAAAAAAGAGAGGAATTTTTGGCTCAATTGTGGCCATCAGCCGAGGAACGCCTGCATTTGCCGAAGTTTCCTTCGGCCGATCACGTTTGAGGCCGACTCGCCACGTCCCTGTGCAGCCTCTGAGCCCAAAGGACGATCCAGAACGTATTTGAGTCCATTAACAAGATGCCTTTATGGCTCTAAAAAAGCCCTGCCAGTGTCTTCTTTTCGAAAAACCGTGGTGTGAATGATCTTGAACCTCCCCATTAAGTATGGAGGCCGAGGAGAGGCCGTGTGGATGCATATTCATAAGCACCTCAGCACAATATACTTGATTCACTCACTTTGTAGCAAATCTGGTAGACTCACCAAGTGTCGTAGAGTCATCGGCCGTTGTGTGTGTAGGATAGGATAGGATAGAATGCAGAATAGAATAGAATTGGAATGGAATAGAAAGAGGAATAGAGATAGGGGTAGAGGTAGAATAGAGCAGAATAGAGCAGAATAGAATAGAATATAGGAATAAAGAAATAGAATAGAATAGAATAGAAAATGGAATAGAATAGAAAATGGAATAGAATAGAAAATGGAATAGAATGGAATAGAAATAGAGTAGAGTAGAGTAGAGTAGAGTAGAATAGAACAGAATGCAAAATAGAGTAGAATATAGAATAGAATGAATAGATGGGATGGGGATAGAATGAAATAGAGTAGAATAGAATAGAATAGAATAGAATAGAATAGAATAAGAAATGAATGGAATGGAATGGAATGGAATGGAATGGAGTGGAATGGAATGGAATGGAATGGAATGGAATAGAACAGAACACCCACAACTTCTGGTGGCAACTTCTGTTCCACTGGTTGATTGTTCTCACAGTTAGGAAGTTTCTCCTTAGTTCTAGGTTGCTTCTCTCCTTGATTAGCTTTCATCCATTGCTTCTCGTCCTGCCTTGAGGTGCTTTGGAGAATAGCTTGACTCCCCTCTTCTTTGGGGCAGCCCCTCAAATACTGGAAGACTGCCATCATGTCCCCTTAGTCCTTCTTTTCTCTAGACTGGCCAAACCCCAATTCCTGCAACCGTTCTTCATACGTTTAATCTCCAGCCCTTTAATCCCCTCAGTTGCTCTTCTCTGCACTTTTTCAAAGTCTCTCTCTTTTTTGTAACGCGGTGACCAAAACTGGATGCAGCATTCCAGGTGTGGTCTTACTAAGGATTTTGATTCAAATAACTGTATGAATTGTCTTGAATCTTCCCTTTAGCTATGGAGGCAGAAAAGAGACCGTGTGGATGCATATTCATAAGCACATAAACAAATATACTTCATTCACTCACCCTGATTTATAGCAAATCAGGTAAGACCTGCCAGTATCGTAGAGTCATTGGCTGGTGCGCTGTGTGTGTGTGTGTGTGTGTGTGAGATTCAGCAACACCTTACTGTGTTTGAATTTGCAAAGATGAAAAACCCCCAAAGCTATTGATTCTTTCAGAATTTTCATTATTCTACAGAATAGAAGTTTCCCTCCCCCGAATCATTTATTCATGATTTTTGTATTGTGATTTTAATTAAAACAAGCCCTGCCGTTGCCTTGTGTAAAGGTTTTGTATTTTCCATTCAAGAAGAAAGAAAGGGGAGGTAAAAAAACAACAACAAAAACCCAACAAACCAATATTGCTCTAATGGAAACAGATTCTCCTTCACTTTTCAGCTTTGCTGGGTTTTGCTAACCGCTTAATGAAGCTACACTTCAGTGGTCTTTAGACACAGGCTGGCGATGTCCATTGGCTCCATTGTTAGAAAACGCGCCTTTAGAAGTTAAAAGGTAATCTACCTGGCTGGTTTTTCGTGTGAGCATTTTTGGGGCTAAACGCTCGACTGATCATTATTGTCGTGGATCACACAAGCCAGCCATACAAATTAGTTGTAATTACCGAAGTTCTTTCTCTCGTCTAACAATTGGCAACTGGTCCAGTATAGTCTAGACATAATTGAAGTATTACTTGGACATTAGAGACAATTAATTTTTTTTATCTGCCTTGCTAACTGCACTGTATGTAGTCCAGATACAATAGCTGCTCATATGCAAGTTTGGTCATGGGTTGTGTATGTTCATCAGCAAAGTGGTGTATGCATAGCTGTCAGACCTAGGTGCCAAGATGGAAGCCAGTTTGGTCTAATGATGAAGGTAGCAGGCTGGAAAGTGGGAGGTGTTGAGTTCTAGTCTGTGACTTCAGGCCAATCACCAGGAGATGGTAAATTCTAGTCTTAATCTAGTCATGAAAGCCAACTGGGTGACTTTGGGCCAATCACTAGAAGATGGTGACTTTTAGTCCCGCCTTAGTCACAAAAGCCAACTGGGTGACTTTGGGCCAATCACCAGGAGATGGTGAGTTCTAGTCCTGCCTTAGTCATGAAAACCAGAAGGTATCTATAATGCTATGGATTCCTGAAACTTAACCATCAACATCTAGGTTTGTTTACTTCTAGAAAGCCTATTGCGAAAGGTACCCCACTCGAAGCACAGTTGAATGTCACAATTTTGTGCTCTTTCCCATCCTTGTTGCCGATTCTTTCAATGTGTTGTGTGGTATCGGTACATCTTGAGCCACATTCTTTGGTGAAGGAATCAGAAAAGATTGCAAACCTTGCGCCTCCTACATACAAGTGGCTGAAATGGGCTATTTATTGTAAGAAGGGAATCAGAAGTAGAAACGGTGGATTTTGTGATAAACATAATTTGTCACTTGAACAAAAGTATGCACAATTGTCTTCACAGCCATTGGAAGATTCTTTAAGGGGGGAAAATAGTCTTTTCCTTGTTTTAACCAAGAAAGAATACACTGGCGAAATCTCCTTGGATCTTAACCAACCTTTCCTCCATTTTTTATTCCTATTTTTTAAAAACTGCAGTAGATTTGCAGCCCACCCCAATACCTTAAAAATCATACATGCCATTGGGTGGGGTGGGGCTCAGAAACAAGATAAGAATTCTAATGTGGTTGTCCGTGAACTTCAAGGAGGGAAACATTGTTAGGTATATTTAACATTTAGGGAACTCATTTGATCTACATCAGATCAGAAACGGCAAATGTTTTATTCTTAGGAAATGTTAGCTAAACCAGAATTGCACATCCTCATCCAGAGCGTTGGCTGGCGAGGATAAATGTCAGATGGTACGTTTAATTTTTTTTAATTTTTTGCAAGAGAAGAATAAATATGAAGCTTGGTTTTCAGCTGCTACACATATATTGTGTTAGAATATTTTGCCATGCAAAATACTTCCAGGTGAAAATTCTCTTGTCCCCCTTTCCCAGCTACAGATAGTCCTCAATTTATGATCACATTGGACACCCCCCCCCAAATTTCCATTGCTAAGTGAGATAATTTGTAATGCCCCTGTTGGAATCTGATTTAGAGGAAGAAGCCGAGCAGCTGACAGGGAGTGGGAGTGTAGTTCCTTTGGCTGTGGAAGATGGCTGTGGAAGGGCAAAGTCCGGCTGGGCAGAGTAGGGGAGAAGTAGAACAAGGGAGAGGGAATTCGGAAGAAGACCCAGGCCCACCCCCACTTCATCCTAGGACACGCAGGGAGGAATGGAGAAGGGAGCAATGTGGATTGCATGGCTTACGAGGGAGGAAAGGGCCCTGATACCCTTCATTAGCTGCAGCTGGAAACACACAGTGTATAAAAAAGGCAAGCTGCATACAGCAAGCTGTTGGGAGCAAACGTGACTTTATCTTGTATCATTGTGGTTTATCTGTGTTCCTGGCATCTTCCCAACTGTGTGAGTTTGGCTGTGCTTTCAAGTCTGCAATTCCTTCTCCTGCCCTGTCAAGCTAATTACTTCCGTTTGTTTTGTATGGATTTTAAGTTACAGTTTGTGTGTACTTTGTTTTGGACTGAATTTTCTGCAGTCAAAGGCTGTTCCTGGGAGAGTTTTTCTCTAGCCAGAAGGTAACCAGGACATTGGGGGCAAAGTTGAAGATAACAAAAGGACTCTTATTGCTTATCTGACTGTGTTGCCTTTGTGCCACGCCCCTTTGGGTCATCACACAGTTGTTCAGTGAGTTTTGCCCCATTTTATGACCTTTCTTGCCACTGTTCTTAAGTGAATCACTGCAGTTGATTAATTAGTAACCCAGTTGTTAAGTGAATCCAGCTACTCCATCGACTTGGCTGGTCAGAAGGTTGCAAAGGGGGACTCACATGACCTTGGGACACTGCAACTGTCATAAGTATATGCCAGTTGGCAAGCATTTGAATTTTGATCATGTGACCCTGGGGATGCTGCAATGGTCATAAGTGTGAGAAACGGTCATTTTGTCAGTGCTGTTGTAACTTCATACGGTCACTAGTTGTAAGTCAAGAACTAGCTGCACGTACAAAAAAAAAATGCAAGCAACATCACCCAATCACGGTTTATCGAAATCTGCGGATGAAGATTTTTCTAACCCAAGACTGGTTTCCCCTCATTGGTTTTCTACTGTTGCAAGAGTTGCCTTCAGCACACTTATAACTGAAGTTTGTAAATGTATTTATAAAAAGGCCTAGATAAGCAATTATTAGAGTCCGCTTCTTGCAAAATGTACTTTCCTTGCAACTTCTCCCCGCCCCCAAATGAGATTTGAGTCGTGAGTCATTCCATTTTGGGGCAATTCTAATCAAGGTGTTCATCATTTAATCATTTCTTTTGCTTTGTCGGAACGCCAGTCTAAAAACCCCAGAATTTGCTCCTTTCAGCATTCACTCACACAAGTTGATATCGCTCTGTCCTTATATGTTTATCTAGGAAACAGCTATTTTTCCACTTACTCCTCTGATTCCTAGCAAGAACGTCCTTCCCTCCATTGTAATTGGGGACTGGAGAATGGTTGCCTCCAGAGGAGAGAAAAATAATGAAAGGAACAGGACTAGCTCTGGTTTTATGGTTGGTCACTCAGCCAGCCAGATGTTCAGACTGGATTTGGCATTTTTGGTCCACCTATCAATTCCTTCCCAAGAACTTGGGACAGGCAGGTATGGATTGTGATGCCCCGGGGCGTGGCACAAAAGCAACACAGTCAGATAATAAATAAGAATCCCTTTATTATCTCCAACTTTGCCCCCAGTGTCCAGGATACCTTCTGGCTGGAGAAAAACTCTCCCAGGAACAGCCGTTGACTGAAGAAAATTAAGTCCAAAACATGGTCAACACAAACTGTAACTTAAAGTCCAAACAAGCCAAACTGAAGTAATTAGTTTGGCAGGGCAGGAGCAAGAATTTCGGACGTGAAAGCACGGCAAAACTCACGGCTGGGAAGACTTCAGGAACACAGATAAGCCACGACAACACAGGATAAAGTCACGTTTGCTCCCAGCAGCCTGCCGCACACACCCTGCCTTTCTTATCAACTGTCTTCCCAGCTGCAGCTAATGAAGGGAATCAGGGCCCTTTTCTCCCCCGTAAGCCACGCAACCCACATTTCTCCCTTCTCCGTTCCTCCCTGCATGTCCTAGGATGAAGAGGGGGTGGGCCCGGGTCTTCCTCTGAATTCCCTCTCCCTTGTTCTACCTCTTCCCTGCTCTGCCCAGCTGGACTTTGCCCTTCCCCAGCCTCCTCCATAGCCAACGGAGCCACACTCCCATTCCCTGTCAGCTGTCCGGCTTCCTCCTCAGATTCAGACCCTGACAAGGGCATGCCACGGATGTTCTCATGGGGTTAAAGGTCTCGTCGCAGGATTTCAGCTCTTCCAAGCCAAGCTGCCTTTTGCAATTGACCGATGGGGAAGCTGTCAATGCTGACGGTGCCCAGTTACTATTGTTAGGGTTTGTCACCCAGTCAGCCAGATGTTCAGCCTGGATTTGGCATTTTGGTCAAATGCCAAGACCTTCCCAAGGACCTGAGATAGGCAGATGTGGATGTTTTGACGGGATCAAAGGTCTCGTCGCAGGATGGAAACCGTCCTGACTAAAACTGCCTTTGATCATATAAAACCAATACTTGAAGACTTTTCAAATCCACAGAGCCTTCTTTGCATTTGCAAAAGCAAAAAAAAAAAAACCATAAGCATCGTAATTTTGCTGTGTGAAACCAAATAATTTTGCAGGAATTTTAATGCATGGAGGTCATAAATACAATCATGTAAAAATGTTAATTGCCAAACACATTTTGACCGGAAATTAAATGGAGCCTTCTTCAGAAGGAAACACATTTTTTCGCTTATATTCAGTGTATTTCGAAGCCGGTGACGGTTTTATGGATGAAGTTAAATTTCCCCCATTCTTTGCAACTGGCATCCAGAAATATCAAGATTCATTGCACTAATTTTCCTTCAAGCCGTTTTAGGCGCCAGTTAAAAATACAGATGCTTTGCTAAAAATATTTCTTATCGTAGCTAAATATCTTAACTCACCACGAGAAGCGATTCCCACCCCCCCCCACTAAGTTTTCCAATAACGAGAACAATATATTAATCTTCTCCTTAAATCATTGCCAATTAATCCAAGTATGAATTCAGTTTTCAGGAGCAAAACGGCTTCCGTGTTGTACTTTCAACACTCGGCTGAAAATATAATCACAGTTGTGTTTTCCAAGACGGCATTTTAGCCTGGTTTTTTTCGCTTAATGTCAAAAAGGGAATGAGCTGTATGTTTGCTTTTAAATTAACAGCTGAAATTCACTCGGGTGGAAATAAAGCAAATTTAACTGTGGCTAAAATTTGTCATTAAAAAGTTATTATGAAAGCAGACCAGTCTACATTCCTTCTCTTTTGCTGTTAATGACAAACAATTTATCTCTCCCTCTCTCTCCCTCCCTCCCTCTCTCCCTCCCTCCCCCTCTCTATATATATAATTAAATAAAATAGGAAAGAGGCTGTATTTTCACTCAGAAAATAGTGCAAAAGGCATAATATAATACAACTGTAGTGAAGGGAGTCAGTTTAGAGATTTATGGGTCAATAAAGCAGACAATTACAGCTTGTTTATAAAAGGAAGAGGTCCGGTTTTTTTGACCTGCAAGCAACACCGAGACTCTAATAATGATAATTCTAGTGTCTCACTTGAAACAATAAAAGTCAATAGGAAGATATAGGATTTCAATAAAATTATGACACTATATAAACTTTCTCCCCGGAACACGTTTTCCCCACAAATATCTGATTGACTTTAGTTAGATTTGTAACTTTAATTTTGTTTCCATTGATTTTTGTGGCCAATAACTAATTAGACACTCACTGTCAAATAGCCCGGATCGTGGAAGAAACTATAAAGGCAAACCAGCATAAGGGACAATATGCTAGAAAAGTCCAAATGAACTGTGTGAATAAGTATACCATTAATACGCAAATTTAGGCTTTGTTTGGTACGTTTTCTGCTGTTTTTTTGCTCCACTTTTGCAAAGAGAACACAACCTGGAAGTGTCACTGAAATAAGAAGTTAAGAGTAGATCTGTAGCTGATTTTTATTGTACTATTGTTCTCTTTTTTTTAAATACAAAATGCAAAGCAATTAATAGAATGGATAGAATTAATAGCAAATGCAAAGCAATTAATGCACAAGTCTTACATATTAGTTATCCTGGGTGTGTTGTGTTAATTGTTATTGATGGACCTGTTTTTATCCCAAATGCTGTTTGATGTCTATAGAATAACAAGAGTTGGAAGGGACCTTGGAGGTCTTCTAGTCCAACCCCCCCCGCCCCCATTCAAGCAGGAGACCCTTCAGACAAATCTCTTTTGAAACCATCCTTGCCCTGTTCTTCATTAGCTTATCTTTCCTGCTTTGAACCATCATGATCACATGAAGTGTTAGTACTGCTTTATAAGGCCTTGGTAAGACCACACTTGGAGTACTGGGTCCAGTTTTGGTCCCCCATGCTACATAAAAGATGTTGAGACTCTAGAAAGAGTGCAGAGAAGGACAACAAAGATGGTTAGGGGTCTGGAGGCTAAAACATATGAAGAACGATTGCAGGAATTGGGTATGTCTAGTCTGATGAAGAGAAGAACCAGGGATGACATTTCTGCTTTTGACTGCATGCAAGGAAAGTAGCAAAAGTCTTTGTTTCTCTCCCCCAAACTCCTCCAGAAATGAGTCTTTGGGACCCTGCAAGACATCCTGTTCTAAGAGGCTGTGCCGGCACAGCAAGTCTCACAAAGACTCGTTTCTGGCAGAGTTTGGGGGAGAGAAAGAAAGACTTCTGCTGCTTCTGCTGCTTTCCTTGCATGAAGCCAAAAGTCTCTCCCTCTCCCCGAGAACGGAGCTGGAGACGGTATCCTGCGATCCCAAATAAAGAACGATTGATCGGTAGGAAAACGGGGTGGGGAATTTTCCTGCAGACTTTTTGGGGATTTTCCCAGGGTCTCTGGTCCGCGGGATTTAAAATGATGAGTTTGGTAGTCCCTGAGGCCCAAAAGATTGGCGACTCCTGGACTAGATGACCTCCAAATTCTCTTCCAACTCTTTGTTATTCTGTTATTCTCTTCATCTGCTGGGCCACCACCAACCTTTCCTATCCAACCTTGCTCTAGTGTTTTGAACACCTCCATAATGTTTTTAACCCAGAGATGCTCTCTGCTGGCTTTTCTAACCACCCTGAATTTATAGCTTCCCCCTCCTTTGTCCTCCTCAGATAAACAATTAGGAAGCACTTGAGGTTTGACAGCCAATTTTGAAGCCTGCTTGGAATCCAGATGGAAAAGCAAGAGATCTGTTCCCCAAAAGCTACAGTTTCTGAAGTGCAGCCCTCCCCATAAGTCATTTCTTGGAGAGAGGCAGCTGAGTAAGCAACATGCCTTGGCAACTCCCCCAGTCTAGCGATTGGGACTTCCAGGAGAAGCAGTTCATGATGTTAGGTTAGCAAACACCGGCTAGATTCGGTCTCAGTCATTCAGATGACAATCAAGTGGGAAGAGGGAGCTCAGATCATAGAGGATGTGGTGACCCAGAGTATATCAGAAATATAACAAAACCCAAAACATAACTAAAAGTCCTTTAATGCCTTCAACTTGGCTTCACTGTTTAATTGTTAACAGCGTAGGAGTAAACTGTTTTCAAAATAACGTTTTCAAAGGAAAGAAACACAGTTCAAATTCAAAGAGCCGATAACGAAGCAAAAACCAAAAACAAACCGCACTGAATAAAGTTCCACAACAGACCAGGCTAGATAATTGCCAACTTCAGGAAGATAACCAGGTACAGTCCATTGGAATAACACCAACCAAGATAAACCTTCTACACTAATTTGTCTCCAGCATCTGTTAGCACACAGATCCAAACTCTCATGCAGATCTCACACCTGCAACCCATGAAGAGGATCATGGCCCTCTCCTCCCAAGTAGACCATGTTTTACCCTGATCCTCTCCTCCCTGTGCCCTAGGATGGATAGGGGATGGGCCTGGGTCCTCCTCTGACTGCTCAGCCGGCCTCTGCCCTTCCCCAGCCTCCTCCACCACTTCTGGAGCCACACTTCCACTCCCTGTTGGCTGTTCCTCCTCTTCCTCAGAGTCAGTCTCCACCAGGGGCATGACAGAGGACTTCCCTGGAGCTTGAGGGCAATACAAGGAGGACATTCTCACCATGCAGGAGCTTTTCAAGTACAAGCATATTGTATTTAATATAAATTTTAAACGAGGATGGGGTCTCATTGGTATTTTTTTTATTGTTTTATATTAGGTTTTTATCTTTGCAAGCCACTCAAAGTCACTGAGAATGAATTAGGTAGCCATATAAATTTTCTTCAATTTAAATAAATAAATAAACGTATCGTATCTTTCGTTTCTTTTATCATAGTCAACAGTCGGTCAAAATGGAAAGACTTGGGAATATAAAACAGCAGGAAAACTGTCCAGTGGAGGAATGGAAGTGTCGTGTCATGCCCCTGTCGGAATCTGACTCGGCGGGGGAGGCCGAACAGCAGACAGGGAGTGGGAGTGTGGCTCCATTGGCTGTGGAAGAAACTGAGGAAGGGCAAAATCTGGCTGGGCAGGGGAGAGGTAGAACAAGGGAGAGGGAGTTTAGAGGAAGACCCAGGCTCACCCCCTCTTCATCCTAGGGCAGGCAGGGAGGAACGGAGAAGGGAGCAACATGAGTTGCATGGCTTAAGGGGGAGGAAGGGGCCCTGATTCCCTTCATTAGCTGCAGTTGGGAACACAGTGTTTAAAAAGGAAAGTTGTGCACAGCAAGTTGTTGGGAGCAAATTGTGAACTATCTGGTATCGTCGTGGCTTATCTGTGTTCCTGGCGTCTTCCCAACTGTGTGAGTTTTGCTGTGCTTTCAAGTCTGAAATTCCTTCTCCTGCCCTGCCAAGTTAATTACTGTAGCTTGGCTTGTTTGGGTTTTTATTTAGAGTTTGTATGTACTTTATTTTCAGACTGAATTTCCTCCACTTAAAGGCTGTTCCTGGGAGAGGTTTTTCTCCAGCTGAAGGTGACCTGGACACCGGGGGGCAAAGTTGGAGATAATAAAAGGACTCTTCTTGCTTATTTGACTGTGTTGCCTTTGTGCCACGCCCCTTTGGGTCATCACGTGTCCCTTGTGTGTTCCACTTGTCCTCCGAATTGCATTGAATGGAAGCTTAACGGGTTTTTTCCCCTGTTTGTTCTTCCTTCCTTCCGCTTCTTCCCAGGCCCGTGACAGAATGAATTCCATTGTGCAATCCTACGACATTGAGATGAACCAATCGGAGCGCTTACTGCAACTCAACGTCCGCGTGCAAGAAGCCGAGGAGTTGGTGAAGAAGGGAGAAGCCTACTGCAAGGAAATGGAGGTAATTGAGGGCAAAAACATGAGGGGGTGTACCGGTAAAGGAGAACCTTTGTAGCTCAGGGTTGACATGAGGGGTCCTTGGTGCTTCTCTGAGCTTGGTGGGTTCCTTGCAGGCGTTTCATGACCCAGCTAGTGAACATCATCCGTGCTAGAAAAGAATGGGTTTTGCAAGTGGGGGAGAAGGAAGAAGAGGAGGAGGAATGTGGGATCCATGGTGCTCCCTGAGCTTGCTTTTCAATTGCATTGTACACCTTTGTTGTGCTTTGACAATAAAGATTTGGTTTGATTTGATTGCAGATGTTCCATGAACCAAACTAGGATCATGCTAGAAGGGAGTTGAGTTTGTGAGAGGGAAGAGGAGGAACTGTGAGCTCCTTGGTGCTCCCTGAGCTTGGTTGTTTTCTTGCAGACATTTCATGACCAAAATAAGCAACACCATCAGTGCTAGAAGGGAGAGTGTATTTGCAAGGAGGAGGAACTGTTGTTCCTTGAGCTTGCTTGTTTTCTTGCAGAACTTTCATGACCCAGCTAGGTAACATCATCAGTGCTAGTAAGGAGTGCAGTTTGCTGTCAGCTTATATTCTGGTGACTTGCTTGTCTGTGTGTGTGTGTGTGTGGGAGGTCTTAGAGATTCTTTGGATGGGCGGTTTACTGATGGCTCTTTGTCAGTTTCTTGATTGGGGTGTTGCTTATTTGATGGATGGTCTGAAGTTAACCTTGGAGTTCATCTATGCTGATCTGGGTGCTGGTTGCTGGTGGAGAGGCGCTGGGATCTTTTTATTCTCTTTTGGGCTGGTTGGTTGATGATCTCTTTTGCATAGAAAAAAACACATCATTCCAAAAGATTTCAAAAGTAAAAAAAAAAATTAAACCCTCTTGATTTATCTCCAGGTAGCAGCTGTTGTGGGCTAAGCAGCAGAATATCAAGCCATCATTAGCTTGTTGCTTTTTGAAGGAGAAAGAGAGACTGATTTAAGGGGTAGGGTTTTAGCCCCCCTATCCAACTACTTCCAAAGGGCACCCCAGGACAGACAGGAGGAGAACACCCAGGGGAATAAATTAAGACATTCCCCAAATGTCTTAATTTATTTCTGAGAGGCAGTTTGATGTTCTCAGCTACACCTAATGATGACCCAGTACCTCTTCGCCACAACATGCAGTTAGGAAATACAGATACAGCTTAACAGGGTTGGAAGGGACCTTGTAGGTCATCTAGTCCAACCCCCGGCCAAGCAGGAGACCCTACATCATTTCTGACAGGTGGCGGTCCAGTCTCTTCTTGAAAGCCTCCAGGGATGAAGCTCCCACAACTTCTGAAGGCAACTTCTGTTCCACTGGTTGATTGTTCTCACTGTCAGAAAAATTCTCTTTATTTCCAGATTGAATCTTTCCTTGATCAGTTTCCATCCGTTATTCCTTGTCTGGCCTTTGGGTGCTTTAGAAAATAGCTTGACCCCTTCCTCCTCTCTGTGGCAGCACTTCAAATATTGGAAGGCTGCTATCATGTTTCCCCTGGTCCTTCTCTTCACTAGACTTAGCCAGGGCCAGTTCCTGTAACCATTCTTCCATATATTTTAGCCTCCAGTCCCCTCACAATCCTGGTTGCTCTTCTCTGCACTCTTTCTAGAGTCTCAACATCTTTATAGTATGGTGACCAAAACTGGATGCAGTACTCTAGGCGTGGTCTTACTAAGGCTTTATAGAGTGGTCTTAGTACCTCCCTTGATCTTGGTTGTATCCCTCTGTTAATGCAGTTTAGGATTGCATTGCACTTGTGTTGGCTTTCCTGTCTCTCAGTGGCTAATCCCAACCAAAACATTTTGAAGATGTTTTGTTCCTTCAGTATGGGGACGGAGGAATGTACAGACCAGGATTTAAAGGCAGGCCCCTGGTAGTTAATCCACCTTGTGTATTTGGGCTCTCCTGTCATTTCAAGCAGCCTCTGCAGTCCCTGCTTACTTACCTCTGATCTAAATTTACGACCGTTGCTTTGAGAGAACCACCACGATGCTAAATATAGACTCGGTGAAGGTGAACGCCAATAAACGTAGCACCATTAATGTACCTTTCATTGCAACGCATTTGGCTCAGTGTGAAACATTTAAGAGCACAAAGAGATGTGTAGGACACACTCATGCTGACACCATCCAGAGTTCACAGATTCCTTACCGGGAGAGATTGATGCTGTCCACACGTCCTCTTTAATTGGTTCATTATGAACCTGGCAGTTTCTACTCATCAAATACTCTATGTTCTCATTCTCTACTCCCAAGAGTTGGGCAGGGTGGGATCTGCTGCTTGTGCCAGGCCCAAACAACCAGACTCACACACGTAGAGTTCAAACAAGCTACTTTATTGTTTTATGCCTCTAATACAGGAATCTTCCCAGACTGGCAACTTTTGCCTGGGGAAAAGCTAGATAAGGCTCAAAAGCATTCAGGGCGGGGGTCAGATCTATCCCTTTTGTGTTTATGTAAGGTGAAACACGTAAACATTTCCCTATCCAGCCGTGTCTGGCTCTAGGGCACGACGCTCACCTCCATTTCTTGGCCGAGGGAGCCAGCATTGTCCGGATATATTTTCTGTAATCATGTAGCCAGCATGGCTATATGCCAAAAGCACACAGAATTGCAACAGCACTCAGACTCACATACCGCTTCACAGTGCTTTACAGCCCTCTCTGAGTGGTTTACAGAGTCAGCGTCTGGGTCAACACCGATGGGTCCTGGATGGACTGCAATCAGAAGCACAGACAGCAGATTTAGTCAGTGCTGCAGAGCCCTCTCATGGGTTTACAGAGTCAGCCTATTGCTCCTCCCAACAAGCTGGGTCCTCATTTTACTGACCTCAGAAGGATGGAAGGCTGAGTCAACCTTGAGCTGGCAGAATCAAACTCCTGGCAGTGGCAGAGTCTGCTTGCAATACTGCATTCTGACCATGGCACCACCGTGTTCTGACCCAAATGCTTTTCCAATAAGACAAACAATAACCAAAGGAAACAGAAACCTTTTAATGAGTCTTATGAATCCCTGGTTAAAAGGCTGCTGCAAACTAATTAACTTTGATAAGCACAAGCCTCGCCAAAACTGCGAGGCTGCCAAGAATAACAGATAAGAAATATTTCACAACAAAAGAGTCTTCAAATATCAACTTAAGATACTGCAATGTCCATGAGGATGAGTTTCAAAACGTCTTTGCTTCCTGCAAAGAGCGTTCTCTTCACAGCTGCCTTTTATCTTCTTGAAGGAGGGGCCATTACCTTGCAGCCTTACTCCCGAGTCGCCTGTGCTGTTGCAGCTGCTCTTTCCTGCAAGTAGCCCTGCATGCACTTGGCACTGGCTCCTCGGGAACCTCCTCATCGCTGCTGCCAGCCCCCACAATCTCTGAAGGCAGCAGTCCACTCCCTAATGGTCCTGGCCCCTCATCTGAGTCCGCGCTCTCCTCAGCCATCTGTACCTGCTGCCTGCTAACCACAACACACCACGGCTCTCTATGCTGTTGCCTTCCCACCATAGTGGTACCTATTTATCTACTTGCATTTGCATGCTTTCAAACCGCCGGAGCTGGAGCAAGAACAAGAGCTCACTCTGTTGCGTGGAGCTTGGGTCTCAAACCCGGCCATCAGCTCTCCAAGCTCAGCATTTTTAACCACTGAGGCCTCCAGGTTAATTCCCTGCTTGATCCCTCCTCCCGTCTGGGACAGTTCCTCTCTAATATCAGGTAACCTGTAAAACTACCCTTTAAGTAGAGTCTTTCTTCTGAAATGGGCATCTGGGCATCTAGGCAGTGCTGTTATCATAGAATTATAGAACCATAGAATTCTTTATTGGCCAAGTGTGATTGGAGTTAACTTGAAGGAATTGTTTGCAAGAATCAACCTAAAACAGATCTCTGTGAAGGCTTAAGCTTCCTCCCCTTTAGACAGTCCTAATTGAAACCATAAAATATTGTTTGGCATTGTTAATGGCCGTGGCTTCTTCCTTCCTCCCGTTTAGAGTTGTTCCCTGCTCCTCCATTCCTCATCAGTTCCATTTCTTTAGCTTTTCTTCCAAGGAAAACCTTCGGATAAATCAAATGGTGAGGGCAGCATCTCCTGGGAAGCTCTGCCTTGGCTGTGAGGGAGGATTTATGAGCCTGTCCTTCTTCCTTGGCCAGGTTCTGGCTAGCTCTTGTGTCCATAAAATAGCCCTGAATTGCATGCATTAACCCAACCTGTCTTTAGAAATAGAAATCATAGAACCATGGCGCTGGAAGGGATTCCAGTATAGACTTCAAGAGGCCATCTAGTCCAACCCTCTGCTCAAGGCAGGAGATCTTATATACCCGTGATGGCACGCAGAGCCATTTGTGTGGGTACACAAGCCCCAGCCAAACTTACCTGCACTGTGCATGCATGGGACTTTGGAAATACCAGAAGTGCTGAAACGGGCCTGTTTTTCGGCCTCCTGAGGCTTCCCTGAGCCTCCTCGAGCTTTCAGCACACCACAACAAATAAGTTCGCTATCACTGTTATATCCCATCCCAGACAAATGAGGATGCAATCTTTTCTTGAGAATCTCCAGGGTTATGGAGCACCTGCGACTTCTGAAGGCAAGCCGTGTTCCAACTGATTCCTTGTTCTCGCCGTGGAGAAATTTCTCCTTAATTCTAGATACTCGTCGTTACTCCCTTAAGATTAGCATCTTCCCAGTTTCCTGTTTTTTCCTCCAAGAGGTGCGGTGTTGGTGACTCAATGCCTGCACCCCTTCCCCCATCTACAGTGGGCTGCTGGCCTTCAGATCAATAACTAGCGGGATTTCTTCTGTTCATCCAGCCCTCCGCTTAGCTAGCGTGGTTATAAAACTGTTGATTTAAGAGCATTGCAAGAAGCAATATAATCAGAAAGTATATCAGCGTTGGTTTAGAACAACAGCAGCAGTAGAGTTTCTGCAGGATGCTCCTGTTGAAATAAATTTGATTTCCCCCTAGAAGGGTTGTTCCACCTCTTTTGAGGGCTTCTTTAATAAGACCCCGTCTTTAATGCAGCCCTTCCTCTTAATAGTCCAAATATACCTCTGGGATAGGCCACCCTTTCCTAAGTTCACATGGGCTCAGCTGCCCAGATGGGGTTTTTTTAAAAAAATATTTTTGCAGGCAATTTAATTTGCTTTCTTTCCTGTGCATCAGAAATGGGTAATTATAACTTTCCCTGCAGACCCCTCTAAGTATTGGACGTGTCCTGTTGTTGTGTATTCTTACGCACAGCGACATGTGGAAGAGAATTAACCTGGGCAAGATCTCTTGTTTCTTCCTTAGTGGCTCCCCGTTGCTAATTAATTGCTCTGTTTGTTTGTTTGTTTGTTTTTTCTTTTAATCTATGAATACAGATATGGCTTAAACGCGTACGCAGAGCGTAGGTTTGAAAACGGGGCCGTGCTTAAATTCCATAGTGCGCTAGTTAGCATCACAGTTTCCATTAAAGAAGCCAGGAAACCGAGATAGTGAATTTTCTCAAGATGGTGCTTCCTCTGTGTGTGTGTGTGTGTGTTTGTACGCACGCGTGCTAAATCCATTTCAGAAATAGGAAAATTACTTTGGAAACCCCCTTAAGGAATTTCAACCAGTGGAATAATGGAAGGTCTGGTGGGGGATGAAGTGGCACTATAAAGGCAATTTAATTAAAAATCATAGCACTGTGTGGCAAAGATGCAGGCTTCCACCACTTGTTTTTCTGGATATTGCTTAGCAGTTGCTTGTCTGAATTAAAACAGGGAAGCTTCTGAATTTGGAGGAACGCGGAGAGAAGGCCCTCAACCCAGATGCCCAACGTCATTCTGTGTAGGTCAGAGGTGTCCAACCTTGGCAACTTTTAAGACTTGTGGACTTCAATTCCCAGAATTTCCCCAGCTGCCATAAATAAAGAGTTCCTTGGTATGCAAACGCTGCCACAATAAGGAAGGAAATAAGACATGTGCAGTTACAGGTAATGGCTGACCCATTTGTTAAGGAAGGCCCTGTGAGGATTAGAGGAGGGTTTGAAGATGTGTGGACTTCCAACTCCCACAATTGCAAAACTAACTCTGCTACTTTAATTTACACTGGAGCTTGAAGATACGAGGACTTTTGGCTGGGGTGTTCTGGGAGTTGAAGTCCACCCCTGCTGGCTGGGGAATTCTGGGAACTGAAGCCCAAACTTCTTCCAAGTCTCCAAGTTGAGCCACACCACTCTAGATTACAGCACCCATGATGGCTAGTCTTAAAAAGTTGCCAAGGTTGGACATCCTTAGTGCAGTTCTTTTCCTGAAACCCACCTGTCCTTTACCTTCAAGGAGACATCTGATTATTTATTGAAGTTGGAATGTCTGGAATCTCAGTAACAATGAGAATTAGGTCTTCAATGGAGAAACCATGGCAAGGTAACCATCTAGTTGGTCATCTCCATCAGCTTTGGTTAAACCATGCAGGCACTCATGTTGAACTACAACAGCCAGTACCTCTCTTCATTGGTTGTGCTCTCTAGCCATTGTGGGTGTTGTAATTTAGAGCGGTGTGGCTTAACTTGACAAGTTGAAGATGTGTGGACTTCAACTCCCAGAGTTCCCCAGCCAGAACAGATGGACTTCAACTCCCAGAATTCTCCAGCCAGAAGTCCTCCCATCTTCAAGCTCCAATGTAGATTAGAGTAGCAAAGCTGGCTAGGGAATTCTGGGACTTGACGTCCCTACTGTCAGGGTTCCCACTGATGCCCCTAATTAAATCATGAGCCTCAAGCCAAGCTTCAAAAGAAATCCAGTTATTTATTAGGACCTTCATGTTGGCACGGACCAGGTGGAGCCAACTCTGACCTCAGTTAATTCATGCTTTGCCTTTCACCCTGTTTCTCTCCCCCCAAAAATGTGTCATCAGTCACATTCCCCAACGAAGCAATTTTGCGGGTTGTAGAAGTCACTCCCTCTGGCTACTGTTGATCTCTGTGGAGATGACTTTGACGTTACCGACTGGAATGTGCTTTGTTTTGACTGAGATGCCAGCTCCTTGATGCAGCTGCGAAGTTTGATTCCCCATCTCTCCTTGCCTATGGCAACTCAAGAGCAGGTCAGGGATACTTCACGAGTTGACACCCACATCTTCAAACACTGGTCTAGAAAGCCCCTCATTATCTACCCTCCTCTAATCCTCACAGGGCCTTCCTTAACAAATGGGTCTGCCCTTACCTGTAATTACAGATGTCTTATTTCCTTCCTGGTTGTGGCAGTGTTTGCATACCGAAGGAACTCTTTATTTATTTAGAGAATTTGCATGATGCCTTAATGGCTCAGAGCACTCAAGAAATACAATTAAAACCAGACTGTGTTTTAAAGCAAACCGTAAACATTGCTTAATAAAAACGGTACACTATATAAAAATGATGCATATTAAAATGGTTAAACCTAATTAAAAGGCCTGGGTAAGCAAATCAGTTCTGAGCCTCTTCTAAATTGGAGTGCCTATCCAGATTTCCTCCTTAATCCAGACACCCTATCCTCATGTGCCCCTCATCCTGGGTGGATCCAGCCCATTCCCCCAGCCCATTGTTCTTTGAGTGGTTCCAAGGCAACCTGAGGTATGACCGTGATTATCTGGAGGATCAAAGGGGATACCAAGGAAGGAATGAGGGGTCACCAGCAGCCAATCAAGTTCTACAAGGCCCTGATCATCTGCTCCATCTCTCTGGGAGGTTTTCCAGAAATGATTGGACAACATTTGTCCTCCATGGAATAAGGTCTCTTCCTTGGGCAGGTGATTGGACTAGAAGACTTCCAAGGTTGCTCCCAGCCTTTATGATTCTATGATTCCTCACTCTCCCATCCAAAGTTACTCCCTGTCCAGGTAGATGTGAGGACGTGGAAAAATTACTCCTCCCAAATTGTTCCAAGAAGTTGTTCTCAGATGGTTTATGTCCAACCCAAAACATCCATGCCTGGCCGAGATATGGAAAGAAATAGGCCTGCTTTATTGCAGATGAAGATCAAACCATGTTTGTCCTGGTCAGAAGGGTTTGCAGGAAGGACTAAGAAGAGGAAAAAGCCAAGGATATTAGCAGAGGAGGAAGGGGAAATATCAGGAGGGTGATGGGATAGGTGGTGTTGAAATTGTTAAGGGGAGAGAAGACACATGGCCCAGCCTTGAGTTGAGACCCTCTTACATTATTCCAGGATCCTGCTGGATTTTTATCAAACCGAACCCTCTTTATTTTATTTTTTATAAAACGTAGAACAGAGAATTCATTATATCAAAAGAAGAAGAAGAAGAAAAGAATTAACACACAAAGCCACACTTCTCTTATATGTATTCATGTTGTGTTATTCAATTAAATGATTAACCAAGTTATTAACTTCCACGTTGCTTAACAAGAAGAAAACCATAAAAAATATTAATGGGTTCCACATTTCTAAATGGCTCTCCAAATGGATCTGCTGGGGTAAAATGCTTGTTTAAATATAATCCCAGGTCCTGCTCCATAAGAAGTCCCGATCAAAATATGTCCAACAGATGATCTGGAGGTCTTCTGTTACCAGACCTTGTAATAAATTATTCTTAGTTATTGTTAGTGAATGATGCTTTGGTCAAATTGCTGCTACCACTGAGATGTTTTTTTCTAATGGGAATTTGCCCTCCTGTCCTTTCAAATCTCTAGAGAAGACTTGATCTTCTTTGGATACCCATTCAGATCCTTGAAAAGGACTTGCAGATGCCTCCTCAATCATCTCGAGATGTTTTTTCAAGATAAACCTTCTTAAATGTCTGTGGAGATTCTCAGTCATCCAGGTCATGGTTGTCCCAGAGGTGGTTTTTCCAAGAGGCAACTGGACTTCCTTTTCTTGGAAGATGTTTTGCTTCTCATCCAAGGGGCTTCTTTAGAGAAGAAGAAGAAGAAGAAGAAGAAGAAGAAGAAGAAGAAGAAGAAGAAGAAGAAGAAGAAGAAGAAGAAGAAGAAGAAGGAGGAGGAAAATCCAGAAAGTCCAGTTGCCTTCTTGAAAAAGCACCTTTGGGGCAAACCTTCCAAGTTCCTTTTCCTCCTCATCTCCTGAGACTTAGCGTCCACTCTCCTGACCAAACTCCTTGGTGGTCTTTGAACGTCTTTTCATTTCTTCTAAAAACTTTTTTTTTGAATGTGGTGTCTTCAGAACCAGAGGTCTCCAACCTTGGTAACTTGAAGACTTCGTGGACTTCAACTCCCAGAATTCCTCCTCCAGTCATGTTAGCTCAGGAATTCTGGGACTTGAAGTCCACGAGTCTTCAAGTTACCAAGCTTGGAGGCCCCTGCTCAGAACCAAACCCAGAAATGAACTTCAGGTCCAAATGAATACAGACTTTATGCATTGCATCGACGCAACCCAACACCGCTGTCTTCTCCTCAGCCCCACGTGCTGATTCCATCGAAAATCCTCTGAACATTGATTCTCCTGCCGGAGCCAAATTGCTTTCTTCAACCGCCCCTGATTTCCATTTTTTTTTTGGGAATTCAGGAGCTGCCTCTGCGTTGCGGTTGGGTTGATTTTTCTTTGTCCAAACCTTCCCCCTCCTATCTCCCTGAGCCCACCCGCTGCCTTTGCAAAGGGCGAGCTGGCCCAATTTCCAAGGTTGAAGGACGTCACCGCATTCTCTCGTCCGTGGTGGCGCTTTGTGCTCTCCTGTTAGTGAGCCATCTGGCTCGGGGGAGGCCTTCCCGTGAACGAAATGACATTGGGGGCACCTGCAGTGTGGGTCACAGCGAGGGACACCTGCAAAAGATGTCTCTGCTATTGACGAGGCTGTTCCCCCGGGAGGGAGGCCTGCTGACGGGCTCGCTTTTAACACACGTCTAAGCCAGGGCTTGCTGAGCAGATGTTTTCATCTTTGGGGAGGCAGGTGACCATATGTTTACCTACCTGTTAATGGAGTCTGTAATCGTTAAGTAAAAAAATGAACACCTTATGAGTCTTAACTTGGCTGGCTTCTAGTTCTGTTGTTAACGAGCTTCCCAGTTTAGTCCTTTGACTCTCTTCTACTCCCTCTCCCCCTTCTTTCCCTCTCCCCCTCTGTCTTTCCCTCTCTCCTTCTCCCCCTCCTCCCTTTCCCTCTCTCTCTCCCTCTCCCGTTCTCCCTCTCCCCCTCTCTCCCATCTTTCTCTCTCCTGTGCAATAAGGGTAGAAGTAGTATTTCTGTGTGCTTCTGCTTCTTGTGTCATCTCTACCTTGTAAGGAGCATAACCAGGAAGAGAGGGAGGGAGGAAATGGGTGGGTCCTAGGCAGGGATTCCAGTAATCCAGCAGTTGCAGTGACTTCCAGCTGATGTTTTCCATCCACTGAACACGGCTTGCCTTAGATCCAGGCACCAAAGAGCAGTGCTGGTCACACGTAGTAGTTTAACAAGGCCAACTACAGAAGGACTGGCCTGGAGGCGGCGTCAAAAGAGCAATCAGCCTAGAATCTCTACGTAGCCACAAACCGACCAAGCCCAACCTCCCTTGATTTCTGCTGACCTTTATCTAACGCCAAGTAATGCTAACCATTAGTTGAGTAGATCCCTGTGCCTAGACATGAGTAATACTGTGAATCAGTTAAACTGGAACTTCACATGTGGTCCTGCTCTTTCGCACCTGACCCAGCTACGGCTTCGAACTGGGACACAAGTCACACTGAGTTGTCCCACTCCCCCAATTCCCAAACAGATGAGCCTCGGTGGATTCTCCAGTTTGGATGAAGCCTCTCTCTCAATTGGCTGCCTTCATTGTCCTCCTTTCTCTCTTCCCCCCAAAGCTTATGTGACCAGAATAAACTCCGTCCTTTAGCTGTGTCCTCCTCCTGGCAGCCCCTTCTTCCGGGCCGTTGAAAGCTTCTGTGTTTGTGCCCCGTTTTAAAGCGGATGCCCAGCGTGACTTCCATGCATGTCAGCATTAATAAAACCCCTCCTCCCCTCCCCCCAACCACCCCTCCCCTGCCTGGGAGTTTGTCAGCTCCACCTGATTGTGGGAGAGCAGCAGATGATAACAGAGGCTGGTGTCCATAAAGGATGGAAATTGGCTTCTATTTTCCAGGAAAGGCTTGGAAGGCGAAGATAAACTCGTGTTCATTTGTTATTCATTCACGTTTTGGCAGAAGCAGGGATGCATTTTCCACTCCTCTGTTGGTGTGTGTGTGTGTGTGTGTGGGGGGAGTAAGTTTCAGCAGGGCTGGGCTAGAGAAGTTTCCTGCCTGCATCTGGAGATAGACTTATTTTTTGTCCAAATAAAATTTATTTTCCTGGGAGGGAGGAAAAAAAGGTTCATTGGAAGCATTTTCGGCCCTTCCACAAGCAAGCACCAGGTGGCAGCAAAGAAAGGCTTTAGAAGGACTCTGTCTATAGAGATTGGACGCCTCTACCTTCTTAGGAGAAGGCAGGTATGGAGATTGTCCTGGGTTGCAAAGAACCTCCTAAGGAGAAGACCTGAAAGCAGAAGAACAACACCACGGTTGGGTTAAGTCAACATCCCATAGCTGATCTACCAGCAGGAGTAAACATAGACTCGGCAAGGTGACAAGGTTTTTAGGCAGCCATCCTCTACCAGCTTGTGAGGAAGGTCAACCCATAGCTGGATGTCAACATGCAAGGTGTTGAGTTGCTAGAGTTGCTTCTAAGAGTTGCTTCTAAGGAGAGATGCACAGAGTGGCCCTACAAGATATTTAATAGAGGTGGGATGTTTTGTTTCCTCCAGTGATTGTTTGCTCATGGAGTGATGACTTCTCTTTGTGGTAGGAAGAGGGAGCAAAAGTCTGGTCCATTGAGAAATGGAGCAGGTAACAAGCATTGTTCTTTTTCTAGACTAGAGCCTTGGGCACCACCGTAGGCAGGCACCCAATGAGGGGAGGTCCCCGGTGGTCTCTGAGCTTGCTTGTTTTCTTGCAGAATGTTTCATGACCCAGCTGGCCAAGGGAGTGGAGTTTGCAAGGAGGAGGGGTGTGGGGTCATTGGTGCCCTTTGAGCTTGGCTGCTTTCTTGCAAACGCTTCATGTCTGCATGAAACCAACTAGGTAACATCATCAGTGCTAGAAGGGAGTGGGGTTTGCAGGGAGGAGGAGGAACAACTGTAGGGTCCTTGGTGCTCTCTGAGCTTGGTTGTTTTCTTTCAGACGTTTCATGACCCAACTAGGTAACCTCATCAGTGTTAGAAGAGAGTGGAGTTTGCAGAGAGAAAGAGGAGGAAATCAGTGGAAAAAAACATTTTTTTGTAACCTGCCAGTGATTTGCCTTGAGATGTCACGAGTTTCATAGTTTGGGAACTTTTGGTGACAGTAACAAACCCGACAGACGATGAGCAGCATCTAAGCCAGACTTAAAACTTTTCCATGGAGCCATGAATTGACTTAGCTCAGTTATTTATGCCTAAATTAATTTCCTTCTAATCTAATTTTTCCTTCTAAATCAAGGAAGCCAAAGGCAAGTTTGGTGGATGAATTCTAGGGGAGATGGGGGAGCGTCAAGACTTAACCAAGTAAATAAACAAGTAACATTGATGTTGTTCCTTAGTTGATAAAACGGTGCGTTCCCGTGAACCCAGAACATCTATGCTGGTGCTCTTTATTTGCATTTCTTTGAAATCCTAAATCAACAGAGGAGCATATGGTCAGAATTAGGGAATCATTATTCTCCGCAGATGCCTCTGTCCTAAAGTACATTGTTGATACACATCTTTGTTTTTGTCAGAGGGCAGTTGGGAATTCCTTTAATCTCCCCTTCTCCCTAAGTGAGGCCGTGTTTGTTCCTGCATTTGTCGGTGTTCATTTATGGGGGAGAGGAGCTTTTAATGATGAGAGGACATCTCGCAAAAGACACAAAGTCTCTTGAAAGTGCATAAGCAGATGGTGCAGATGGCCTGATCCTTGTTGGGTTTATATAAATATTTGCTCGTTATTCATATCAACATGGGGCCGTTGGTTGGACAAGAAACTCATTGGGGGGGGGATGCATTCTTTGTGATATAAACATCAAAGATTTTCGGAGCTGGATCCACTCTGTCTACTTTAACGTTGTCTTCTTTGGAGGATTCAGGATTCATCAATCACGGTTCCTTTTGAGGTTCCTCACCACCTGATGTGGTGGAATGTAGTCTGGATTTGCAGGAGGGAAGGGCTTCTTCCCAGAGGCCCCCTCCCCCCAAAAAACAACACACACAAACACACACACAGAGCAGAGTTTGGAATGTCTGGTGGGCAGGAAGAGAGCAAGGTTGGATCCTCCCTAGCAGTTCACAGAATGTATCTATAACTATTGCAGATCAGGTAGCAGCAGATATTTCTCTCTCTGGGCGCAATGAGAAAATATCTCATTGCGAACTCCCCATTGGTGACAGGAAGGGCATCCAGCCAGTGAACACTCAGCACCATTCAGTTGCCCGGACTGCACCCGATGCAAGGGATTGCAGGGTCAATTAAAAGACCAAAATAAATTGCTTTAGTCTGGCAAGATTCTGTCTGTAGGCCAACAACAATAAAGAAACTACTCAGCATCTACTCCAGGGTTTGTGATTGGCTCACCTGCACTTGCCTTCCTATCGCTTGCTTTTGTTAAAGTGACAATAAAGCTTTACTCTATTTCTATTCTATTCTGTAACCTTGGTCTTTCTGTCGAGAAATACGCGGACAATCTCATTCAGAAGGCTTCTCTTTTAGCTAAAGTTCAGGCTTCATTCCTTTTTGTTGACACTCTTTATGCATTATCCTCTTCTGAAGAAGAAGAAAAAGAAAAGGAAGGAAGGAAAGGAGTAAAAAAAGAGCCAGGAATTTAAATCTGACTGTGGTTGAGTTTGGAAATAAGAAAAATAAGAAGATCGTTCTGGCTCGTTTTTTTTTTTTAACGAAGGACGTAGCAGCTTTCCTTACGGAATATTTCCATTCGTCTTCGGCTGAGCACCTTGGCATCGCCTCCTCCCGCTGCATATTATTAATATCACGGAAATCGAGTAAATTGCATCTGTTCAGGAAGCGCCTGCGATGTTTTATACATGAGCCCTCTTTTTAGGGGGAAAAAAAAGAAAAATTCATGAAAGAGTGACAAGAATCCAGAAAGCAGCTCCGCGGAACCGCACCTCCTCCTCCTGAATGGATATGCAGATGGAAAGTCTTCCTGCAGCTTCATCTGCCAAATTGTCTTCTCTGATGGGCCAAAACGCAGCCTAGCATCCCATCGCCCCCTCCGCCCCTCGGGTCTCTCTTTCGCCTCCTTGGTGCCCGCGCCTGGTGCCCGTCCTTCCTCGGCCCTGGTCTTGAGTCGGAGGTGTTTCATTTCTACCACTCGCGCTACGGCGCCGTGGCTTAATTTAATCTCTATCTCGTAGAGCAAATGCAGCGGGGCAGAATTCTCATTTCCAAGGTGCGCAGAGTGGGGCTGCTCCTGATAACACGGTTGGCACTGACTGAGAATTATTCGATTTATCCAGGACCCGCATCACAAGTAGCTGCTCCCGTTCTTCCAGCAGCCAACAGTTATCTTCCCTCTTAAAGGAGAATGTTTGCAATTCAGGGTTGAAACGAGGGGACCTCGGTGCTCCCTGAACTTGGCTGCTTTCTTGCAGGCGTTTCATGACCCAGCTAGGTAACATCATCGGTGTGAGGAGGGAGTGGGATTTGCAGAAAGGGGGAGGAAGAGGAGGAGGAGGAGGAGGAGGAGGAGGAGGAGGAGGGACTGAGGGTCCTTGGTGCCCTCCAAGCTTGGTTGCTTTCTTGCAAAGGTTTCATTACTGAACTGAGTAACACTATCAGTGCTAGTAGGAAGTGGAGTTTACTCTCATTTTGTACATTATTTATAAATATAAACTATTGTATACTAGCATATAAAAGGAGAGTAAACCCCACACCCTACTAGCCTTGATGATGTTACCCGGATGGGTAATGAAACATCTGCAGGAAGAAAACTAAGCTTGCAGAGCATCAAAGACCCCACAATCCTCCTCTTCCTCTTCCTCTTCCTCATGCAAACCCCATTTCCTGCTAGCACTGATGATGTTACCTAGTTGGGTCATGAAACCTCTGAAAGAAGCACAACCAAGTCCAGAGACACCCCCCCCCCCAAGGGCCTGTCTCTTCCTCCCTCCTTCTCTGCCTTATTTCCAAAACGATTTTCCCGGCTAAACCTAAGGCGTCGTGTTTGCAGCTTCCCAATTCTTTCGGTCTTCCCCTGATTCCTTACAGTGACTTCTCATGTGCCAGTTCCTTCAGTAGCTCTTCCTCTTCCTCCCCACCTCCTTTACTACAACTTTACGTGCGCCGCTTCCCATTGTGTTGTCTTGTCTCCTGTTTATAGACTTAACTTGTTTCGGTGACAGTCAATTAGAACAGCGGTGAAGCTTCAGAAAAGAGGGCTGCTGGAGAGAATGTATTAGTTGATTTGCCTCTTCCTGGGGAGTTGGATTGATCGTTGATGTCAAGCCCTTGCAGCGCATTTAACATTCCCTTATGCTTTGTTGATTTTGAAATACATTTCCATATATTTTTACATATACAGAGAGAGAGTATTTGGATTCTTCCCGTGCAGTTCAGAATGTAGATGTCTCAATAAACCAAACCCCTTCTCTATAAATGTCATTTTTTCCCCCCCTCTCTCTCTCTCTCTCTGCAGATATTAAAATGAAAAAGCTTCCATCAAAATCTTGGGGTGGGTTTTCTGTTCGCCTTAGAAGGGTGTATCCTGCTTTTAGTCTTGAGTTTATAAATATAAACTAGCTGTCAACATCCAGCCTTAGTATCCAAATAAACGTTCAGGATCATTTGATTTCTGAAAAGCATGCTGTTTATTGAATGCACGGCATGGCAATGGCGTAGTAAAACTAACTGTGAAACTCCAAGGCATCAGAACATAGTCTTTAGCAATGATTTTTCCCAGCCAACACCCCACCACCCCCCTACGCAGCTCATGTAAGCAAGTTTTCATTTTAGGGGAACCATCTGGCTTCTTCTTCACACCTGTTAAAATGTCCTTGAAAGGTTTCCAGACTCTCACAAGCTTCAGTGAAACTGGAGAAGTTTCGTTCCTCCAACTAACCCATTTGTAATCAACACTCCCCCATTTCCCCCTCCCCAGTTGTTAAGTCAGTAACATGGTTTGTTAAGCGAATCTGGCTTCCCCATTGTTCTGACCCAAACCTGGTTCCAAGAGAGTAAACACAAGAGAAAGGTACCAGCACAACCTTTGATTGTTTCATTTACGAATCCTGTTTCTTCACAGATAAAAGGCTGCTTCCAATTAATTAGCTCCGACAAGAAAGGGCCTTGCCAAGTTTTTGCAAGGTTGCCAAGAACAACAGATAAAATTCCTAAACAATAAATCAGAGAGTCTCCAAACACCAATTCAGATATTCCTAATGTCCACAAGGCTTGAGTGTAAAAACTTCTTTGCTTCCTGCAAAGAACTCCGGTTTCTCAGCTGCCTTTTATCTCTTAAGGGAGGGGCCATTACCTTGCAGCCTTACTCCCGAGTCACCCATGCTGCTGCAGCTGCTCTTTCCTACAAGCAGCCCTGTGCACACACGCACTGGGCACAGGCTCCTCGGGGGCCTCTTCCTCACTGCTGCCATCTCTGAAGGCAGCACTCCACTCCCTGATGGTCCTGGCCCCATCCCTGCATCACACACAGGCCCCTCATTGGAGTCCTCGCTCTCCGAGACCTCAGCCATCTGTACCTGCTGCTGGCTAACCACAACACTCATTGACTTCACTTGTCAGACGGTCGCAAAGGGAATTATGACAAACTTTATGCATGTGCCCCCAAACACACACTTTGCACAGGCGCAGAGGCTTTTTGTGCAGACGCAGAGGTGTTCTAACTCACCTCCTGCAAGCCTTGCACGATCCCAGTCGCTTCAGCGGCTGCTGCATGGCACACTATTCTGTGCCACGCAAAGCAGCTGCGCTTCAAATTCAGCAGGTAAAGGTGAGTATTGGAGCCCAGGTGGGTGAATGGGCCCAACAGCAGAATGGCGGAGAGAACCGGTTCGGTCTCCACTGCTTGTCGCCGCTACCGGCTCACCAGAACCGGGCCGAACCGGTAGAATACCACCATTGCAATGGAGGTTTTGAAATCAGAGTTTCTCTTCTCCTAGAAGATGGTTGCATCATTTTGTCTGCCGTTGGGGCATCAAGCCTTGGTGCCTTGGTGGTGCAGACTGCCAAATGCCTAGCACTTAAGTTCCAGCTGTCTGCAATTTTGTAGGCTCGAATCCCACCAGGCTCAAGGTGGACTCAGCTTTCCATCCTCTCGGGGTAGGTAAATTGAGGACCCAAGATTGTTGGGGGCAATAAGCTGACTTTGTAAAAACGCCGCTTAGTAATAAGCAGGCATATACAATGGAATGAAGGCTATTGCTGAGCACATTGGGTTGTATCCCAAAAATTGTAAGCCACCCTGAGTCTTCGGAGAAGGGCGGCATATAAATGTAATTAAAATAAAAAGGCCTCTTCCACCTTCAAAAACTGTTGGCCATCTTCTTCTGAAACCCTGGAAAAGGGCCCTATAAGGTGCTACCAGCCGGGCCAGCTGGACCAAGGTTTTTTTTAAGGGGGTATTATTCCTCCAGTACTCCTCCTCACCCCAGGATGCTCAGCTCAGCTCCATTTGCCAAGTCAAGGATGACCTGTATAATAAATGCAGATTCTAAACAGCCCTGGATGGACGGGTTTGGCTAGGGAAGCAATTCTGCTAATTTCATTGGAATGTCTTCCGGTGAGATTGGCTGGGGAATCATTACCAAATTCACCACCACCACCAGCACCACCAGCACCACACACACACTCTTTGCAATCGGAAATTGTGTTTTGCTCACCTCTCTTCCAGGCAAGTCAGCCAAACACACGCGGCAAGACCTGGGCTGGTCTATTAAAGCGAGTTCTATAAACACGCCGTTACTCCCCACCCCGAGGAAGTATCCGAGAAAAAAGATTGCAAAAAAGACGTTGTCAGGAGCAAGCATCCATTGGTTAGCGGTACCTGGAGGGCAGCCTATAATTACATAGCAGTTTCGCGCAGCTGATTAGATTGTATGCACCCTGCCCTTTTATTAGATGTTACAGTTCCCGTCTCTGATTTTGACTAGAAGCAACAGCTCAGGTATGAAATGCTGCCCTGCTCTGAAATGATTGGTTATTTAAACGTGGAAAGGAGAGTTTTATAAAGTAATTGCAACCCATCCGATCCTTTTCTCTTTCAATTCTTCCATCCCGGAGGTGGAAGTGACACGCTTTAGCCGGTGGGTGAAATGATCATAGAAGGAAGGAGCCTGCCGGAATGATAGAACAAACCTCACCTGCCTTTCACATGGGTAGGATGGGAAAGAAGTAAGACAGATGTTGAGACCTGGGTTTTGAAAGGCTACTGAGGTAGAATTTAAAAGGTGGCCCGAAGGTGCATTTTCAAGAGGCAATGGAGCTTTGTTTTTCTTTGAAGAGATTTCGCTTCTCGTGCGAGAAGCTTCATCACTTCTGGTGGAAGTTCTGTCCAGAACTGGTGAAGCTTCTTGGATGAGAAGCGAAACCACTATTACTACTACCTCCTCCTCCTCCTCCTCCTCCTCCTCCTCCTCCTCCTCCTCCTCTTCTTCTTCTTCTTCTTCTTCTTCTTCTTCTTGACTTCTTGACCGTTGGCCAGTTTTACTTGGCAGGAGGATGTCCCCAAGAGCCTCAGAGTTGTCCTTCAGGGATGGTGAAGATGTCCAGACATGAATGGATTAAAGATAACAGTATTCCCCAAAGATCTCCACTGATCCTTTTCATCTTTGGATTTCTGTCTTCTAAGACGTTTGAAAGAAAATAAGGAGGGGAGATATATCTACATCTCTTGGGATTTTCTGTCTTCAAAAACTCTCCTGGTTGATGGCTTTCCATATACATCAGACACTTTGGGGATAAAGAAATGGAGGGTTTCTCATTATTGTGTACCAACCTGTCAAGTTGTTTAAGGCAAGCAAATTCAGGAAAGGAGAGCTTCTTGGATTACTAGAAAGATCTTTCTCACCAGGCTGCATCGTAAAGAGAATCTTAAATGCCCACCAGAATAATTCTCCAGCTCAACTCATATCTAGCATAATTAAGGTGGAGTTAATCTGAGTTTCTTTCTCTGTATTTCCCCTCCCTCCCTTCCTTCCTTCTCCTTGGTCCCAGAAAGAACGATGACTGGATGGGAAATTTAACAGACAAGGGAAGGAGGAAGTGAGGAAGGCATAGAAGGAATGGTTAGAAGGAATGGAGGAGGGAAAGAAACAGGAAAGGAAGAAAAGGAGGGAGAGAGGAAGGAAAGGGAAGAAAGAAGGAAGGAAGGGAGTATCCTGAAAGTACTTAATCTAATTTCCTCCCTCCCTCCCTTCCTCATACTCTTTCATGTCTTCCTTCCTTCCTTCCTTCCTTCCTTCCTTCCTTCCTTCCTTCCTTCCTTCCTTCCTTCCTATGCAGCAAAAAGGCTAACTCAGTCACTTTTCTTAGCAAAAGGAAACATATTTTCATCCTGATATAAATTGGCATGTTTTACCGACGGAAATTATTTCTCCTACCAGCTTTCACAATATTTTAATACAGCGTGTGGCAGTATGCAAATAGACGGAAGTCTAGTGGTAAAAGCGTTGGAACTTACTTTTGTCACACAATCTTTTCCTCCCACACAACCCAGCTCCAACGCAGCTGTTGCAAATAGGTTTCCCCACCCACAGGAAGATGTATGAAATATCACTGACAGGCCTGTGTGTGTGTGTGTGTGTGCGCGTGTGTGTACATACACACATTTGTGTCTTTGAAAATCAACTTTTATGCCTGTGTCGGTCTATTTTTCAGAGAGATGTTACGGAGCTGCCAAATTGCAGCGCCTGTGATCTCCAGTTAAATTTGGGGGAAATTGGGATCCTGTCACATCTTTGTTAAGCCAGAGTTTTTCCCTTTATTGTTTGGGCTGATTTTCAGATGAGCAGACCGGCCTGGGCTGATTTAGGAGAAGCAGAGAAGACAGTTCAATCGCTTTCACCTTTGGGCTCGTCCCGATTACAAACTGATTCAGATTAAACCACAAACGTTGAGTGAGTTAAGACATCAGCAAGCCAGCTTTTTTGTCTATGGAGATTCTCCGCCACCTAGGTTATAGATGGAGGAGGAGAAGGAGAATAAAGACGAGGGGGTGGGAGGAAGAAGAAGAATGAAGGGAGGAGGAGGTGAAGGAGGAAGGAGGAAGAGAAGAGAAAGAGGAAGGAGAATGAAGGGAGGAGAGAAAAAAGGAGAAGAAGAATGAAGGGAGGAGGAGGGAAGATGAAGGAGGAGAGAGAAGAGGAGGAAGAGGAAGGAGAATGAAGGAGAGAAAAGGGAGAAGAAGAATTAGAAGGGAGGAGGAGGTGAAGGATGAAGGAGGAGAAGAAGAGGAAGAAGAAGAATGAAGGGAGGAGGAGGTGGAAGATGAAGGAGGAGAAGAAGAAGAGAAAGAGGAAGGAGAATGAAGGGAGGAGAGAAAGAAGAAGAAGAATGAAGGGAGGAGGAGGTGAAGGATGAAGGAGGAGGAGAAGAGGAGGAAGAGGAAGGAGAATGAAGGGAGGAGAGAAAAGGAGAAGAAGAATGAAGGGAGGAGGAGGTGAAGGATGAAGGAGGAGAAGAAGAGGAGGAAGAAGAAGAATGAAGGGAGGAGGAGGTGACAGATAAAGAATGGAGGAAGAAGAGGAAGAGGAACAGGAGAAGAAGAAGGAGATAATAGTTAGTTTATTTTCATCCAGAAGCTTCATCAGTTCGTCACGCAACTGATGAAACTTCTTGGATGAGAAGCCAAACTTTTTCTTCTTCCTTAAGGAATAAACAGTCCAGTTGTCTTTTTTGGGGGGAAAAAAGCATCTTTGGGAAAAGCCAGCTTTGGGTTTGCAGAGATGGTGTTTTCCCAGGATTCATTTGCTGGCCACCGTGTAAAGGACACGTGGCGTGGCAACCAACATTAAGTAGGCCCAAACCAGCAATGAATGGGATTGTCATTCTCCATTCAGGGGATGCCTTTTTTCTCTCTCTCTCCCTGCTGCGGGCAGCGGGCCTTAATGATAAAATAAATTGCTTTTGGCAAACCTCTAAAGCTATCTTACCCCTTGAGCAGGGGTGAGATTCTACCAGTTCGCACCTATTCGCTAGAACCAGTTGTTAACATTCTAAGCAGTTCGGAGAACCGGTTGTTAGAAGAAATTACTGGGCTAATCCTGTAAGGAAGGCAGGAAGGAAACATTCTGGTGTTGCTTACAGAAACTGCCTCTCCGTTAACCCTTATTACATTCTTGGCAGGACTAGACTTCCTGTCTCAGGAACTTCTCTGGAGTTTTTCCCTCCTTTGCTGGTACTTTGCTTGTGTGGAGTGACCATTCAAAGTTACAATGGCGTGAAACAAGTGACTTATGACCATTTTTCACACTTACGACTGTTGCAGCATCCCCACAGTCATGAGAGGCCAGGTAGGAGATGTGCCTCAATGTGAGTGATATTGGGATGGCCACCAGCCAATAACATGACCACCAAGCCATGTCCACCCAGTCACATGACCACCAAGCCACACCCACCAACTAAGCCACGCCCACAGAATCAGTTGTTAAAAAATTTGAATCCCATCCCTGCCCTCGAGGTTTTGAATTCGGGGCCATGGCTTCCTACCTCGGGGTTTTTCCAAAAAGCTCCCTCCATCCATGTGGTTTGGGGATGAATTTAGAATTAGGCACCGAGCAGGAAGAGGCGAGTCCCGTCATACAGTCAGCTTTCTCTCCAGGATTATGGCTGTGCAACAACCAACTGCACATTGCTATTTTTTTTAAAAAATAAATCTCAGAGCTTTACAGCAAGTACCTACTTATTTTGGCTTCCGAATCAAAATATTGCAATAGCAATATGTGGGATCCTCAACCGCAATATTGCACTTGTAAATTTGGTTTTTTTTTATTACTTAAACGGAGCACGGTAGGATACAGGAATCAGAGGTGGCTGTGCTTGCCAGCTGTTGCATGGATTCCACATAGCTGCCTTTAAAAAAAAATTGACTTTTGCTCTCCTGTGGGCTCAGGTGGTTTGTTGGTTTGTTTGTTTTAAATGGGCTGCTACAGTTTAGGTAACCCTCAACTTACAACCACTGGTTGTTACTACGGCACCAGCGGGATGTGGCAGGCACAGAAGCTAAAATTCAATTTCCAGAATGTTGCTGTTGCGTTATGAAGTTTTTAGACCAGTGGTGGGATTCAAAATTTTTTAGTACCGGTTCTGTGGGCGTGGCTTGGTGAGTGTGGGAGGGGAAGGATATACTGCAAAATCCCCCTTCCCTCCCACCCCACTAACCTGCTTTCCAGCTCCATTCTTCTGTGTAGGGCAACCAAAGGAGACCCAGCTGATCAGCTGGGACTCAATGGGAGGCAGAGAAGAGATGGGGTTGGCGGGGCCAGTCAGAGGCGGGATTTGCCGGTTCTCCGAACCACTCAAAATTTCCACTACTGGTTCTCCAGGACTGGTCCGAACCGGCTGAATCCCACCTCAGTTTTAGACTATGGAACAGAGCAGGGATCTTTTCTGCATCAGAAGATATCTCTTCCTCATTCTCTTCCTCCTCCTCCTCTTCTTCTCCTTCTTCCTCCTCCTCCTCCTTCTCTTCTTCTTCTTCCTCCTCCTCCTCCTCTTCCTCTTCCTCTCCCAGTAGCAATATAGTGCTGTCTGCTTAGTTGGTATTCTGAACTTGAAAACCCCATCCAAATACATTTTGCTCGCTTTCAATTTGTTTTTATTATAATAATTGATCAGGAGCAAAAAATGAGAAAACTCGTTTGACTCAACCTACAGAGTAAACAGCCTAATTTCGATTGACATAACCATTATCTTGAGAAGTACTACAGGCCTTTCCATAGATCTGTGCTATGATTAGTAGCCTTTCTGGATAGCAGTTCTTGGGTATAGTAGCACACTTCAGCACTAACTTTCAATTGAAGTGAAGAGAAGAGGGAAGGCAGACAAGGCTTCTCTTTGGGAGTCGCTGTAGTAAGACCATAGTAGCAAGCGATGGCTATTGACTCTTCCACTGCAAACATTACTGCACCATGCATGGGTGAAAGATTGTCCAAACACAAAAGGGTTCAAATCGAGTGCCCCAGCCTATGCACAGTGATCTTAACTAAAGGTTTGCACCTGAGTAGAGCTAGAAAAGAATCAGTGGCATTCAAAGAAAGTTAGCTCTGAGGGATCTTTGGTGCTCTTCAAGTTTGCTTGTTTTTCTGCAGACATTTCATGACCCAAGTAAGTAACATCATCAGTGCAAGAAGGCAGTTTCCTTGGAGATATTTCATGACCCAACTACGGAACGTCATCAGTGCTGGTGGTTAGATTTTAAAAAGTTATCTTTCTTACGACTGCATGGAAATTAAACTCATTCCTCTTTAGACCTGTATGAAATCATGGAGTTGTGGGGCTTCCTGGCCTGACTTCTGAAGGCTTTTATCTTGACAGAAGAAATCAAATTCTAGGGACGTTGCGGGTCATATTGAAACACTTTCACCGTTTTATTCCTTAGCTCATCCTGCAGCCTTAATTCTCCCCTTAAACCCCCTAAGTCGCTTGTCGTTTTCTTCAATGTTGGTCTTCCTCTCATTTTCTTGAAGGGCCAGTTATTCGAGGCTTATGAAGAAGCAGGAAGTCAGAAGAAAAGAGCAAACATGGTAAGTTTATTTTTTAAATAATGTTTAATTAAAAAACCTTACACATTTATTTAATTGACTTATAGTCCACAATCCCCTGACATACAGTGGATTGAGGCCTGTTAGAAACCGAGCCGTGAGAGAAATGGGCAGAGTGTGTGTGTGTGTGTGTGTGTTACCTGTATACACACACACAGACACACACAGACACACACACATTTCCTCTTCTCTTTTCCCTGCAACAACATCAACCTGTGAGATGCCTTGGGCTGAGAGAGAATAAATTGTCCCGAGATCACCCAGTTGACTCTTGCGCCTAAGGGGAGAAAGGCTAGAAGTCACAGCCAACTTGTTTGTCACCCAGGATTATAACCACTACACTACACCAAACTACTTCTTCATCTGAAATACTAGACTAGACTAGACTAGAATAGAATAGACTAGAGCAGAATAGACTAGAGCAGAATAGAATAGAATATAGGAATAGAATAGAAAATAGAATAGAATACATTAGAATTATAGAATAGAAAATAGAATAGAATAGAGAATAGAAAAGAGAATAGAAAATAGAATAGAAAATAGAATTGAAAATAGAATTGAAAATAGAATAGAAAATAAAATAAAATAGAATAGAATTACAGAGTTGGAAGGGACCTTGGAGGTCATCTAGTCCAACCCCCTGCCTAGGCAGGAAACCCTACACCACTTCAGACAAAGGGTTATCCAACATCTTTTTAAAAACTTCCAGTGTTGGAGCATTCATAGCCTCTGGAGGCAAGTTTTTCCACTGATTAATTGTTAAATTTCTCCTTAGTACTAAGTTGCTTCTCTCCTGGATGAGTTTCCATCCGTTGCTTCTTGTCCTGCCTTCTCTGGTGCTTTGGAGAATAGCTTGACTCCCTCTTCTTTGGGGCAGCTCCTGAGATCTTGGAAGATGCTAGTCTTTCTCTTCATTAGACTAGACATGCCCAGTTCCTGCAACTGTTCTTCATATGTTTTAGCCTCCAGTCTAATTAGCCTCTAATCTATAATTTCTGCATTTTACACAATACAAGCATTTCATGGCACATGGTTTCCAACTTGGAGACTCGGGGATTAAACTCTGAAAAACCAGAATAGCAAAAAAGCTGTAGTCTGAACATATTTTTTTTAAAAATACACTGGGAATCCCCATTTTCTACGCATGCAAAAAAAAACCAAAACTGTATAATCTATTGTCAGCTTTTTTTCTGGAGGCAGTTGCTATTCATCAGCCTGTGGGCAGAAGAATGCAGAATTTTCAGCAAAATGGAAACTATTTTAATTCCCCTCCCGTAATTCCCTTCGGTTTGTTTTATACCTTTCAGTGACTCATTTTTCTGTGCTGGGGGATCCAGGCTGTGGGCGGCTGGGTTTAATAAGCAATATGATCCTTTCTTTCTTCTGTGGCTGCCCTTTGCTCATAACTTTCAGTTCAGCTTTGGGGCAGTCTGGCTTCCCAGGAACAGATTACAAGCCTTTGCAATCAGAACGGTTTAGCTAAAGCAAAAAAAAAAAACCCAAAACTAAGTGCCCCCCGAATAAATAAGGATTAAAAAGTCTGAGAGAAGCTGAATTTGTATTCACGGCGGCAGAAAGAGGAGCAGCACAAGCTGTCCCTCAAAATGTATGCAACACTCTGTGGTGAAACACCCAATTGATGAAAATGCTATCTGCCATTTGGCCATCTGCTTGGAGGCTTCTTGGAGGCTTCAAGTCTCAGTAGTTGTTCCTCAGTGGAGAATTAGAATCAGAGGCTAATTAAAGGAGAGACTGTGGTGTTTGAGAACCACGTAATCTGAAAAGACAAGAGCTTACAAGGCATCTGGAGAAGGGCTTTTAGGTCTACTAGAGGTTATTTCAGAAGAGATCTAAGGTGGTTCTCCATCTACTGTTTGATGATGGGTGATCAGCTTGATCTAACTTCTCCTGATCTGCTTCAGGTACCTGGCAGGATTGTTCACCAGGCTGTGAGAGTCCTTGCTTGTAAGACATTTGGTCAAGTTTCATTCTGGAATTAGCTTCTTCAGGAAGCGTTCCAGAAAACCTCCACTCCTATCAATAACTCCGAGACAGGCATCTTCTCAAAAGTTCTCTTTTAATTGAATAGTAAACTGGTGCAACTGGGAAATCCTGAATCTGAAAGTTCCAGGCTTCCTTGCAATAAGTAAAAAACTACAAATCCATCCCCTGCACCCATCATTGCATCACATGCCCCAATCTCCATCCATCCCAACTTGAGACTTCCCCTCACTTAGGTGCAAAATAACATGACCTTGAATTCGAAAAAGAATGTTGTTATGTCTAACAATATACTCTCCAAGGAATTCCTCCCTTCATTTTCCCAGGCTCAAAACGTGGCAGTGTGGAAGCATCTGGTCTCAGTATGGCTTCCAAAGCTGACAGTTCTCCTTGCTCTTACATTTCTATTTAGACAACCTGACATTTGCCCGTGATTATTCAGGCGGTCAAAGGGGATAACAAGCAAAGAATGAGGGTCACCATATATAATCAAGTTCCACCAGACCCTGATAATCTGCTTCCTCTTTCTGGAGGTCTATGCAGCATCTCAATCATTCAGGTCTTGGTTGTCCCAAAGATGCTTTTGTCAAGAGGCAACGGGACTTTTGATTTTTCTTTGAAGGCCTTTCACTTCTCATGCAAGAAGCTTCTTCCAAACTTCTTCAAGGTCTGTGAAGCTTCTCAATCATTCGGGTGATGGTTGTCCCAAAGGTGCTTTTTTTGAGAGCAACTGGACTTTCCAATTTTTCTTTGAAGACGTTTCGCTTCCCATCTAAGAAGCTTCTTCCAAACTTCTTCAAGGTCTATGAAGCTTCTCAGCCATCCAGGTCCTGATTGTCCCAAAGATGCTTCTTTCGAGAGTCAACTGGACTTTCTGGTTTTGCTTTGAAGATGTTTCACTTCTCATCCAAGAGCTTGGATGAGAAGCGCCGTCTTCAGAAAAACTCAAGTTTCTCCATCTCTAGAGGTGCTCAAGAAAAGACTGGGCCACCATTTGTCCTGGATGGAATAAAGACACCTGCTTTGGGCAGGGGGAGGGACTAGAAGACCCCCAAGGTCCCTTCTAGCCTTATGATTCTATTTACTCTGATAGCATTTGATTTTCCAAGATCTCAAACGGGTTTCTGCACTAGCGAGTTTGACCGTGGCTGCACTTGCCTAAAGATGTTGCTCTCCATTGAGGTATGCTGAGCAATACCCACATTTGCAGTGTTATCAGAGTTACAAAAATGAAATTTACATTGGCCACGTGCACATTGTTGTCTGATTGCGCCAGAGACACAACAGTTGCCTTTTGAACATCATCAGGCCGGTCCTATTTCATGTAAAAACCATGTCTGCAGTAAAAAAAAAAATACATCCGAGAAGCAACCTGTCAATTTTGAAAAAAAAAAATTACTTGAAATTCTGGGCTCATAAGATTGCTGGTTGTCCTACGCTCAGAGCTCCTTGGGCAGCGCGGTTTGAGGTCCTTTCCTTTTCTTACTTTTTTTCTCTCCTTTTGCTCTAACTGTGTAGTACATAATTTCAGGAATAAGTGATCTGCCAGATGGACTCCTCTGGGTTGTAACTATTTCTTCTATTATTGGTCTTTTTTTTTTGCGAAAGGAAGCCTGCCAGCTGTGTCAAGCTGCACAGAGGGCATTCGTTCCTGAAGCCGAAATGGCTTTCAGGTCTGTTACTGAAATAGATTTCAATTGAAATATGAAGATGGCTGCCATGTCCGGCCACTGTCTGTCCTGTCCTGTCCATCCATCCATTCCATTCCTCCCTTCCCTCTTCCTTCTTTCCACCTTCCTCCTTTCCTTCCTTCCTTCCTCCCTCCTCCTCCTTCCCTCCCTCCTTCCTTTCCCTCCTTCTTTCCTTCCCTAAGCCCTGCCTCCTTCTCTCCTTTCCTTTCCTTCCTTCCTTTTTCCATCCCTCCTCCTTCTTTCCTCCTTATTTAATTTCCTTCTTTCTTTCCCTCCTTCCTCCCCTTTTCCCTCCCTCCCTTCTTCCCTTCCCTTAGCCCTGCCTCTTCTCTCTTTTCCTTCCTTCCTTCCTTCCTTCCTTCCTTCCTTCCTTCCTTCCTCCCTCCCATCCATCCATCCATCCATCCATCCCACCCACCCATTGAGAAGGTCATGGGACATTAGTTGCAGAGGATAGTAGACAAAGTGGATCAACTAACACACACACACACCCCTGTTGTGTCTTGGGACGTGGACCTGGGACAGAGAGGCAATTGCTAGCCTTCAAACCTTCCCCATTATCTCTACTAAAGCCTTTCCACCTCCTCTACGTCACATTAAAAACAGGCTACATTGCAAATGTTAACATAAACTCCTGTTGCCCAATTAATTGGAGTTGACTTATTAATTGCTGTTAAAGGCTACGAGTTGATGCTCTGATTATAGAACACCGGCAGCCTTCACCGTCTCCCTCTTAGAAGCGCTTAGCAAATGAGCTGTGGGTGCTTCGATTTAAAGCGGATGGGTCTACGGGGGCTCACGCAGCACCCTTATTCCTACGCTCATGTGAAATACTGAATGGGTGAGTCACCGGCGCCAGGTGAAAAGGGGGGGGTGCAGGTGGCAGGTTTACCAAATGCCAGACTGCTCAGGGCACCGAAAACCGCCCCATCGAAGGGTAACAGGCCCACCGAGCTAAACTGACACTTGTGTGTTTCTCAACGCACGATTCAATTGCTTGTCTGCAAAAGTCAGTTTACCACTGGAAAGGAAAAAGAAAACAAAATAAAATATGAAAAGGAGAGAAATTTAAGCAGCTTCAGCTAATTGCAGTTGACAAGACAAAGGCAGTTTGACTTTCCAGTATTAATTAGCAAACCCATGCTAATTAGCTTGTATAAGCACAATTTACGCATCTTTCTCTAGATGCAATTAATTCTGCAACCAGCGATGTCTTTGGGATGTGCCACCCGTATCATTAACATACTTCACCCTAATTAAGCATGGGCAATGGAGGCTGGAGGGACGCGTTTGCGATTACAGCCATTCAGGAGATCCTTTGATATTTTGGATCCTGTTGTGAACTTGAGCTGGGCTTTTATTTTCAAGTTTGCGGGAAGTTAACCTCTATCGGCCCCTATTTTCTCTAGAATTGCTCCGGGTTAAAAAAAAATTCTTTCCTGAATTCCAGAGGAGAGGCATTTCACTTCTTGCAGGGACAATATTCCTGAGAAGTATTAAAATACAAAGCAGTTGCCAAAACAAAGCAATAAAAGATGATTAGGGGACTGGAGGCGAACACCTACGAAGAACGGATGCAGGAATTGGGTATGTCCTGCCCTCAGGTGCTTTGGAGAATAGCTTGACCCCCTCTTCTTTGTGGCAGCCCCTCAAATAGTGGAAGGCTGCTGTCCTGTCACCCCGGTCCTTCTTTTCATTAAACTAGACATCCATTCTTCATATATTTTAGCCTCCAGTCCTCTCGTGGTTGACATCACCCGCCCTGCAATCTCTATTCAAGTCACTTCCTATTTATCCTTACCCTGTAAAATCCGTTTTCAAGGAGATTTCGATTCTGAACGTTCGTTATCAGTTCCACTTTTTAAAAGTTTACCGTAGACTTGCCTGCTAACTTTTTTTATGACAGGCTCCCTTGCTTTAAAGCAAAGCTTCCTTTTAGTTGGTTGACTGGAGATTTTGTAAAGGAGCGAAAAGACGTAGCTGTTTCCTGAACACCACAGCAAATTGTCATCTCAAGTAACCCCAATGGACCCAAAGTAGCTGTTTCCTGAACACCACAGCAAATTGTCATCTCAAGTAACCCCAATGGACCCAAAGTCTAACATTATGTATTTATTAGTTAATTACACTACCTGTCAGAGGATAGGACAGGACAGGACAGAACAGAACAGAACAGAACAGAACAGAATAGAGGAATTGGATGGGATGGGATCGGATGGGATGAGAGGAATGGAATAGAATAGAATGTATTTAGAATGAATAGAATGAAAATAGATATAATAGAATAAAGTGAAATAGAATAGAATGTATAAAATAGAATAGAATAGAGAAATTAGATGGATAGGAATCGGATGGGATAGGAAGGGATAGAATAGAATGTATTTAGAATAGAATCGAATAGAAAATAGAATAGAATAGAATGAAGTAGAGAATAGAATAGAATGTATAATAGAATAGAATAGAATAGAATAGAGGAATTGGATGGGATGGGATCGGATGGGATAGAATAGAATAGAATAGAATGTATTTAGAATAGAATAGAATAGAAAATAGAATATAATAGAATGAAGTAGAGAATAGAATAGAATGTATAATAGAATAGAATAGAATAGAGGAATTGGATGGGATCGGATGGGATGGGATAGGAAGGGATAGAATAGAATAGAATGTATTTAGAATAGAATAGAATAGAAAATAGAATATAATAGAATGAAGTAGAGAATAGAATAGAATGTATAATAGAATAGAATAGAATTTATAATATAGAAAATAGAATAGATAGAATTTATAATATAGAATATAGAGAATAAAATAGAATATAAAATAAAGTAGAATAGAGTAGAATAGAATAGATAGAATATAGAATATAGAGAATAAAATAGAATATAGAATAGAATGTAGAGTAGAATAGAATATAGAATTTATAATACAGAAAATAGAATAAAATATAGAGAATAAAATAGTAGGATAGGATAAAAGAAGGGACCTTGGAGGTCTTCTAGTCCAACCCCCTGTTTAGGCAGAAAATGCTATACCATTGTTGATCACAAATAGTTGGTACCAAAATGGCTCACATCAAACTGTTGGGCTTAGAGGGAAAAACTTAGAGAGAGAGAAAAAAAACTCTGCTAAGGTTATTAGTTACAAGCGTTTAATATTTATGCACATTTCCGCCCAGGAGATTCCCTCATTTTCATTATTACTTGAGTAGCACAGGGTGCGATCCTTCCTAGTAAAGGATGGGCTAATTTGCATTTTTCCAGTCCTGGGACAAGGAAAAAAATTAAAAGCCTGGACCATCCATCTTTTGGAGAAGCGCAAAGCCTGCTGCGATTGCAGTGGGCGTACGAGCTAGGCTAGGCCTTCTGCTAGCCAAGATAATAATGAACAGGCAAAATATGGCTCCAGTTCTCACCAGACCTTTGGCAAGAAGGCATTGGGGAAAATAAAAATAAAAATAAAACTAGACAGCAGCCACTAAATCACAGCCAAAGCTGCTTTAGCATAAATCTCGGTTCCTTTGTCTTGCTTACGTTAAGGTTGGTTCCAATTAATGGACGGTTTTAAATAAAAGGAAGCCCTGCCTAAAAACTATGTACAATTCCTTCCCTATCCTGGTTATCCAGGCAGTACTTACGACCCCCAATTGAGCCCCAAATTCATGTTGCTAAGTGAGACATTTGTGAAGTGGGTTTTGCCCCATTTCATGACCTTTCTCACCACCGTTGTTACGTGAATCACGGCAGCTCATAAGTTAGTCGCCCAGTTGCTAAGTGAATTGGTCTTCCCCATGGACTTTGCCCATCTGAAGGTCACAAAAGGGGATCACGTGACCTCCGGGACAATGCAACCATCATAAATGTGAGTCAGCTGTGAAGCATCCCTATGTAAATCACACGACCTGATGCTGTCTTGTGAAAAAAATCATAAGTCACTTTTTTCCCTGTTGTTGCACCTTCAAACGGTCGCTAAACGAACGCTTGTAAGTCCAGATGTCAGTGTTCCAGAAATCCTCCACTCCAACAAATAACTCCAACATGAACATCGTCTCCAAAGTTCTTTTATTTGAGTAGTAAACTGTCTGACCAAGGCTTCTGAGACCATAATTACGCACAGGCTTATTTTAAAAACAAGTCTTGTTTTATTGCAATGCTGGGAATTGTTTTCATTCCCAACCAGTAATGAATCTCAAATAGTCCCTCGAGATAAGCACCCACCTTTCGTTCCTGTGAAGTGCTGCCAATAACAGAAGTTGCAATGAACTAGAAAGAAAACCAACCAAAGTACAAAGAGCTTCAAGAATGAGTCTGAACTGAATGAGCGACTTTGCTTCCTGCAAAGGTTTCGTCATCTTTGCCTGTCTTTTATACCTTATGGGAGGGGCAATCCCCTCCCGAGTCGCCCCGTTTGTCTTAGCTGCTCTCGCCTTCTAGCAGCTCTGTGCACATGTGCACTGGGAACAGGCTCCCCTGGGTCCTCTGCCTCACTGCTGCCAGACTCTGGAGGCTCCAGAGGCAGCACCCCACTCCCAGATGGTCCTGGCCCCATTTCTGCATCTCCAGACTCCCGGACTGGTCCCCGTTCTTCCCTGCTGTCCGATTCCGCTGCTGTCTGCACAGGCTGCCAGCGAACCACAACACTTGACATGTCCTCTTCACCAGGTGCAGAAATAACATGACCTTGACTTAGAAGAAGAATGCTATTATGTCTAACTAGATACACTCCAAGAAATCCCCCCCCCCATTTTCCCAGGCTCAAGAATGTGGCAGCGTGTGGTGCTAATATGGCTTCCAAAGCTGACACCAGAACTCCCTGGACATCCAGCAAAGCAGCACGAATCTGGAAAATAAAAAATAAAAACCCAACCCAAATTAGATTTTATTTTGCAGTGTTGGAGGAAGATTTAGAGCCACAGAGCAACACTCCCACGCCGGTGAGGAGAGAATTGTTAAATATTTATCGTGTCCAAGAACTTGCTGCTAATATATCTATATATACATATATTGTCTGAGTTAGATACTTGCGTCCAGGTAGCGCAGTTGCTGACTTCAGCTGATTTCAGCTGTAGTGTGGAGTTTTTATTGAGTTTTACCCTCCTCCTTCCTAGTGCAATTTTTCAAGTTAATACCAAATGTCACTCTATTTCGTTTCCAAATATGATATCTGGGAAGAGAAAGTTCCCCCACCTTCCTTATTTTCAATCTCGGAAGTTAATGGATGAATTTATATTCCTTTCTCCCACTTGGGCCCCTAAATTAAGAGCCGTAGTTATGAGAGGCCGCTCGGTGGAAAGGAATAGATACAGATTGGAAGGGACCTGGTAGGTCATCTAGTCCAACACCCTCCCCCCCCAAAAAAAGGCAGGAGACCCTACGCCATGTCTGACAAATGGCAGTCCAATCTCTTCTTGAAAGACTCCAGGGATGAGTCCATGGGAAGGGGAGGATGGAGAATTGCCCTGATGACAGCTGCTGTCCCCTTACTGGCCCCCCATTCCTTTTGCTCTCCCCAAAGACACCCCCCCCCCATGAAGCTGTTTCTGGGGTTCCCATTAATAGCTTTTGCTCGTGCCAATGGGCGAGAGGCTGCTTTCTGCGTGTCGTGGGAGCCATCAAAATGGCATGGGTTTTGCACAGAACTCCCCTCCGACTACAACTGGGCTCCCTCCCTTAACCATCGGGGTGTCCGGAGAAGGGGCTAGCAATGAAACCCCCTCCCTTGAATGCGTACAAGCAGTCCATGACTTACGACAACAATCAAAGCCAAAATTTCAGTTGCTAAGCCAGACATTTGTACCGTGAAGCGATGTATAAGTCTTGAGTGCTATGGCTACTCCTTGGCAAGACCCACTTAAAATTCTTTTCCAGCAGTTCTGCAAACACTGCCAGCAGCAGGTCAGAACACTTTACCTTGCTTGGAGCATGGCAGGGGAGAACATCAATCTCGAACGCACCCTTAGTCACATCCAAAGGGTCTGATGTAAAGGATGCGCATTGCTCATAATGGCTTTTAGGACATCGGATGAGATCTGAGGCTGTGTTAGGTGGCTGATCAAGTTATCCTCAAGATGAATCAAAGATTCATCAATATTTGAGGGGCTCTTACAAAGACAAGGGGAGGAGGGGGTGTCAAACTATTTTCCAAAGCATTAAAAGGAAGAAAACAAGGGTTGGAAACCAACCAGGAAAAGAAGCCATCTAGAACTCAGGAGGAATTTCCTAACAGGGAAAGCAATGAATCCAATGGAATAGTTTTTGCCTTCTGTTCCTGCAGGGGTTGCACTAGAAGACCTTCAAGGCCCCTTTCCACTCTTGCTATTCTGTATTCTAAGTCCCTGAGACCTACAGGTAGTCTTCAAACTTACAACAGTTCATTTAGTGATGGTTCAAAGTGACAACAGCCACTGAAAAAAAGTGACATATGATCGTTTTGCATTATTCTGCAAAACATCGAGCCAACTTTGCATTTCATCGAGATTCACAGCTCCCCAGGAATATTTCTCCAGCTGTCCGACAGCTCTCCAAATTGCAACTGAGCCTGTAAGCCATTGTTTGCTCAACAGAGGAGCATCCTAACCAGGGGTGGGCTGCTGGGGGCCCGCAGGGGCTCAGGAGAGCCCCTAGCTAAGACTCTGCAGAGCTCGAAGAGCCCCCAATCACCTCAGAAAGGCAAGCAGCAAGGGAAAGTTCTTAATAGGCTTAATTGAACTTCTGGGCGTTCAGCCAAGAGTGTTTCACACCTGGTAAAAGTGTGGCAAACTAGATAAACGATCCACTCAGTGCTTGCAAGGGAGAGCCATTGGGAAAATCAGATAACAGGCATTGTCGGCTGGCGGTTCCCAGGGCTAGGGCCTTCTCCGTGGGAGTGCCCACCCTTTGGAACCAGCTCCCCGTGGATCTCCGTTTGGCCCCTGATCTCCACTCCTTCCGCCGGGACCTGAAACCTGGTTGTTTCAACAGGCTGGCCTGGAATCACCCGGGTGGAGGTTTTTAACTGTTTTAGTTTTAAGGTTTTAATGTTTTAGTGTTTATTTTGACTTGTTAGGTTTAATTTGTTTTTAAGTAAATTATATGTAAATATGTGTTGTTTTATTGTTAGCCGCCCTGAGTCCTTAGGGAGAAGGGCGGCATACAAGTCAAATAAATAAATAAATAAATTAACCTAGCCACTAGCCACATAACTCAGCAGAAATACATATATATATGTATATATATGTGTGTGTGTGTGTGTGTGTGTGTGTGTGTGTATATATATATATGGGTCTTGGTGTATTCGGGTCTTGTCCGTGTAGATTGAGAATACTTGGCAGCGTTTGACGAAATCTCATCCGTCATCTTCAGGCTGGTGTCTTCAGCTTCGTTCTTCTGGGAAGAAGAACGAAGAACGAAGCTGAAGACACCAGCCTGAAGATGACGGATGAGATTTGTGAAACGCTGCCAAGGTATTCTCAATCCAGACAAGACCCAAATACACCAAGACCCACATACCTTTACCCGTGAAAATCTACGAAAACAAATATTTATATATATGTATGTATGTATGTATGTATGTATGTATGTATGTATGTATGTAATTAGGGCAAAGAAGTGACGTGGAGTTGGCCGCACCCAGCCAGCCAGTCACTAGGACAGAGAGACCCTTGCTAAAAAATTTGAAGCCCACCCCTGGTCCTAACACATTTAGCCGGAATAGACAACCTTGCTCTCTTGTCACACAGTTTGCCTGCACGGGCTTCCTAAACCCTATTCGGCTTCCCTCCCTGCCATCCAATTGCAGGGCCCCGGCAATCTATTATGAACCCCCAGTCCTCCTTTCTCCAGAGGGAACGGTTGGCAATTTATCTGCCGGTGTCAAGAGAACAGGTGGCAGCCGGGCACTCGGCCTTCAGTCCGCTTATCCCATGATAAATGGGCTGTTTACTGGGGCTCGTTCTTGGGAGCTGCACAGACCAGCTCCGAACTATAATAACAAACCTCACTGCAACCTTCGGCTGGAAAGCAAAGGCGCGGGGCGTGATAAATGGCTTTTCTGTGGGAACGATGGGGTGGAATTGAAAACCTCCTGCTAGACAGCCTGGTGGGCCCCCCCACACTCAGATACCCCATTCCCTGGAATTATCTTCGGCAACAGCTTGAACTGGGCCATCTATGATGGGTTGAGCTGGAAAAACAAAAACCGAGAAACCCAGTAATCATAAAATTGAGGACAGTATTTCTCGCTGTGATCATTTCGCCGGCCAACCGATATGAATTATGGGGTCTTTTTTCCTTCCTTCCTTCCTTCCTTCCTTCCTTCCTTCCTTCCTTCCTTCCTTCCCCCTCCCTCCTCCCTCCCTCCCTCCCTCCCTCCCTTTCAACAATAGGAGAATGCAGGTGAGGATAGATTTAGGGGGCAGCCAGGAGCTGAGTTTTAAATCCCCTTTAAGGTGCTCTTTGAAGAATTTCTGGATCTTCTTAGAGAACGTGGTCCATCACACTACGATGCTTTCAAAGAAAGGAGATCGGGCCAAAGGACATAGATTAATGGAGGGGCTTGGGAAGGGGCTAAACCAGAGTCTCCAACCTTGGCAACTTTAAGGCTTGTGGACTTCACCTCCCAGAATTCCCCAGCCAGCCATGCTGGGGTTCTCGTTCTGTAGGAAGACCCAGAAAGACTTCAAATATGATCATTCCCACACTTTAAGGTAGGAGAATCATTAAGAGAGTCCAGGTTTAAAATCCTATTAAGGGCCTACAGCGAAGGGCTGTGTGTAGGTCAGCTAGAGGGTCTCTCCAGTAGGGCTGCTATCAAGAAAAGCTGATTTCTCATGGCTCCCCAGCTTCATGAGTCTTGCTGATGGAATCACTTTGAAAATGGAGAAGGATGTAGGAGTGTACGTGGTCCGTCAGATGACCTGCCTCCAACCGCTCCATTGCTCCATTTCCTGTGCTCCATGAGATCCAGGTTGGCCATCTGTATCCCAGGCTCCATACAGTTGATGGTGAGCCTCCATTTCCCAGATTACCCCTCCAAAATCCAGCCCCAAATTTGGCCCCAGCGCATCCTTTAAGGTTCAGAATGCTGATTTAAATGATCGTGCCTGCCATTCATCCCTGGTTTGTTACTACTTCCTCCTGTCCTGACCCTTTGTGCTGCTTGGGGGTCTTCATCCAGGAAGGTGGGTGGGAAATAAAATGGTGTCTGGAACACGATGGCTCAGCAGTTAAAGGCACTGAGTTTGTCTGCTGGAAAGTCGACAGATGGGTTCGAAACCCGAGTGCCACGTAATGGAGTGAGCTCCCGTTCCCGGCTGCAGCTCCTGCCCACCTTGCAGTTCGAAAGCATGCAAATGCGAGTAGATAAATAGGTACCACTTCGGTGGGAAAGTAACTGCATTCCGTGCACGTTGGCACACAGCCATGCTGGCTACATGACCACAGAAGTGTCTTTGGATAACGCTGGCTCCCTCAGCCAAGAAACAAGAGATGACCATCGTGCCCTAGATTTGGACATGACTGGACATGGGAAACCTTTACTCTTAGCAAAACCTTGTCCCTTCCTGGTTGAGTTGGCAGAATCAAATCATCATCAGTGTCGCTTCTCCTCTGCATGATGGGTTCCCATACTTGGATAGCCTACCTTGGCTAACCTTCAGCTGTTCCTGTAGTTCCACTTCCAACTGGTTGCTAATCCAAGCATGGTTCCTTGTTGGTCGGCAAGCTGCCACTTCCTGCCTGCTCTGTCCATGGGGTCAAATACATGCATATATTACCTCTAGTGCTGCAGCCACCCTGCCTGCCTTTGGGTCCCATCCTGCAGAGTGGAATTAAGATGCTGTGAGAGTCTCCATCCTCTTGCCGAAGGATATTGTATGCTAATGCTTTATTTCCCCTGGGGCCCTAGCCAGAGACTTCAGGATGTGTTCTTGGGTTTGCATCTCTAATTAAAGGCCCTTGTTTGTTTGTTTGTGTTTTCCACTTGTGGAGAAAGCGCTGCATTGTTACCCTGGTTTTTTGTTCTTATTTCAAGAAATGGAAAAGCAGAGAAGGCTAATTTGGCAGGATCCAATCTGGCTCGGTCACTGGGACCAGACGCTTTGTCTTCCGACTTTTGTAACTTGTGCTGGAGCCCAGCTTTGAGGAACTTCTCTCTGGCAGACTGCGTGCTTTGGGCTAGACTTTGTCTGGCATTTATACGGTGCCCGTTGCATGTGGCTTTTTAATTGTTGATTGGGATGCTGATGGGTGGCTATTAAGTCATTGGCTGTTGACATACATTCAATTTTGCAGCTACTAAGACTGTCGGATGAGCAGGCACAAAAACAGACAGGGAAGCACAAGCAAATGACAGCCAACAACAGATTGGGGTGTTGATGGATGACCATTAAGTTGTTGGCTGTTGTTTCCTTGTGTTACCAAGCCCTTGCCTCCTAAGTACTTGATAAGCTGGGGGTAAATCAGCATTCTTGTTGACTGGCGACAGGCTCGTTTCCCGGGCTTCAATTGTTTCCCGGCTGTTTTTGTGCCTGCTCGTCCAACAATCTTGGTAGCTGCAAAATTGAATGTGTGTCCTTGTTGTTGCGATGAGAGACTGCCAAGGACAAAAACACTAATTTTTGTCACGGTTGGCTGGGATAAGAAGGCTGGTTGGAGGTAGGGCGTGACATTGAAGGAAGTTGCAACTTTTAATAGGAATAACCTAAAGTTTGATGTAAAACCTGCCTAGACTCAAACATCCTAACCCCATCAGAATTTGTAGAGGCAAAAGATCTCTTTAAAAATCATTCCAGGAGAGGCATATTTAATCCTTCAGAAAGGAACAGCTGAAACTTTTTTTTAAAAGTTAAAAGCAACTTTATTTACAAGCTGAAACTCTTATTATCTTCTCCAAATGTGTCTTCCGGTTGATGATTCATTGAAAAGCAGGGAAATCTGTGCCTTGCATCTCACATGTCACATCCAAAGGTAAGTCAGATCAAACAGCTTGGTGGATTCCCATAGGTGCCTGACAAAAACCATGGCGGTATCAAAATAGCATCATGCAAATCCCAACATCATCTGGGCAAATTGCAGCTGACACAGATTACATAGTTTGCTCCCCCTTTTCTCAACTCTCCCCAGACACCCATGAGGACTCTATTTGCACCTAAAGCAGGAACCTTTTGATTTTGGAGCCGTGCTCTGGAATCTTGCTCTTCCTTTCGAGTTTCCTGAATTATTTTAATGAGGTTGCTCTTTGCTGTTGAACGTTCCTCTCTGAAGGGATAAGTGTGATTCCTGAAAGCGGCACTGAAGAAAAAAAAGAAAGCTTTGGCCCTCTGGACCTCTTAATTTCATTCAGTGATTTCATATAATTTATCTGTGACAGTATGGGCTAACCATACTGTCAACTCATAAATTATTTCTAGGGTCTTTTTAGAGTTGCCAACAGAGAGGGAGGGGGGGGAGCAGTGCAGCCACTTGCAAACCGAAAGTGCATTCCATCAATGTTTTCAAAGATAGTAACTAGGGGACTGAAGTTTCTGCCGTGCACAATTCTAACTGGAGAGCATGATTGATGACTCTGGGCTATGGGTGTGTCCCATTGGAGAATATGAATTACGATACACCCAGGGGATGGGGGGAAAACTAGGGTCAAGGGTGACAATGAATTATGTGTCTCAGAGTCGGCTACACCCAAGCAGTGCCGGACATGTTAACTCCCAATAAATCCTTTTGAAGTTTTGGAAGTTTGGCTTGGGACTCATGATTTAAATGGGGGTAACTACCGGAATCCTGATACGTACGTTTTGACCAAGAAGTCATACCTCTAATTTTCAAGGTGCCAACTTAATAGTAGAGATTCACGAAGGTCTATCACCTGTTAAGATAAGCCATAATAATAGTGTTTATTGGTTGCTTTTGTCCCAAAGGTGCTTTTTTTTCAAGAGTCAACTGGACTTTCTGGTTTTTCTTTGAAGACATTTTGCTTCTCATACAAGAAGCTCCTCCATCTCTCTTGGATGAGAAGTGAAACGTCTTCAAAAAACCGCAGAAAGTCCAGTTGCCCCTTGAAAAAGCACCTTTGGGACAACCAATGACCTGGGTGACTGGGAATCTCCACAGACATTGGTTATTTTTTATTTAGCAGGAGGCATCAACCCAGCTGCAATACCTCAGAGTGATTCGTAAACCAAAACATGATGGCTTGTTTAACAAACTATGGGCCATATCAATCCCATAATATGAGTTTGCAGTCTGTTTCACTTTAAACCATGCAACCGGCCATCACATTATCTTCATCTTATACTTCATGGGTATGGAAGGCTTAGCTGTGTCTCGGTGTCTGGTGACCGCACCAAACAAAGCTAATTTTCTACCTGTTCTCTTTATTTTCTAGCTGGAGGCAGAACTTCAGATGCTGAAGGGTCAAATGTCCACCGTAGAACCCAGCAACTTCCTCGCCAAAGAAGAGCTGGATACACTGAGGTGAATGTCCTCCCTTCTATTCATAGTGTTAGAGCTGAGGAGAAGAGATGGAGTTAAGTCTCTTCCAACTCCATAACTGCTCCTAGAAGAACTTCTGTCCCAATCTGGGGATCAGTATAACATCACTATATCAAATACTGATGATGATTACAGTAATGATGATAACCAACTTTCAGGGCCTTCATAACTTTCCCTACTGCTGTGGTGTTAATAGACAAAACCACATTCTGAAGAACATCAGTAACGTGTTGTGAACGTCCAGGCAAATGCCGCTGTCAGCTTTGGACGCCATACTGAGACCAGATGCTCCCACACTGCCACATTTTGAGCCTGGGAAAATGGGAGGGGGGAATTTCTTGGAGTGTAGATAACTCCCCCACCCCAAACTAGCAAGGATCCCAGACCAAGGCCATGATTAATTACTTACCAAGGAAGCAGAGAAGAAGAGCTCTTAGCGAATCCATGAGCGTTTGTCTTTTCAAGTTCTGCCATTCACTAATTAGATGAACTCGGATACCACTTATAGATGATGGATTACTTTTTCAATTTATAGTGTGCCAAGCTGACAGGTAGATTGCCTCTTGAAATAAAATTATCTGGCTTTCATTTTTGAGAGGTAGTAGTAGGGCGGGGACCTGAAGCAGCAGGAGCTCGGTGGAAATGTATACAATTTGCACTGCTGACATTTTAAACTTAGCAATAGTGGCAGATGTCTGTAGCTCAGGTGTAGGATGAGGATGAAGGTTTGTTCTCCAAGCTCGTGGGTTGGTTTCCTCCCCATCACGAGACCCATGTCAAGACCCTCCCTGATGACTCACACCTGACCCCTCACAAGACCACTGACCACACGAAGCCCTTGTAAGCTGAAGAACACAGCCACTGACATCCCTAAACTCTGCTGAAGATGTTACCCAACCTGGTAACAAAACATTTGGAAACCAGCCCATAAGCTCGGGGACGAACCTTCACCCTTATTTTAAACTTTCACAGCAGGTTTTGGCTTGTTGCATTTTGCTCAAGATGCGGGGTTTCTCTTTCCTTCTGACCCACCGCAACAGCAGCAGCTACATCTATGTCAGACGCAAAAGAGTGGGACTGTACATTAAGTTGCAATTTAGAAGGTTCTACTGCTCAGCCGATACTCAAGAATCTAGTCAACTAAAGTTCAAATTTGAATCCATGCCAGATAAGGGTGAACAGAATTCAAGGAGGGTTGGACTTGCGTTGCTTGTGGCAACACAAGGACTCCAAGCTTCTGACATGTTTAACTCCATCCTCCAGCTTTGCCTGCCCTTCTACACTTGGGTTTCCACAGTGCAAATCCAACAGCTCCTACACCCTACTAGCAGATGTTCTCCAAGCTACTCCATACTCCTAAAGAGGAAAATAGCCTTTCTCTCCCAACACTGAAGGAAAGAGATTGTTGTAAATTCACCTGTTTGGTACTCAAATAGCTATCTCCGCTGATGTTTTGCATAGTTTACATTCATGCAGCAGCAGCTACATCTATGTCAGACGCAAAGAGTGGGACTGTACATTGTTGCAATTTAGAAGGTTCTACTGCTCAGCCGATACTCACCTGCCCTTCTACACTTGGGTTTCCACAGTGCAAATCCAACAGCTCCTACACCCTACTAGCAGATGTTCTCCAAGCTACTCCATACTCCTAAAGAGGAAAATAGCCTTTCTCTCCCAACACTGAAGGAAAGAGATTGTTGTAAATTCACCTGTTTGGTACTCAAATAGCTATCTCCGCTGATGTTTTGCATAGTTTACATTCATGGCAAGGTGGTTGATTGATGATTTAAAGGCCAAACAATTCATCGCTCTTTGTGCTGTAAGACCTGAAGAGGAATTAAAATGCGAGCCAACATTATCATTTGTGGTTTTGGCATCATGTGACATCTCAATGTGCAGCCCCTGGGGGACATGACCCACCCTGTGTCTTTCCCACCCACCTTTTTGCTTCTTGTTCAAAAGCTAGAAGTTTTCCGTTCTCTGCTGGTTGGCACTGATGGACTTCTTCAGGTCTTCTTATCTATCTCCTCGTGTTAGGCCATCAGCCTTCCTGACTGATGGTTGTTTATTTGCTTATTATTTTTACTGGCTGCCTTTTGAGCAGAGATAAAAAGGAAGTACAGTGTCATGCCCCTGTCGGAATCTGATTCGGAGGGGGAGGCCAAGCAGCTGACAAGGAGTGGGAGTGTGGCTCCATTGGCTGGGGAAGGGCAAAGGCCAGTTGGGCAGAGCAAGGGAGAGGTAGAGCAAGGGAGTTCAGAGGAAGACCCAGGCCCACCCCCTCTTCATCCTAGGGCAGGCAGGGAGGAACAAAAGGGAGCAACATGGGTTGCGTGGCTTACGGGGGAGGAAAGAGCCCTGATTCCCTTCAGTAGCTGCAGCTGGGAAGACAGTTGATAAGAAAAGCAGGGTGCATGCAGCAGGCTGCTGGGAGCAAACATGAATTTATCTGGTATCATCGTGGCTTATCTGTGTTCCTGGCATCTTCCCAAGTGTGTGTGTTTTGCTGGCCTTTCAAGTCTGCAATTCCTTCTCCTGCCCTTTCAATTTAATTATTGCAGCTTGGCTTGTTTGGATTTTTATTTCCAGTTTGTATGTACTTTGGCTGTTCTTGGGAGAGTTTTTTCTCCAGCCAGAGGTAACCTGGACATTGGGGGCAAAGTTGGAGATAATAAAGGGAGTCTTCTTGCTTATTTGACTGTGTTGCCTTTGTGCCACCCCTTTGGGTCATCACACACAGATAAGGAATGGCTTGAGATCTGTTGGTAGCATTGGTGAGGTTTCAGCAGGAAAGCGGGACCTCTTATATTGTGTGCTGTTCTTGAATAGGGGAGAAATGATAAAACCGAGTTCCAAAAATAGGTACATAAACTCTCATAAAAGCTATGGCAGAATTTGATAATTCTTCTGAAGGGCCATAGCTGAGCTCATAATCTAAAGCAGTGTTTTTCAACCTCAGGAACTATAAGATAGGTAGACTTCAAATCCCAGAATTCCCCAGCCAGCATGCTTTGCTTAAATTCCCCAGCAAGAATAAAATATCAAAACTGGCCATGAAAATGTTCCTATACGGTTGCATCCAAGCCAGCTTGTTCTTCCAACTAAACCCAACATCCAGATTCTCCTCCTTCTGGGTTGTGTGGTCCCAAGCAATAGACAGTTGAAGCCAAATGTTTTTTTCCAGTGTCTGAAGTTGCTCCTTCCTTAATTACTGGACAAAGCTGGAGATCAACCTCTTGCCATGATGATCTTCCTTCCATCAAGGAGACTTGGTTTCCAGGGTGCTTAGGAAAATTAATATTGTCTCGCCTTCCAAGAATAGGTGGGGGATTCTGCAGGATACTTTTGGAACTCTGCCCACATCCTAGACCCATTGCGAGTAGACATCAATTCAACCTCTCCCAATAATTGAAGTGCACCAGCTGTTACCAGCAGGCATAATAGAGCTTACAGTAGGACCATCTATTGCTCATCCATTTCATCTTCCATCCATGGTTCCACCAGAGACTCATTTTGATGAAAAGTAGGGCAAAAGAGGATGCACACTTAGAAATTGCTGTTGGGAAACTAGAGGGAAGAGTCAAGCAAGGGCCTAGCTTGGAGTCTTTGCGTAGCCACAAAAGGCATAAGGTTGATTCTCCCCCAAGATCCATGAAGCCCTATCTGGTCGTTCCCAGGGGAAGGAGAGCAACCTGGGGCAAGATTCTTGTAACGTAGGCAGTAAGCAATGAAGTGACTGATTTCATCTATTCAGAAGTGATTCTGGTTGTTTGCACCTGACACTTGGAGAGGGTTCTGGGTGTAGTTTTTTTCTGCCCACTGACCCAATGCCCAGTTCCTTCTCTAGTCTCTGCCAACTTCCCCTTGCTGAAAAAAAATCTTACTTGAACCAGAGAGGTAGGTACACATCAAACTAGGGTCGAACTTTTAGCTGCCTATCTCCATGAACATTAAAATCACATACAGACACACACAGACACACACACACAGACACAACTCACCCCCACAATGCAGCCCCTATAGCATTGAGGTATCTGGGTTAATTTCCACCTCTACCCACCCACTCCCAAAACAAATTTGTATTCCCATCCTATGCACCAGAGGTTTTATATATATATATATTATTTTAAAGAGAAAAATATATCTTTGTCTTCTCTTCCTTTTAATATGGAAAGTAAATTACCTCCAGCAAGCTTAAAAGACTTTATCTACATCTCTGCCTGCCCCCACCCCCACCCCCACTCCTCCCAATCTGGCTTCGGAGAACAAAGCGCTCTTTTAATCAGACTTTTTTTCTTTATAGCGTTTATATGTGAAAATTCTCTTTCCTGACATTATTACTTCTGAGGAAACAACACAAAGTAATATTAATGCTGCCGGTCCTTCACCTACACCTGGCCTCCCATAAATCACGTTAGCCCCATTTGGTGATCCTTCCTAGCCAGGGGCCGCTTCGGCCTTTGGTAGTGTAACAGGTTGTTTCGCCCAGGAGGATGAAACCGTTCAAGTTATTGTTTTTTTTGTTTTTGTTTTGATTTGCCGGGAGTTAAAGGAACATTTGGAACTGGAATAAATAAAACCACTTCCCTTACCCAGCAGCGACTTCAGTAAATCCTCCGTGTCAGCTATGGATTTGGAAAATGGATGGTTTTGACTAAGAATAGAGTAGATCTGGAAGGGACCTTGTACGTCTCCTAGTCCAGTCCCTGCTAAGGCAGGAGACCCAATATCATTTCAGACAAGTGACTGTCCAGTCTCTTCTTAAAAACCTCCAGTGATGGAGCACCCACAATTTCTGGTGGCAAGTTGTTCCACTGGTTAATTGTTCTCCCTGTCAGGACATTTCTCCTTAGTTCCAGGTTGCTTCTCTCCTTGATTAGTTTCCATCCGTTGTTTCTTGTCCTGCCTTCGGGGGCTTTGGAGAATAGCTTGACCCCCTCTTCCTTGTGGCAGCCCCTCAAATACTGAAATACTACTGTCATCTTGGTTAGGATATGTGCAGAGTAACCCTTGTATAACAAGGATATGCACATGGAAACGTTTATGAGAACAGTTATGAATAAATATACAGCCACACAGAGTTACACTGAATTGGGTTAAAGTTTACTTGAAGAAATAGCACAGTCCAATAAACAGTCCGTGTCATACATGTTTTTAACAGTCCAGAAATATCCCGTTATAAAGTCTTCTTACCGGTTTCACGTCTTTTACAGCAGACAAATATCAAACCATAATACAACAGATAACCTTCGATATGAACAGAATATCAAAGTAAACAGGGCTAGTCAGTATCAGTCCTTAGTCAGTCAGTATCAGTATCAAGAGAGATCATCAGTGAGAAAGAGAAATTAAACCATGATCTATAGCTCCCTCTAATGGCAACCTACAGCATAACCAACCAACCAGAACACAGTATTATACATTACAGTATTTTTCCTTAAAGCTACAAACATATGTATTTGTGGGTTATATATTGTCAACCCAACTACATTGTGTACATTTACATAACAATCTTCTATCAAATTCTGCCTCTTGATATTTGTAGTGCAGCCAAGGAGATCTTAACTATCTTCACTTGATTATCATTGGATAGATAGTACATGGAAATTAAACCATGATCTATAGCTCCCTCTAATGGCAACCTACAGCATAACCAACCAACCAGAACACAGTATTATACATTACAGTATTTTTCCTTAAAGCTACAAACATATGTATTTGTGGGTTATATATTGTCAACCCAACTACATTGTGTACATTTACATAACAATCTTCTATCAAATTCTGCCTCTTGATATTTGTAGTGCAGCCAAGGAGATCTTAACTATCTTCACTTGATTATCATTGGATAGATAGTACATGGGCTAGGTACCATTCATCACGTTCTCCAATTAAAGTTTTTCCCGGGCAAAAGCTCCAGTAGCTTAGCTACAATCTTTTTAAGATAAGGTTGGAATGTGCTTCTAAGTTCATTTGCCACATGCTTCCCCAGTCTTTCTCCCCCCACCTCCCTCTTTCTTATGGCAACTTGGAAACAAGTGTAGGAATGTTTTACAAGTTGACACTGTTTATACAGCCAACGATTGTATTAGCTTTTTGGCTGCTGCAGAGCTGATCAGAAAGTCACATTCTTGTCCTAGTTTATGAGCCACTTTTAGTGGCCCTCGCTCGGTTTTTGGTTTCTCCCTCTTGATGTTCTTCAGAGCTCCAGAAAGGCTCCATTGGAGAGTTGCAGATGCATCCTGGGAACCGAGTAAAGCCAGTGCTATTAAGTGTAGATTAGATTGGACTTCATCCTCATCCCGTAGGGCCTTTCCTGTGTTTTCATAATTAAACCTTCATTAGCTTAATTAGCCCTCTTGAGGTTCAGAGGAGACACGTTACTTCGGCAACGTGACACGGCTGCATAAATCACCTCGTGAACGCAGGTAACTTGAGTTTTCAGGAGGATTCAGCTTGAGGGTCTCACTCAACTTCTGGAAAGCCTACTTCATCCCACGTGGGTGACAAACCCGGGAGGTTAAAAGGAACAAACATGATTCCAAGTAAACCACAATATGTAGATTTGCAAGGATGCAAAGAAAGAAAGAAAGAAAGAAAGAAAGAAAGAAAGAAAGAAAGAAAGAAAGAAAGAAAGAAAGAAAGAAAGAAAGAAAAAGAGTTAAGGGCTATCCAGATAACGTCGAATCTTTCTCTTCCAGGTTAAAGATTGAGGAATTGGAAACTGAGCGAAGCCAGTTAGAGGAAAAGAACAAATCCCTCGAAGCAAAGCTGGAACAAGCTATGGTTCAGGTAATGTCTTAGGATGCGTGATTTGTCTTGACGAGAGGGACCAAAAAGTTTTGTCCATATTTTATGCTCTTTTGCTGAGGGGGGGGATTCCTCCTGAGATTAATTTCAAGAAGCCGAAGTCTTATCTCATGCTATTGGTTCTTTTATTACAAGAGTTCGTCGGGCATCTCTTAGGAAATTGAATGCTCCAAAGAGTCTTTGAATATTTTCCGTTGTTTGTATAAATGGTCGCTTTTGTGTTCAGAGGTCCGTCAACTTGTTTCTAAAGTCTAAGATGGAGTCAAATGGATGGAGGGCCTCCACGGATGCCTCCAGGAGCAGCATCCCATAATTCCTTTCCAGAATCTGCCTTGGACAGGCTGTGAAGACTTAATTGTGGGGTTTGGGTTTTAAAAAGTAGAATTACGGGTTGTTGTTTCTAAGAAAATTTGCTCTGTCTGTCTGTCTGTGGATGATCACACAACACGTTTTGTAAGTGACAAAGAGAGTTGTAAGTCAGATACAAAGCAAATGTCTGGGTTTGCATAATTGACTAGGTTTAGTTAGTTTTAACCTTGGTTAAGTGGGGGTTTTGTGTGTGTGTGTGTGTGTTTTGGTGGCATACTATCTTTTATGAACTCAGACCAATTAGTTTATGACTCAATGTACTTTGCAAACCCAGAATATGGGTTGATGCAGTACCCACGTTAGGCCTGTTGGGTGAACCCAAATTCAGAGCACAGAAAAAAGATTAAATATATTTTACTAGGTATATTGAGAGCAACAAGAATAATATACACACAATGCTGGAAACAAAATAATACGCCCCCAGAGGAATTAGTAATTCAAAAAATTCTAGATTGTGCTGAAATGGATAAGTTGATGTTAAAATTAAAAGATAAAGAAGAGTCGGAGTATTACGAAATTTGGGACAATTGGTATAAATGGTTGAACAATAGAAATAAGGATAATGGAGATAAGAAAATTAGAGATAAATGTATATGAATGTATATAAATGTAGATATTTACGTGAGATGGATTTATATAATAATGATGGCACAGTACTGTTAAAATAAGGTTAAAAGGTGAAAAAGAACAATAAAAATTATTGAACAAATTTAGAGCACAGAAACCACATGCACTTCTGCCTCCTACATTCCAGAATATTCTTGAACAAAGTTGTCCCATCTTTCCTGGTTATTGCTCGAAAATATCTTAAATCCCTACACACATCCATAACTTATACGTTAACTCTCCTTCACTCCAGGGGTCTCCAAATGTGGCAAAAATCTGGGAATTCTGGGAGTTGAACTCCACAAGTCTTAAAAAGTTGCCAGGTCTGGAAACTCCTGATCTACTCCATTACACTTTTATTCAACTTGTTAAAAAGCTCATTTTTATAACAAATGGATCTACATCCCCACCATATCAAGCTGTCTGGAATAATGGCATCAACCCGTACCATTATTGTTTTTTGCTATTCCCATAAAAGACAGCAGTGCCCAAGGAAAGTGCAGTGCCCAGGGAGATACAATGGGATTCAAAGTCTTCACCTGAATTTCTATCCTCTTTGTGGCTGCTACTTATCTCTTGTAAGAATACCTCCTCAGACGTCTTACCGGGGTCTAACTAAACCTCATCTTTCTAACCTGCTTACTCTTCTTCTTGTAGACCTGTGGACATAGTCTTGTTCCTATGTCCAGAAAAATCATGCTAGTTTTCACCCTTACCCATCAGAACTTTTTTTTTTAATTACATTTATATGCCGCCTTTCTCCGGAGACTCAGGGCGGCTTACAATTTTGGGGATGCAACCCAATGCGCTCAGCAATAGCCTTCCTTCCATTGTATATGCCTGCTTATTACTAAGTGGCAATTTTACAAAGTCAGCTTATTGCCCCCAACAATCTTGGGTCCTCAATTTACCTACCCCAGGAGGATGGAAGGCTGAGTCAACCTTGAGCCTGGTGGGATTCGAGCCTGCACTAATTGCAGGCAGCTGGAGCTTAAGTGCTAGGCGTTTAACGGCCTGCACCACCAAGGCCCTTGGTTGCCACAGCGTAAAAAAGATACTGAGAATCTAGAAAGCGTGCAGAGAAGAGGATTAGGGGACTGGAGGCTAAAACATATAAAGAATGGTTGCTGGAACTGGGCATGGCTAGTCTAGTGAAGAGAAGGACCAGGGGTGACATGATAGCAGTCTTCCAATATCTCAGGGGCTTCCCCAAAGAAGAGGGAGTCAAGCTATTCACCAAAGCACCTCAAGGCAGGACAAGAAGCAGTGGGTGGAAACTAATCAAGGAGAGAAACAACCTAGAAGTAAGGAGAAATTTCCTGACAGTGAGAACAATCAATCAGTGGAACATCTTGATTCCAGAAGTTGTAAATGCTCAAGCACTGGAAGGTTTTAAGAAGAGATTGGACAGCCATTTGTCTGAAGTGGTGTAGGGTTTCCTGCCTAAGCAGGGGGTTGGACTAGAAGACCTTCAAGGTCCCTTCCAACTCTGTTATTCTATAATGATAGCGCTGACTTCCATGTCATCCCAGTAGCTTACAGAACAAATGCTGATTATCCACAGCCCTTTTGTGCTGCCTACAGTTGTCGCATGTCTGTATTCGGAGGTGGCCTGTCGTCACGCGAAAGGGCTTTCTGTTCTGGTTTGTCACAGCTTGCCTTTGTTAAGCATCTCGTCTTGTCTTCCAGCAGATCTTTGATCATGTTGTCCATACTGGTGGCCCCAGCAGCCATCCATGCACAGGGATGCTCGACGCTGCTCCAAGTGCGACTTTTATCTCAGGTCTGCTGGAGTTAAGCGAACATCCTCTGATTTGTCTGTTCTGGATGAGCGACTGTATATATTCCTTCTTGGCCAAGTGTAATTTTTGTAAACCTCCATGTATTGTTTTTCTGGGCTAAGAAATCCTTCAACCATTAAACCTCTTTTTGTGAAGATGGATATCATGCTGTTGATTGTGCCTTTTGGCCTTTTCTCTACTTCCTCCTTTACGTAGCTCAAATAATACAATGTCTCCTATATAGCGGGGGAGAAGGGGGTGTTGTAAACATTGGAAACATCTTAAATTTTACTCCTCTTAAGTTTTTGTATCAACCACAGACCACCGAGCTTGGTTTCCAGAACTGTGAGTCTGTATCTTCCTTTCATGAAAAAAACCCCTGTTATTTCTCATTTCTGTTCGGTGTGATTTATTTCCAAAATCTGGCTCTGTAGTAGAGGATGGCTGCTTGTAAGTCAAGGGCACCAAGTGTTTTGCTAAGCATAACTCATTCCTAGTTCCACCAGGCCGACAAGGAGGTCACCATTATTCCCATTTTGCAGGTGGGGATCTCAGTGTGAGAAGACAAACAACTTGTCCGTGGTCAACGGGTGGATCTGTTGGCCAAACTGAAGTTTGAACTCTGTTCTTCAAGTGCAGATACAACTCCTTTCCTCCAATCCCTTTGGAGATGGAATGGATGCTCGCTGCTCACCCTGATCACATCACTAAGGGACAACCCTACCCTGGAGACACGTCTGCTATGACTCCAGTTCTTTAACTCTTCATTCAGAACAAGAACTGAGATGACTGTTTCCATAATTCCATTTGAGCAAGTGGTCACTTCAAGGTGTGTCTTATTATTACTCAAAAACTTGGACGTCTCCATTTCAATCAGTGGCTTGACTTGATAGCACCAGAAAGAGTGTGTGGGACTGCTCTGAAGTGTTGCCAAAGTGCATCTTAAGGACCTGAACGTTGTCAAGCTGGAGAGCAGCCAACTTACATTCATACAGGTGGTGGATGGTGTGGAGTTTGGGGGCCAAAGTGTTGTGTTGTGTGAGTCTTTATATCCCCCCCCATCATATTAAATAAAAAGTTTGTGAAGGTCCCACCTAGTAGTAGAGTTTGTAAGATCTGAGTGCCAGGTTTATTTTTTCTCAGATGCTTAAATAATGGAACAAATGCTTCAATGGTTCTACCACTTTCCCTACCGTTTCGGTGATCGTGCACCTAATGCACGCACACAGCTTCCCAAACACGAGCTGATCCTCTGCCACACCCATCAGCTGAGTGTCAAGGCTCCAACATGCACCCCCATTTGAATCAAAAAGTCACTAGCCGCATCTCTCAGAGTAAAAAAGATTGATTTATTAGGAGTTAACATGTCGGTGTTTCCTGGGTGCAGCCAACTCTGACACATCATTCATTTCCCCCTTGACCCTGGTCTTCCGCCCACCCCCTGGATGTATATTCTCCAATGGGACACATCCATAGCCAAGAGTCATCAATCATGCTCTCCAGTAATAATCTTGCGGGCCAACAGCTTCGGCTGCCTAGCAATTATCTGAAGCATTTAAGGAATGCACTGCTTTCCCCCCACTCCCTTTCTACTGGCAAGTAAAAAGACCAAAGGAGTATTTTTTACACTGAGAGGATAAAGAACAGAAAAGCATAGGGGTGGGTGGAAGGCCAATCCTGCACTTTTCTGTTCTTTCTCATCTTAGCTGATCGTTGGGCCTTTTTTTTACTACCGATTGGGCCTAACCGGTAGCAATTTTTGCTACCAGTTCGGCCACATGGGTAGCATTTCACCACTGAAATGCTTGGCTCTTTTCATGGAGGAGAGAATGAAGGGGGACAAGCCAGCTACACAAACCACAAACGCATATACAAAACTCATGGTGTTTGTGCTTTACTCTGTCTTTAATTTAGTTGTCTAGTTTTCTTTATTGTCATTGCACCTCGTAGAACGAAATCAAACACTATCTTCAGTGCACATCATGACCATGAAAATAAATACAAACAAACATCCTTCACACTCCGCACATTGAATTGAAAACCATGTTTCACTTAGTGGCATGAATTTTGGGCTCCCTTGCAGCCATACGTTGAGGACTAGCTGTATACCTCTAGCATATAAAACCAGAGATAAAATAGAAGAAAATCCAGATTGTTTTTCAATTTGGGCATGGAGATATATGTTTACTCTAGGAAGTAAAACAAGAGACAAATAACCAGAGGAACTACTTGTAGGGTTACTCCTTGACATAAGACACAACACTGTCGTTGCGTGGTGGCTTACTCTTTGTAATTTCCTTCCTCCCTCCCTCCCTCCCTCCCTTTCCTTCCTCTTTTTCCATCTTCCTCCTCCCTTTTTCCTTCCTTCCTTCCTTCCCTCCTCCATTCCTTTCCTTCCTCTTTCTCTGTCTTCCCTCCCTTTTTCCTTCCTTCCTTCCTTCCTTCCTTCTTTCCTTCCTTCCTTCCTTCCTTCCTTCCTTCCTTCCTTCCTTCCCTCCCTCCCTCCCTCCCTCCTCTCCTCTCTCCCTCTCTTCCTCTCTCCCTCTCTTCCACCAAGATGGCTTCATTTGAAATTACCCAGTTTTCAGACACGGCATTGATTTTTATCTTGACACCTATTAGAGGTGAATCAAATCTTTCTTTTATTGCCAATTCCCAAAGATTGGGGGAGTGGGGAGAAGGGTGGGGTGGGCTCAAGGAATGACAGCTCTGCTCAGACAGGGAATCAAGAGCTCCGGAGTGCTTTTACCAAGCAGCAGCTTCCCAATGAAGCCTGTCACCTGTTCCTCCTTTAATTGGGTTGCCGTCTTCAGAAGGGAAATGAAAGTTGCAGGTTTGATGTTTTGATGCCCGTGTCTCCAAGGACCATTTTAGAACAGCTCTTCGCTGCTCCGCAGGTTACAAGCTCATTTGTTTCACATTTCATGTCACGTCCTTGATGGGAGGAGGTGTCCATCCCCCCCACCCCAAACGTTGGACCGGTTTACTCAAGATCTGCGCAAGGTTGTGGTTTTCGCTGGGCGATTTGGAAAGGGTTGAGCCATTTCTAATTGGCAGAAGATGCAGCGTTAGCTCATCCCTGAAGACACCAGACAAGACACTCCAAAGGACACCGGTGACATCTGCCTCTTGATGGAGGTGGTACAAACCTCCCTGCTTTTATTTTAATTGCTCGATTCTGCTGGCCTCTCTGAAGGCTATGCACTATGAAAAAGATGTTGAGACTCTAGAAAAGAGTGCAGAGAAGAGCAACCAAGAGGATTAGGGGACTGGAGACTAAAACATAGGAAAAACAGTTGCAGGAACTGGGCCTGGCTAGTCTAGTGAAGAGAAGGACCAGGGGAGACAGGAGAGCATCTTCCAATATTTGAGGGGCTGCCACAGAGAGGAGGAAGAGGGTCAAGCTATTCTCCAAAGCACCCGAACCCAGACAAGGAATAATGGATGGAAACTGAACAAGGAGAGATTCAACCCTGGAAATAAGGAGGAATTTACTTGACAGTGAGAACAATCAGTCAATGGAACAGAAGTTGCCTTCAGAAGTTGTGGGAGCTTCATCACTGGAGGCTTTCAAGAAGAGACTGGACTGCCCTCTGTCAGAAATGGTGTAGGGTCTCCTGCTTGGGCGTGGGGCGTGGGGTTGGACTAGATGACCTACAACATCCCTTCCAACTCTGCTAATCCAATCTAATTGAAGGGAAGGAACCCGAGATCACATGCCTGCTCTTTGCTGGTCAAACTCTCTTGAATCTTGGAAGCATCAAGCCTGCCAGGAAAATAGGACAAGGACATCTTATAAGGGCTCCTTAGTGCTCTCTGAGCTCAGCCTTCCAGCCTTGTATTTTTATTTTTAATGACTTGGAGTGCACAACATCTATGCAGGAAGAGAGTCCATCGTTGAAATTAGCAAATCTATTTACAGGAAGTCCTCCACGGTTCATTTAGTGACCATCCCAATGGTACCACGGCTCTGGAAACAAGTTTTTTCCCAACTGTCTTTTTTCCAGAATCCCCAGGGTCATGTGATCCAAATCCAGAGGCTTGGCTCATAGTTACGACCGTCGCTGCCTCCCAAGGACACGTGAGCCCCTTTTTTGTGACGGTTTGCGATGAGTGAAGTCAGTGGGGAAGCCGGATTTGCTTAACAACCATGTGACTTACTGAATAATGGCTTCGATTCTCTTAAGAGGTGTGGCGAGAAAGGTGGTAAAACGGGGCAAAATGCACACTTAATGTCTCGCTGAACAACAGAAATGTTGGGCGGAATGGGGGTTGTTTGTCAAGGACTCCCTGCATTTGGGCTCTAAACAGAGAAAGGCGATAAGATTGCAATGCCCATTATCCAGACAGCCCATTTTTCTAACTATTTGTCTGTTGTGACACACACACACACACACACACACACACACTCCTGATGCCTTCCTGGTCTGCAGAGAAGGAGAGAGAATAAGGAGACACTGCCATGATTTAACCTGGCTTTTGAATCAATCACACACTAGCAGCCGTCCAGAAAGAGGGCGCAGGAAAGATTCAAATTGGCCCTTCAGGGCTCGTAGCTTCATTTCATTTCATTCCTTTTATTTCATTTCTTCCTCCTGTTTGTATCCCTCCCATCCTCTAATTGACTCATGGCACTTCATTTGCTCCAGAGGAACCTAATTCAAGATCCATATTCACTCCTAAATAAAATGAAAAGGTTCCTTATTTATTTTTTTTCCCCCTGAGTCTTCTGGAGGCTTGTTGGTTGAAATAAAGCTCACCGCCGACACCTTGAAGCCTTTCCCCCTGTACTAAATATCTCATTCTGGTCTCACCTGCGACTTTGGCATCTCACGCGGCTGGGAATCGACGTAGGCACTCACCTTGCTAAAAATAATCTCTGGTGGAATTTCATGGCTCTGGAATAGGTGTGGAGGGGAATATTAATCTTAGGAGTTGGGGACGGCAGCAGACGTACAGGAATGGAGCTGGTGGGAGAGGCTTCTTGAGGTTCTTCAGGATTTAGATCCTGCGTAAAGTCGGCTTGCCTTCAGAAGTTGTGGCTGTTCCATCACTGGAGGGTTTTAAGAAGAGACTAGGCAGCCGCTTGTCTGGGATGGCAGGGGTGTCAGGGCTGCTTCAGCTCAATCCCCAGGAAAGGAAAACCCTGGATTCCATAGTTGTAGAGGAAAGCTACTTTTACTCGGAAAGAACTGAATGCAGCAAAGGTCAGGCAAGATCTGAAGCAAAACAAGTGTGAAAAAACACATTGAGATAAACCCCAGAGCTCACCCTCCAGTAGTGAGGCACCCAGAGTTCAGTCATTGGCCTGGAAGATGCTTTAGGAAAGTCTCCATGCTCCTCTTCCATACATGCCAATCCCAGGAGGGTTGGCCTTGAAGATGGTAAACAACCCAAGCTGGCCTCCTCATCACTTCTCAGAAATTCCATTTCCACCTCCTGCACGCTTCCCTTCCCAAATACTCAGTGCTTCTCTCCCCACACACACACCGTTTCCATGGCAGCTGGCAGCAAACTTGAAAGAAAGCAAAAATGCAGGCTGACAGTAGGATCTTACGCTCAAGCAGGGGGTTAGTCTAGAAGACCTCCAAGGTCCCTTCCAAACTATGTTATTCTGTTATCTTTATGTTTCCTGCTAAGTTTATGGAATGATCTGATCTTCAGTACCTTCACACGTCTGGGTTGAGTTGAAGATTTTAAAAATAGTTGGGCAGTTGGAAGAATTAGTGGACCAGTGTTTGTTTCTCCTTCTGTCTGGCTCCAAACTTGGTATTAGCAAGTGATGAAACCAATATTGATGTTGGTTGTGAGCAAGTCTGTATAACACTTGATTGCCTTCAGACTCTCGGCTTGTGAGAGACAGCTTGAATTATGTCTGGGGGCTCCATCCACGTCCTCTCCCACCCCATCTCTTGCCACCCCCTTGGTTACTGACACCTTACTGCAGGCAGCATTGATTTTTCCTTCATCCCTATAAAAGTTTGTCGCGTGGATATTACTCACTGCTCAGATCTTTACAGCTCATAAAAAAATAATAATCTCAGGTTACAGAAAGACCAGAAGTTTTGGGAGTTCCTGGGTGGTGACACCTCGTGCACCGTCTGTCCACTTTGGGAGAATTGAAAACCACGGAGCTTAAGAAGGGAAGGGGAAGTTTAAATGATTGAAACTACAGGGGACTGTAGGAGAAGAGCAGGGAAAGCTGGAGGAAGGAGTCAAATGTGTCATTAGCTTAGAATCCTTGCATTGCCATAAATGATCTAGGTCCAGCTCTCTTTAATTCTGTGAACCTTTATCAGGTATGAACTTTAGTTGACTTGGTTCTTATCTGGAAGCTTGAGCAATATATCCTTCTGAATTGCAACTTAGCATATGGTCTTGATCTGGCAGCCACGTTCTTCCAAATTCTTTCCTTGTTTAAGGTTCAGTGGAGTAGAAGCGATGCAATGGTTGGCTTTTCTTTGGTTGGGTCTTGGGTCCCGAGAACATGCCATTGTCCTCCAGCCTTGAAATTGCTTGGCTGAGCCATATCCTGCCAACCTTCTCCTTCCCTGCTCATCCCTCCTCGAAAGGAAGCAGGGAACTTGAATTCCGGATGGAAAGGAGCAATCAAATCATGACTGCTCAACCAAGCAAGAGGCAAACGCTTCTCAAGAGTGCTCAATTAGTCTTCATTTCTTCAAGCAGTCCTTCTGTTTACAAGGCCAACGATGGCTGGTGAAGTAGTTCTCTATGCAAATGCAGCCCGCCTTCCTGCACTCCTTCGCTCTTCAGAGAGGGAGACAGAATCAAGATCCTTCAGGTCCCACGGCTACTTCAAGGAAGATGTCTTTGATGTAATGGTCTCCATATGCTTCCAAAGGTTGTGTCATGCCCCTGTTGGAATCTGACTTGGAGGGGGAAGTCGAGCAGCTGGCAGAGAGTGGGAGTGTGACTCTGTTGGCTGTGGAAGAAACTGGGGAAGGGCAAAGGCCAGCTGGGCAGAGCAGGGAGAGATAGAAGAAGGGAGAGGTAATTCAGAAGAAGACCCAGGCCAACCACTGCTTTATCCTAGGGCACGAAGGGAGGAACAGAGAACGGAGCAAGGTGGGTTGCATGGCTTATGGGGGAGGAAAGGGTCCTGATTCCCTTCATTAGCTGCAGCTGGGAACACAGTGTTTGAAAAAGACAAGCTGCGCGCAGCAAGTTGTTGGGAGCAAACGTGAATTTATCTTGTACCATCGTGGCTTATCTGGGTTCCTGGCATCTTCCCAAGTGTGTGTGTTTTGCTGGGCTTTCAATTCTGCAATTCCTTCTCCTGCCCTGTCAAGTTAATTACTGCAGCATGGTTTGTGTGGATTTTTATTTCCAGTTTGTATGTACTTTGTTTTCGGACTGAATTTCCTCCACTTAAAGGCTGTTCTTGGGAGAGTTTTTTCTCCAGCCAAAGGAAACCTGGACACTGGGTGCAAAGTTGGAGATAATAAAGGGAGTCTTCTTGCTTATTTGACTGTGTTGCCTTTGTGCCACGCCCTGGGTCATCACAGCTTGGTACAACTTCTAGTGTGCTTGCAACCGGTCGATGGCGTGAAGAACTCTGGTAACTGCTCAGAAACATCGGTCTGTATGAGTTGGTGGGGAAAGTAAGCAACTTGGCCTTGAAAATTGCCAAAATTACAAACATTAAATGATGTACAATAATTTACTTTCACCATGGTAAGATGCTCCTCTTTAGTAGACCCCATGACATTTCCCAAAATATTATTTTAGCTGGAGACAATTGCCTTCCTCCTCTTTATCACACTTGTTAGAGAAGGTTGCAAAACCACACAGTACTGTATATTAGTAGGATTTTCTCTGATCCCGGATTGAAAATATGCTTCTGGGGATTGCTTGGATTCTTCTTCGTTTGTCTAGTACGAGATATTTTTATGACTTTTCTCTTGTCTACCCTGCTTTTCAAATCCGTTGAGATTGTTTTGCAAGGAGCTGTAGATTCCAATCCAAGTAAGAGGTTGAAAGAACAGGTTCCTTTTTTTTAGCAAAATAATTCCTGTATTTCAGTTTTCAAACATTTAGGACCCTGGTTGAAAGATGATTTTCTGCAATATCTTTATGGCAGGAGTGTCTTAGGCTTGGCAACTTTTAAGATGCTGGCTGGGGAATTCTGGGAGTTGAAGTCGGCAAGTTTTAACATTGCCAAGCTTGCTGTGATGACCCAGAGTATCTCAGAAATAGAACAAAATCCAAAACGTAACTAAAAGCCCTTTAATGCCTTCAACTTGGCTTCACTGTTTAATTGTTCACAGTGGAGGAGTCAAAATAGCATTTCAAAGGCAAGAAACACAGTTCACATTCAAAGAGCCAATAACGAAGAAAAAGCCAAAAACAAACCGCATTGAATACAGTTCCTCAGCAGACCAGGATAGTTAATTGCCAGCTGCAGGAAGATAACCAGGGAGAATCCGTCGGAAGAACGCCAACCAAGATAAGATAACCAAGATAAACCTTCTTTAGAACTAAAACACTAACCTTGACTCCAGCAGCCTAACTACGCATTGATGAACTTATATACATAGCTCCCAGCTGTAAGCCCTGAGGAGGATCATGGCCCTCTCCTCCTGAGTAGACCATGCTTTTTCCTGATCCTCTCCTCCCTGCGTGCCCTGGGATGGATAGGGGATGGGCCTGGATCCTCCTCTGATTGCTCAGCCGGCCTCTGTCCTTCCCCAGCCTCCTCCACCACCTCTGGAGCCACACTCCCACTCCCTGTTGGCTGTTCCTCCTCTTCCTCAGATTCAGTCTCCACCAGGGGCATGACACTTGCACGCCTCTGCTTTAGGGTGTCAGGTGATAGATTAGAATGGACAAAACACATGGCACCATTCCCTGTGCTAATGTAATAGACTATTGCCATGATGGCGAACCTATGGCACGCGTGCCACAGGTGGCACGCACAGCCATTTGTGCAGGCACGCAAGCCCCAGCCCAACTTACCTGCACTGTGCATGCACGCACCTCCCAGCTGATTTTCAGGCCGTTTGAGGCTTTTCACCCTCCCAAGAGGCTCGAGTGAAGCCTCTGTAGCCTTGGGAGGCCAAAAAATGGGCCTTCCAGAAATACCTGAAGTGCCGAAACAGACCCATTTTTCGGCCTCCCGAGGCTGCAGAGGCTTCCCTTGAGACTCTGGGAGGGCGAAAACGGCCTGAAAATCAGTTGGAAGGGGCACGCATGCGCAGTGCGGGTAAGGGGGCAGGGCTGGGAGTGTTGCATGCACATGTGTGGGGGGCGGGGTGCATTGCATTGTGAGTGCGCTTTCGGCACACCATAACAAAAAGGTTCGCCATCACTGGACTATTGTACAGGTAGTCCTTGACTTACAACAACAGTTCCTTTAGCAACCGAAATGTCAATGGTACTGAAAAAAAAGTTAATGATGACAGTTTTACCCATGACCTTTGCAGCATCCCCTAAAATCCAGACATTCAGACAAACTGACTCATAATTATAACGGTCCTAAGGTCGCCGCGATCCCCTTTTGTGACCTCCGGATAAGCAAAAAAGTCCACGGGGGATGCCGGATACCTCTCGACAAAACGCCTTCCCAACTTTTAACCACCGCAGGGATTCCCATATCCGGTGTGGCAAGGAAGGTCATAAAACGTGTGGGTTTCAGATATTGTTTGGCTTTGGTTTAATAACTTTTGAAATAACTTTTTAAATTTTGTATTGTGTACTTTCATGATGTGAGCCGCCCTGAGTCCTTCGGGAGATAGGGTGGCATATAAGTCCAATCAATCAATCAATCAATCAATCAATCAATCAATCAATAAAACGAGGCGAAAAACTCACTTTAACAAAATGGCCACTGGAATGTCAGGTCCCGTTGTGGTTTTGCACTCCTGCAATGAAATTTCATCCTTTCAAGGTGTCCTTCCGGTCAGCCTATCTACACATATCCCGTGTGTGTCTGACACACACACCCACACAGAGCAGCTGCACAAGCCATCCTCTCTCCAGCTTTGAGAATTAAAACAGGCTGCATGGCAACCAGGGCTGGGCTCAATCAGTATGCACTGATGCAAACAGGCAGACGGTTGGAACGAAAGCACCTTGGCTAAAAGATTAGGTTGATGAGGACTAATTACAAATTACCAGAAGCTAAAAATACCCAGCAGGGGATCAGAGGATTGTTGTGTGGGGGGGTGTTAAGTGTGTGTGTGTGTGTGTGTGTGTGTGTGTGTGTGTGTTTAAAGAAGGAATATAAACAGGGGCACAAGCGAGGCAGGGAGATGCCTCTCAGCAGACTCTTCCAAAGCAAGGGTTTGTTTTGATGGATGCGTTGAGGTCTGCGTGTTTGTCCTTTCAATGAATACCTTTGCCTTGGTACGTTTTATTTGAGGGGCTGCCACAAAGAAGGGGAGGGGTGTCAAATTATTCTCCAAAGCACCAGACAAGGAACAACAGATGGAAACTAACCAAAGAGAAGAGCAACCTGGAATTAAGGAGAAACTTCCTAACAGTGAGGACAATTAACCAGTGGAACAGCTCGCCTCCAGAAATCGTGGATGCTCCATCAGTGGATGTTTTTAAGAAGAGACTGGACGGTCACTTATCTTAGTATAGGTTCTCCTGCTTGAGCAGGGGGTTGGACTAGAATACCTCCAAGGTCCCTTCCAGTCCTATTCTATTCTACTCTACTCTATCTCAATCCTATTCCCTACTCTACTCTACTCTACTCTCAATCCTATTCCCTTTTCCATTCTATACTCTACTCTATCTCAATCCTATTCCCTACTCTACTCTACTCTCAATCCTATTCCTTTCCATTTTTTCTCTCTATCTCTCATCTTTCCTACTTTCTTATCTATATCTTCTAACTTTTCTTTATATCTCTTCTCTTTCATATCTCTATATCTCTGCTCTATCTATATTCTTTCCTTTTCCATTTCTCTATTTCTCATCCTATTCCATTCTCTCTCTGCTCTTCTAATCTCTCCCTTTCCTTTTCTTACTCTATCTTCTCAGTCTTTCCATTTTTTTATCTTTATTCTCCTATTCCTTTTCTACTTCTACTCTCAATGCTATTCCCTTTTCCATTCTATACTCTACTCTACTCTACACTATTCTCAATCCTATTCCCTATTCTACTCTACTCTATTCTACTTTATTCTATTATACTCTACTCTATTCTACTTTATTCTACTCTACTCTCAATCCTATTCCCTATTCTATTCTATTCTACTCTACTCTACTGTATTCTCAATCTTATTCCCTATTCTACTTTACTATACTCTGTTATCAAATGGGTTACTCCTGCATTGTGCACTAGCAGGTTACAGCTAATAATTAAGAAGATGAGACCCTCTGCAAAACAGACCATGGGAATACAGTAGATATTTCAGTTATTTCTGAAATTAGGCTTCCAATAAACCAGTCCTTGAAGTCATATTTGTCCAGGAGATTACTAGACAGTTAAGATCTCTTTCCTCCAGGAAGGTGGAATTGAAATGGCACTGAAAAAAACTGACCTGTGATTATTTTTCACACTTAACATTCATTGCAGCATTCTCATGGTCACTTGATATTCATATTACCATATGTGGTGGACATGTCCATAAGCTAAGAAATATTGGACGAAAATACTTACCTGGTTGGAAAAAACGATAAAGCAGCATATAGACAGGAAACCAGAAATAGTCTTACTGGGCATTCTACCAGAAAAATATGATAAAGGGACTATATACTTGGTTTTACATGTGCTAACTGCAGCTAGAATTGTATATGCTCAACAATGGAAGTGTGATAAGATCCCAACAGATGAGAATGTAATTAAGAAAATACCAGAATGAGCAGAAATGGATACTGTTAAAGACAAAGAAGAAACAAAATACTTTTTGATGTGGGACTCATGTTATTGATGGCTAGACAATAAAAACAGAAGTTAGAAAGGAAGGGACATAAAAATGATAAATGTTAAAAAAATGGAAATCTGTTAAAATGGACAAACAAAATATTATTGTTACTACAGTATTAATGTTATTGTGATAAATGTCATTGTAAACACCTTTGATTGTGATCGCCTAAAACAATTGCACCCAGATAACACACGGTTTGATTGAAATGGGATTTTTATATATTATATTAATAAAACAAATAAAACTTTAAAAAAAAACCAAAGTGACTTGTGATTATTTTTCACACTTAACGTTCATTGCAGCATCCTCATGGTCACTTGATAAAAGTCAAACAATTGGCAACTAACTCATATTTGTGATGGTTGCCATGTACAGTGGTGGCTGCTGCCATTTCGGACCGGTTCTAGCGAACTGGTAGTTCTGGCGATCAGCTGGCCCCACCCTATCCTGTCCTATATTTCAAATTAGGTGATTCACACGGCACAGTAGATTGCCATGCCTTACCTAGAAGGTAAGCTTTAGAGGCTAAAATTGGTGGTTTTTTGAACACTGTGCGCACTCACAAAACTGGTTGTTAATGTTCTGACCAAGGCATCCTAGACTGTAATTACGCACACGCTTATTTTAAAAACAAGTCTTATTTTATTGCAACGCTGGGAATTGTTTTCATTCCCAGCTGGTAATGAATTCTCAAACAGTCCCTCGAGATAAGCACCCACCTTTCTTTCCTGTGAAGTGTTGCCAATAACAGAAGTGTCAAATAAACTAGAAAAAAAAACCAACCGAAGTACAAAGAGCTTTAAGAATGAATCTGAACCGAATGAACGACTTTGCTTCCTGCAAAGGTTTCGTCATCTTTGCCTGACTTTTATCCCTTATGGAAGGGGCAATCACCTCCCAGCCTTACTCCTGAGTCTCCTCCTTTGTCTCAGCTGCTCTTGCCTTCTAGTAGCTCTGTGCATGCGCACACTGGGAACAGGCTCCCCTTGTTCCTCTGCCTTGCTGCTGCCAGACTCCGGAGGCTCCAGAGTCAGCACAGCACTCCCAGATGGTCCTGGCCCCAACTCTGCATCGGACGCAGGACCCTTGTCCGAGTCCTCTCCAGACTCCCGGACTGATCCCCGTTCTTCCCCACGGTCCAATTCTGCTGCCGTCTGCACCGGCTGCTGACGAACCACAACAGTTAAACCGGGTGCAGCCTGATTCACTTAGCAGCCATGTTACTTATTTAAATTTAAACCCCGCAGGGACTCCTTTAACCACCGTGGCAACAAAAGGTTGTAAAGTGGAGCAAAGCTCTCTTTAACAACATTCTCCCTTAAGTGACAGACAATTTGGGCTCAATTGGGGTTGCAAGTCAAGGACCACCTGTGTATTTCGGTGCTTACTCTGTTGTTCTCATAAGGTGCCCTTAGCACAGAACAAAAGTGAGGGAAGCAATAAGGGCCCGAGCTTTGATTTGATATTTCTTGTTGCTTTCGATTTTCTATTTCTGGGGTTTAAAAGAAAACACACGTTTTTCTGGTCTTGCGCTGTTCTTTCTTGTTGTTGGTTTCTTTTCCTCCCCACCTAAGCAATGTTTTCCTTTCCTGGGTTGTGTTGTCCCTTCTGTCACTTAAACCCTTTGTAATAAGAATTCCTCCCACGTTAATCATGGATCTTAGGAAAGATTTGCTGTGTTGACCGGCTGTCTCCACATCTCGTAAGGTCTAAGAGAAATGACAAATAAAATAAAAAGGAGGAGGAGAGGCATAAGAGCTACCAGAGAATGAATGAAAAAGCTTCTGGTAACTGTAAACGGGGAATTGCTCAGCTTCCAATTCTGCAGTACATCCAAGAACGCCATTTTCTTCCAGGAGGGGTCTTTTCTTTTTAAAGTGATCGAGCTGGTTTCAGGCGATCCTTCTGGGTCCCCAAACTTGGCAACTTTAAGACTGGTTGTTGTGGTTCGCCGGCAGCAGGTGTGGATGGCTGAGGTCTCGGAGAGCGAGGACTCTGATGAGGGGCCTGCGTGTGATGCAGGGTTGGGGCCAGGACCATCAGGGAGTGGAGTGCTGCCTTCGGAGATTGTGGAGGCTGGCAGCAGTGAGGAAGAGGCCCCCGAGGAGCCTGTGCCCAGTGCGCATGCACACAGGGCTGCTCGAAGGAAAGAGCAGCTGCAGCAGCACAGGCGACTCAGGAGTAAGGCTGCAAGGTAATGGCCCCTCTCTTAAGAGATAAAAGCCAGCTGAGAAACCAGAGTTCTTTGCAGGAAGCAAAGAAGTTCTTGCACTTCAAGCCTTGTGGAAGTTTGGACTACCTTGGTTTGTCTTTGGAGACTTTTTGTTTGGAATATTTCTTGGCAATTTAACCTAGTGTTCTTGGCAGCCTTGCACCACCTTGGTAAGGCTCGTTCTTATCAGAGACAATTCGTTTTAATAGCCTTTTGACCGTGAATTAACGGAATTTGTAGAGAGGCATTAAAAGGTTTTGCTTTTATCTCTGTTTGGTGTTTGTTTACTTGAAACAAGGTTTGGTCCAGAATTCTCCAGCCAACTTTAAGTCCACCAGTCGTAAAGTTGCCAAGTTTGGGGACCTCTATTCTCGGACAACGGCTCCCAACCTTTCTGGGACCCATTTCAGTAGAAAAATTGTCTTCCATGGACTGCAAGAGGGGGAGGTTTCGTGCACGCAACATAGTTCCTGTGCATGCGCAGACTAAGCTCTGCTCTCTCATCTGCTGCTTGTGTGGTCTGGTTCCCGACACACCATGGACCGCGGCCGAAGGGTCAGGGGCCCCTGTTCCAGCAGAGCAAGGAAAGAGTTAGCTTCCCCTTTTTGCTTATGGTTTGGATGTAGTCCAGCTCCCTGCTCAATCATTGAATCATACGGCTGGAAGAGACCTTGGAGGTCTTCTAGCCTGACCCCTGGGCCCAAGACAGATACAGAAGATCAGTTGAACGCCTAGATTATGAGACCAGCACGTAAAAACCCATCACCTCTTTGCTTGCTGATGTGCGCGTTTTATTTGTTCCCATTCTCCTGATTTAATCTGCGGCGAATTCTAACAACGTCATTTGCTTCAAGGAATGTGCGCTCTCCCTTTGATGCTAAATAATAACACAGTTTAGTAGTAGCTACAGGCGGACTAATAAAAAAAATAAGTGTCTCCTCTTTTGAGTGGCAAAAAAAACGGGCGGTGTGATAATTTCATTGGATTAGTGTCGGTTGAAATTGAAGGAAGGTTTAACCATTTTTCTCGAGCCGCGATGCCAAGGTAGGAAGGAAACCTTCTGAGTCACATAGGAAATTAGATAAGAATGCTAATATTACAGTCACTTCAGGCGAGATGTTCAGTCACTTTAGCGCATCACTCTGTGGTTGACAAAAAAGCCTTTTGTTACTTCCACCCCTTCTTCTCAGTGGGATTTATCAGTTGCTCACAATAGTTAAACAGGCTTTCTGTCTAAGCTCCGTTCTTAGAAGCCAGCGTAGATGTTGACTTGCAGGTCGTAGAATCGATGTTCTACAATGCTGATGGACCACCAGTTTTTCTGAAGGATCTTCACGAGGAGTTGAAGTTGGCCAACAGTCAACTGGTAGCCCTCAAATTACAACCCTTTGTAACCAAAAGTTACAACCCAAAGGTGCCCAAGGGAAAACCAGAAAGTCCTGTTGCCTCTTGAAGATGGGATTAAGATACCTCATTTTGCTGCAGCCTGCTCTGTCCTCACCACTGGCACAGTGGAGCAGATGTTAGAGTCTCAGCTGAGGTTGGCCAACAATCAACTGGAAGTCCTCAAATTACAACCCTTTGTAACCAAAAGTTGCAACCCCAAAGGTGCTTTTTTTCCAAGAGGCAACTAGTTTTCCTTTGAAGACGGGGGGGTTTAAATTTTATAATGTGCACTGTGGTTTTTTAGTATAATTGGACTTGTGACTGTTTAATATTCTTTTAAATAATTTATTGTTGTGGTTGGTTTTAGTTGTGAGCCGCCCCAAGTCTTCGGAGATGGGGCAGCATACAAGTCTAAATAAATAATAAATAAATGAATGAATGAATGAATGAATAAATAAACAAACAAATAAACTTCTCATCCAAGCTCTGACAGGATGGTGGGGAAGGGAAGGATTTATAATCCCTGCAGACAGCTGGTCATTTGCATCCTTTTAGAGAGTTGTTAAGGCCACCTGGTCTTAATCTGCAATATTTTTTCCTCTGGAAATCCATTCCTACCTCCCACACCAGTCAGAGCTGAAGAAGCTTCGGGAATGACCAGCGAAACATCTTCAGAGAAAAAAAACAGAAAGTCCAGTTGCCTCTTGAAAAAAGCACCTTTGGGACAACCAGGATCTGGAGGATGGAGAATCTCCATAGAGAAAAAGTTACAACAGCACTCAGAACTGTTATAAATACATGCCAGTTGCCAAATACCCAGGTTTTGATCAGATGGCTGTGGAAACATTGCAACAGTTGTAATGTGAAGATCGGTTTTAAGTCAGTTTTCTCCATGTGTATCTTCCAACGGTTCCTAGTTGAGTGGTTGGAAGTTGGAAGATTTCCTGGAACTGTTTGTCAACAGACTGACTGGAGAGGAAGAGCTGAGGAACTTCAACTCATGATCGTTATATTGATCCTGCTTCCGCTAAGAGTACTTAGAGATTCGGATTTTTGACCCGAAGTTCTTCTCTTCAGCATTCCACTTTATGTTCAAGATGGGCTTAGTTCTTTGAATGAAGATAACTTTTTTCTATTTGAAAAAGAGAGAGAGAGAAAAAATAACGTTCCTGGAGGCTGCCTTTGAATAGCTCAGAAAGAGCAAAGCTGCTTTTGCGTTTGCAGAAAGTCTGATAAGATCATTGTATTTCCCTCTGCAAATGCAGCGTCCGAGTCTTTCCTAATGAGTTTCTAGTTCTGTCTGACAAGTAAATTCAATTTCCCCAGGTTGCAGAGGGAAAGAGAAATGAAGAGGGAGGGAGGGAGGGAGGGAGGGAGGGAGGGAGAGTGAGTTAGAGTTTAAAAGCCAACCTCGTGATTTGAGAAGATGCTTGCTCGGACACCGGTTCGTTTATGGGTAGTTCTCCCATCCCGGTTTTGGATTGGGTTCTTCCACTGGTGCTTCTCACCATCGTTAAAAGATCCTTTACGACTGAATGCAGGTAGTTCTCGACTTACGACCACAATTGAGCCCAACATTTAGGTTGCTAAACGAGAAACTCGTTAAGTGAGTTTTGCCCTGTTTTACGACTTCTCTTGAGGCATTTGTTAAGCGAGTCACTGCAGCTGGCCTTCAGAAGTTGTGGGTGCTTCATCCCCGGAAGCTTTCAAGAAGTGCGATGACCCAAAGGGGCGTGGCACAAAAATAACAAAGTCATCAAAGTAGAATAAATTCCCTTTAATGCCTACAACTTGGCCCCCAGTGTCCAATTATCCTCGGCGGAGAGATCAAACTCTTCAAAAAAACAGTCTACAAATGGAGTAAATGCAGTCTGGACCCAAAGTAAAGATAATTAGAAATTAAAAAAAAAGCCAACCCAAACCACACTGAAGTAATTAACACGGCAAGCCAGGATGATAAATTGCAGACTTCCAACAGATAACGCAGCAGCCACAGTTGGGAGGATGCCAAAACCCAGATAAGCCTGACAAAAATAATGCACGCTTTGCTTCCAGCAACTTTGCCATGCGCAGTTTGCCCTTTTAAACAGTCTTCCCAGCTGCAGCCCAGGAAGGGGATCAAGGCCCTTTCCTCTCCCGTAAGCCATGTTGCTCCCTTTTCTGTTCCTCCCTGCATGCCCTAGGATGAAGAGGGGGAGGGCCTGGGTCTTCCTCTGAATGCCCAGCTGGACTGTGCCCTTCCCCAGTTTCCTCCACAGCCACCGGAGCCACACTCCCACTCCCTGTCGGCTCCTCAATCTCCCCCTCAGAATCGGACTCTAACAAGGGCCAAACAAGAAGAGACTGGACAGCCATCTGTCAAAAATAGTGTAGGGTCTGCTTGGGCGGGAGGTTGGACTAGATGACCTACAAGGTCCCTTCCAACTATTCTATTCTTATTCTATTCGTTAAATTAGTGACACTGTTTTTAAGTGAGCCTGGCTTCCCCATTGACTTTGCTTGTCAGAAGGTCGCAAAAGGAGATCGTGTGAATCCCAGGACATTGAAACCGTCATAACTACAAGTCAGTTGCCAAAGGTCTGAATTTGTGTCATGTGGCCATGGGGAAACTTTCTGACAGTGAGAACAACCAACCCATGGAATAGAAGATGCCTTCAGAAGTTGTGGGAGCTTCATCACTGGAGGCTTCAAGAAGAGATCGGGCTGCCATTTGTCAGAAATGGTGTAGGGTCTCCTGCTTGGGCAGCGGGGTTAGACTAGATGACCTCTAAGGTCCCTTCCAACTCTGATTATCTGTATCTGTAATCCCTGAAGCTCTGTGTTGCCCAACAGATACTGGTGGGAAAGCCCACCCCAGTATATTCTTCTTTGACTGATTCAGATTTTGGTGGCCCTAAATGCTTGTCCTGCTGGTTGTGAGAACTGGATCGTTTTGTTTTGTTTTGTTCTTATTCCAGCCTTTATTACTTTTATAAGTAACTCAAGGGGGTGGACGTATCTAATACTCCCTCCTTCTCCTACTTGTTCCCATAATAATAACGCTGTGAGGTGGGTCAGCTGAGCGAGAACAACTGGTTAGTTAGAACTGTTAGGAAATTTCTCCTCAATTCCAGATTGCTTCTCTCCTTGATCAGTTTCTATCTGTTGTTTCTTGTCTTGCTTTCTGGTGCTTTGGAGAATAATTTGACCCCCCTCTTCTTTGTGGAAGCCCTTCAGATATTGGAACACTGCTATCATGTCTCCCCTGGTCCTTCTTTTCCCTAGCCAAACCCAGAGCCTGCAACTGTTCTTCATATGTTTTAGTGACCAGGCCTTTAATCATCTTAGTTGCTCTTCTTTGCACTTTTTCCAAAGTCTCAACGTCTTTTTTTTGTAATTTGTGGTGACCAAAACTGGACAGGCAACCCATTTCTCAGGGCCCACCGAAAGAAACAATTAGCCTGCTGGAGAAAGATTTAGCCTTGCTTCTTCCAGCCTCTGCCTCTTTATTTTTGCCCTCCCATTCAAACCAGACGTTACTTCCGTGCGGCCTGGAATTAAACATTGCAGGGTGAAATTAATGGGTTGGTCATGTCCTACTGCAGCAATAGAAGAACGAGCATAAAAAAAAAAAGGAAGAAAGAAAAAAAAAAAGAAAGAAAAAAACCAGAATTGTAGTCACGCTCCGATGCGGTGCCTGCATGTCCAGCCCATGGAGGGTGGTTTATATTTCCTGGATTATTTTGTGTATCTTCTTGAAATCGCCCTCCGATGAAATTCTGGCACTTCAACCCATCCCTCCAGGCTATCAGCACAGAGCAATTTTGGTCCCTGGAGGAGGAAAATGTGTGTCCTGGCATACAAAACAGACGCCAAGAAGCAAGGAGGCGCGCAGCTCCTAACGACGAGCTGAGATAAGGGCAGGAACAGAAACGAAACGACAGCAGAATCTGCCTAAGTGAGATGCATTGGCAGTCAGACCCAATAAGGCTAAAGAGATGTAAAGTTTCAGATCAGAGGCCTCTGAAGCGGTTGTAAGGACCTCGCCGGGTCCTTTCTGATGCAAAATTGAGATGGAGGTAAACGGAAATAATCCGGCCATCCTTTCTGCCCCTCCAGCCCGTTTGCAAACTTCTTAGCAGCCCATTGATCATCTCTAAGAGGCTTTGGATCAGTGGATATCGAACTAAAGTCACAGGGAAGAGAACCACGGCTTGGGTACTGATGGAAATAAAAGGTCAGCCCCATTCAAAGGCAAAGATTGGTCTGGAAAGATCTGGCGGTGGGAAGGAAAGATCTTGAAGAAGGTGTTTTCGGGAAGAAGAAGAACCAGCCCTGGGCCTTCTTATCAGCTTGTGGGTCTTGTCTAAGGGGCTTTGGCCTTGAACTATGACAGGAGGGAAGAGAATCACAGCCTTGGGCATCGATGGAAATAAAAAGTCAACATTGGAAGGCAAAGACTAGATCTTGAAGGGTCCAATGGCAGGAAGGAAGGATCTTGAAGAAGGTGTTTTTGGGAAGGAGAAGGACCAGCACTGGATCCTATTTATGACTTCTTATAAGCATGGTGGCGCAGTGGTTAGAATGCAGAACTGCAGGCTCTTTCTGCTGACTGCCAGCTGCCTGCAATTTGCCAGTTCGAATCTCACCAGGCTCAAGGTTGACTCAGCCTTCCGTCCTTCCGAGGGGGGTAAAATGAGGACCTTTGGTTCTGGCTTCTTCTGCCCATTGTGGCCCCTGCCCACCACCACTTTTTGTTTTTAAATTTTTATTATAGTGTACAATAAAAGAGCAAATAGGAGGGCACAGAGGGGAGGGGAAGAATAAAGCTTTAACTTTGAACCTCAACTTTTTACTTTTCCGTAGAAGTATAAACCAGTTGTTTCTATAACGACAAATCAATCTAATTGGGAAAACTCAAAATCATCATTTTCGTTTCCTCCCCCCACCTCAAGCACAAAGTCCAGGAGCGGTTTCCAAGTAGATGTTCTGATCTAGGCTTCCCAAAAGCATGAAGCAGACTCCTCGTCCCAATAAAACCCCTTTTATTTAGGCTGAAGTGAATTCCTCTCCAGCAAAGTCCCGGCCAACAGTCTTTCAAGAGATTTCACAACTACAGACCTTTATCAGACTTGGAGAGCTGCCAGGCTGATATCTTCCAAATGCCAAGATCTGTCAGGAACAGATCTTCACCCTAATGAATTGAACTATTTGTCTCCTGCAAACCCCATTCCCCTTTCCCTCCTCTTTTATTCCCTATGGGAGGGGCCATTCACCGTCCACCTGTGGCTTTACTCCCAAGTTGACCCTTGTTCCTTAACTGTTCCCTTCATCTGGCAGCTCTGTGCATGTGCACATCAGGAACAAGCTCCAGCTGTTCTTCTTCCCCACTGATCTCCGACTTTGAAGGCAGCTGATAATTGTCGGACAGCCCTGTCCTCATCTCTGCCTCCGATGCAGAGCCCTCGTCAGAGCCTTCCCCAGACTCCAGGACTGGCCCAGGTTCCTCCCCAACCTCCTCACTGTCCAAGTCTGGCAGGCCACAACAGTAGTAACAAAAGTACACATGTTCTTTTCTTTGATCCAAACAGCCAATTTGGCCATCTCTGCTAACCCCCGGATCTTCTGGCACTGAAGGAGCCTCCATCTAGTCCACAGCGTGGCTCCTCCGAACAAGTGTTCCTTTAAGTGCTTGTTACGTAGTGCCTCTCATCTGCTTCACGCAAGGCCTGATTTTGAAAATGGCAGGTCCCTGAAGAGCTGCTGAACCTCCACGAGTCCATGACCCAGTTTTGCAGGTTCTCTTGTGAGCTGCTTGGGGTAAATGCCATCCATGTCAGACAAGCCTGTTCTGGAAGCTGCTCTAGCAATATTTAATTGCAGGGGCGGGAGATAGAGGGTGCCCAGTCCTCTCAGCCTAGCTGTGTAAATGACTTTTCTCTTAACTGTCCCCAAAGTGCTTTTTTTTCAAGAGGCACCTGGACTTTCTGGTTTTTCCTTGAAGACGTTTCACTTCTCGTCCCAGAAACTTCTTCTGTTCAGAAGGACTTACATTTCCCACCATCCTATCAGAGCTGAAGAAGCTTCTTGAATGAGAAGCAAAACGTCTTCAAAGAAAAACAAGGAAGTCCAGTTGGAAGTCCGGAATTTACCCCGTATGCTATCAGGCGACCACAGGGCCAGTTGGCCGCTGTCAGCTGAAACTCCTAGTGAACACCTGTATTTCCAGAATTGCTTTTTTCCTGCTCATCTCTTGGTTGATAGCGATAGTCAGTAGCCTTCAGGCACAGATTCCTTCCCTGTCTCGCTTCTCTGGAGAGAACTGCTTTTCCATGTGTGGAAACGCTCCTTCGTTTTCCAACATTGGCATTTTTCACACAGCTTTAAAGGAGCATCTCAAGAAGCTTGTTTCTTTATGCATCTTCTAAGCTTCGTCCAACAGCTGGAGGCACAGCAGACTGCTGTGGCCGAATTGCCCACACGTGTGCTGCAGCACTCTCTGTGAGTTGGACATCTGCAAAGATAATAATCTGGTGATGGATCAGTTGCGTTGCCCAGAGGTTCCACAGGCCATCTTGTTTTCCTCTTCCTGGGGAGATCGCTGTTGGGCTTTGAAAGGGAAGTGATGAATCTGTCCTATTTTGTGAGATGTTCACTGTTAGGCATGGAGCCATTGAAATCTAGCCTTAAATATTTCTTTCCTGCGCAATTCCATTATCTTTCTCCTAAAACCATTCAGCTTCCTTTGTTACACAAGACCCAGAAGTCTTAGCATGAGTCAGGTTGTCTCTTCCATCTTGAACCCTTCAGCTCTATAAAATCCCCGGTTTCATGCTTTGGAGAGCTCTCATCTGGATGTGAAGGCTGCTCTTTATTCGTACAACAAAGGCTGTGATGATCGTGAATGAGTAAAAATATCTATATCCCTTAGCAAGGGAAGGGTGAATGCCAGCTGTATTGTAAGGAGAAAGCTATTTCTCATCTTGCGTTGTTTTGAGAACGTCTGGTGTTCGCGAAGTAGGAGGATCCAGCCTAGGACCTACTTGGAATGTCCACCTACCTTCCTCCCATCACAGCTAGAAATGTGGAAGGCACGGTAGAGTTGCCCTACTACTCAAGGTGAGCAAAGGCTACAATTGAGTCCCGCAAAGCATTTCCAGGAACAGTTTTTGGAGTTCCAGTGAGACTCTGGTGACCTCTTGGCTGAGCTGTATGCCCTAGGATGTTCCTTCTGATGCTTTTGATCTGACAGTGACTTGTAGTTGACTCCTATGAAGCAAAATTGCACAGAACAAACGATTCTGAAATTATGCTCCACTTTAAGCTCTTATTATTTGTAAGTCCTCTTCGGTTAAATATATATATATATATATATCCTCCTTTGTAATGGTTTCTAAACTATGTTCTTTGAAATGTCAGGGCTGCTGCAGAAGATGAAAAATGATTTAGTCAGGGGTTTGGTTCATCTCTACCTTAGCTTGATTATTGCTCGGTTCTCTGAACCACATGGAGGGCCAAGTGCTCCAGATCTCATTTACGATAATGGGATCTGACTGTGACTTTCTAAGAAAACCATTTTAGAGTTAATCTGAACTTCTCAATGAAAACAACAGCTGAGAGATGGAGAAAGGATAACTTAGATGGTTAATACAAATGATCGCCTAATCAATCAAGCCTCCATAGACCACCACCTGGTGGGAGGCTAATGGAGACAGTGCCAGGAACACACCTGGGCAAGATGTTTCAAAGCATGGGGACCATAACAGAGAAGCTATTCCTGGCCTTGAATTCTTACAAGGATGTGCCTCTCAGCATGTCTTCCCTCCATGAGGGCACGTTGTGGAGATCCAACCTGGAGAAGATGCTCTCCAAAATTCCCTAAATTGGTGTTTGTCAAAGTTGACAACTTTAAGATATATGGACTTCAACTTCCAGAATTCCCTAGTCAGGAGAATGTCTTCCTCTTGGGGTGAAGATGCTAGTGTTAACAAACATCTGGTAGCTTGTAGACTTGCCAATAACTAGCCAAGGTTCTCTTCCTAAGCTGTGTCCCAATCAAAGCCCTTAAAAGTATCTCGATGGTCCTCTGTTAAAGACGTAAAGGAATATGTCTGTGAAGATTCTCAGTCACCCAGGTCATGGTTGTCCCAAAGATGCTTTTTCAAGAGGCAACTGGATCCTCTTTGGGATTTCTAAGGAATAGTTAACCCTCCAAAATGGGTCTTTCTCCATCCAACTTCTAAAATACAAAATAACCCATTCCTAAAAGTTTGGGACCAAAGAGTGAAAACCACAGCAAAATCCCAGATAAGATTTGAGGTTTCCCCCCTTTTTTGCAGATGCTGACAATTTTGCTTCCAAATTCATCATGACCCACCCCCTAGGATCTGGAGATCTTAGCTGTCAGAATTAGACAGGTGAAAGTTTACCTGGTTCTGTTTGAAGAGAGTGGGTTGGTTTTCTGCTGTCAGTCCTGATGGACGACAGCCTGTTATCTGACAACTAGTTATCAAAAACCCGTCTTTGTCACTCGAATCTCCTTGTCACTCTAATCTCCTTGGCAGGTCCTCTTCTGTGTGTGGAGGCACCAATTAAGATCTCCAGAGCAGAGGCCATGAGTTAACTGTGACCCCTTTGGCATTTAGGTCACTTCTGCTATCATGTCTGTCTCTCTCCTTTTCATCATAATTCTTAAGAGCCCTGGATAGTGTGCTTTAATATTTATCCCTCCCTTCTTCATTAAGACTGAATTTTGGCTTGATTTTCAATGGGGGCCTACATGTCTATCTACAGTTTATACTACTGGCTTCAATTAATCTGTACTGAATGTCCTCTGCAGGGCAAACTAAAGTCCCTGTGGACAATAGGAATAAATTTGGATTCATCTTCCGATGACCTTCCTTCTTTTCATTAAACTAGACTAAGAGTTGGGAGGGACCTTGGAGGTCTTCTAGTCCAACCCCCTGTTCAAGCAGAAGACCTATATCGTTTCAGACCAATGGCTGTCCAATCTCTTCTTAAAACCCTCCAGTGATGGAGCACCCACAGCTTCTGAAGGCAAGTTGTTCCACTGGTTAATTCTTCTCACAGTCAGGAAATTTCTCCTTAGTTTTAAGTTGGTTCTATCCTTGCTTCGTTTCCATCTGTTGCTTCCTGTCCTGCCTTTGGGTCCTTTGGAGAATAGGTTAATCCCCTCTTCTGTGGCAGCCCCTTAGATATTGGAACACTGCTAGTCCTTCTTTGCATTAAACTAGACAGTTAACCTCTTCCTACTCAATACTTAAGCCAATGCTGGCTTTGAAAAACCTCTTCCAGAGTTGGAATATTGGGTAATAGACCAAGATCTTCAGGAGAACCCAAAGCTTCAACCCTGAATTGTATCTTCAAGCTTAGTTGGAAGACTTTTGTGACAGCATCCCTTCTCTGGGTGAAACGGGGATTTCCTACAGCCGGTTAACTCTGACCAAGTTGCTTGGCAAGCTAGTTTAGGTATTTGCCTAGAATTGAGTCAACCCAGTTAATTGTTCAGCCCCCACAGTGTTGTCTTCAGCCATTCTCTTCTCTTCTGAATGCCATAACCAAGCGATGCAATCATAAATACTGTCAATGAGTCATTAACGACCAGAAAACTTGAGTGTGTGAATTTTCTGTGACTCACCAGGCCCAATTTTCAAGTAATGGCTGGAAATAAATGATTGGATGTAATCAGATCATTACGATAGGTTTTTTTTCCTAGCGAAGACGATGGAACAACTCCATTAAAAATAATCATCTGGGGCTCATTTGAAGAAAGATTCCTGAGGATCAAACAGTCACTTCAAAGGAACTTTTGCCGAAGGAGAAAGTGTTATGCGTGTTTGATTATACAGCGAGAGATTTGGCTGCCCGTGATATCGCAATGTTTTGTGTTTTGATGATGGCATTAAGCTGTTTTTCCAGGTCAGCTCACAGTTTTCCTGCGTCTTCTGCTTAATTCAAGAGCTGTCTCTCTTCATTATGGACACGTGCCTCCAGAAGTCCAAGATCAATTGTCAATTATGAGGTTTAAAATGGTGAAAATGAAAAATACTTGTAGGGGCAGCTGCAATTCTCTTAGAATAAATTCTGGACTACAGGTCTTATAGCTCAGAATTGGTAACTCTAGGAAGACGTTCATCTAAGGATCCAGCCCTTCTGATGAATCAGGTAGAACTTGGAAAATAAAAAGATGTAGAGTAGAAACGGATCAACCAATAAAGGAGAATATCTGTAGCTGAGGGTTAAACTTGGGGTCAACAAAATAATATCACACAGTCCAAAGTCAAGATTTCTTGAGGTCAATAGTTCTTGTGGCCCAGAATTGGCAACTGTAGGAAGACCATGGCCTACATTGTTTGGCCAACTATGGATTCAACTCTTTGGATGAATCCAGTTATAACAGCACTGAAAAAAAGCGACTTACAATTGGTCCTCCCATTCATGACCATCACAGCATCTCCATGGTCACATGATCAAAAGTTGGGTGTTTGGCAACCAATAGCATCCTGGGGTCATGTGATCACCGTTCGAGTCCTTCCCAGCCAGTTTCCGACAAGCACAATCAATGGAGGAAGCCGGATTCACTTAATGACCACGTGATTTACTCAACAACTGCTGTAATTCGATTTGCAACCAAAGCACAAAAAAGGCCATAAAATTGGACGTGGCTCACTCTTCATGGCTTGGCAATGGAGATTCCAGTCCCAATTCTGGTCGTAAGTGGAGGATTCTCCGTACTTCATAAACTGGGGGATTTCAAAGTCTAAAATAATTCCGTGGTGGCGATCACCCAAAAGTCTGGCTAAATAAATACAAAACAGATGGAAGTTTCTTGGGAACTATGGAACATTTCCATCTGTTTGGTTACTTTGTTTACATTTGTGGTCTCAGATTGATGCTCAGAGAAAGAAGAATGTAAGTTAGGGTTTTGACTTGTTTCTTTTCACATTCAAAGGAGCCTTTAGATATTGGCGCTTTGTCAAAGATCCTTTTATAGTTTGCTGCAGCCTGGACAGGGGTGATGTGGCAGCTGAAAATCAGAAGTGAAAATCTGTGCTGAGATACATTAAAACAGGGTGCCAAAACTTTACCTCTACTACAAGAATTTCCCCAGATGGTTCACCTTCTCTTGGGAAGAGGCAGACGAGGTTCCATGGAACGTAGAGCAGTTCAGTCACTGCTTTCCCACAGCCGCATGATGACTCAAGGCTAGTTCCCTGCTTGACTCCTCCTCCACTGGGTTGCTCCTTTCCGCTTCTTTCTTCTTCTGCTTTTGGCTGCACGCAAGGAAAGCAGCAAAAGTCTTTCTTTCTCTCCCCCAAACTCCTCCAGAAATGAGTCTTTGGGACTCTGCAAGGCCTCCTGCTCCAAGAGCCTGCGCCGGCGCGACAAGTCTCACAAAGACTCATTTCTGGTGGAGTTGAGAAAAACTTCTGCTGCTTCTGCTGCTTTCCTTGCATGAAGCCAAAAGTCTCTTTCTCTCTCCCCCCAAGAACGAAGCTGGAGATGGTATGCTGCAATCCCAAATAAAGAATGATCGATCAGTAGGAAAACGGGGTGGGGAATTTCCCTGCAGACCTTTTTGGGGGGTTTCCCAGGGTCTCTGGTCCACGGGATTTAAAATTATGACCTTGGTGGTCCCTGAGGTCCAAAAGGTTGACAACCCCTGTTCTAAAGGACCCATTCATTCCCCTACAGGGAGATTCTTCCGGAGTCTCTCTGCAAAAAAAAAGAAGAAGAAGCCCCTCCCCCCCCAAATTTAACCACACTGTGTTAGTTGCTCTTTCTTTCCTGAGCTACATTAATGGAAGAGGGGAAGGCTATTGATTTAGCTTGGCTTCTGTGTTGCTTATAAATATGCATGAGGCTTCGGGGCTGTTTAACCGTGCTTTTTAATTCCCCTTGCATTGCTGACTCTCTCCCCTCTCTCTCTCTCTCTCTCTCTCTCTCTCTCTCTCTTTTGCCAGCGCTGCGCTTGCATAGCAAGAGGCCGGGTGAAGGCCCCGTGCTGGCAGCTTGGGACACTTCCAGGGAGGGGGATTAATCCGAAGTCTGTCTTTTTAAAAAAATAAATAAAAATGAAAAGGACTTCGATTTCTTTCCGGCCTGCAAGCGGTAAAGTGGCTTTAAGGGCAGCCGGCACTTCTGCCTTGCTGGAACAGCCCTCGCTTAGCGACCGACAACTGGGTCATGACGTGGAAAAAAACACATGGACAAGAATAACGAGGCATTTTTTGCTTTGTTGGAATGATAAGGAGTACACTCACTTAGCCACCACGTTTGGCATCGGCAGCTTGGTCACTAAGTAGGAAAGCAGGCGGCCAAGACTTACGTTAAGGGCATCAGGGAATTTTGCCTGGCTGGGAATGACCGGCGGTCCTCGCTTAGGGACCATGCTTGGGATCGACAACTCGGCCGCTAAGTGGAAGATCTGCAACCTTTACAATTTTCCTTCTGCCTTCCCCTGCAGTGCTGCATTCACTCTGCACACCTCAAGCAAAAAATGCACGTTGTTTGCTCAGCGCAAGAACGGCCATCCTTGGGGATGCGACAGCCATCAATTGGGCAAGCATTTGCCTGAAAAGGTATGCTTGAGCAGGGGGCTGGACTAGAAGACCTCCAAGGTCCCGTCCAACTCTGTCACTCGCGAATGCAAGGATTGGACACAATGCTGTTGTTTTTAGCACTTCCATAACTTCCTTCACTAAACAAGGCAGTCGGTAAGCAAGGACTGCCTGCAAGTGGATCCCTGGGAAAATGTTCTTAACGTTTCAAAAAGAAAAATAAAGAAACTGTCAATCAGGGTTAAAAGTCTGGCCGGATATTAAGCCTTATCTGGCCTTCCTTTGTAAACCCTGCTTGGATTTATCCTGCTAATCCGAAGTGAAGTCTCGGGAGGTCAAACTCGGACTGGTTGCAGAAGTGCAGCAGGGAGCATGTTATCTCAAGCAGCCTCTTTGTGCTAGCCAGGCGTAACACCTGTCCAGATGCTGATAACGGGTTTCGTTGCAAGAAGGTTCTTTTCCGCGGTTGCAAAGTTTTGGGGACTCGGACAGACACACGCACACCCTTCCGTCTAATCCCAAAACGTGCCCTTTGCTGACCCATCTTGCCAGCTTCTGAGCCGCTCACCATAATAAGCTTTCAACAATTATTCCGAGAGGAGATTTGTTATGCTGGGACAGTGATGGCGAACACTTTTTTTTTTGTGGTGTGCCGAAAGTGCGTTGCGCGTGCGATAGCCAGCACCCACAATGCAATGCGTCCCACCCACCCCCCATGCATGTGCGTGCACCTCCTCCCCTTACCTGCACTGTGCATATGTGCGCCTCCCAGCTGATTTTTGGTCTGTATGAAGCTGTTTTCGCCCTCCCGGAGGCTCAAGGAAAGCCTCTGCAGCCTTTGGAGGCCGAAAAACGGGCCCGTTTTGGCCCTTCTGGTTTTGGCACTTCTGGTATTTCTGGAAGGCCCATTTTTCGGCCTCCAAAGGCTGCAAAGGCTTCCCTCGAGCCTCCAGGAGAGCAAAAAAGGCCTCAAACGGGCCGAAAATTAGCTGGGAGGCGCATGCATGTGCAGTGCAGTTAAGTTTGGCTGGGGCTCGCGTGCCCACACAAATGGCTCTGTGTGCCACATGTGGCACGCATGCCGTAGGTTCACCATCATGGTGCTGGGAGTTATTGGTGGCTCAGTTCCCGGGGAGAGGCGGGAGGAATTGCACAAAAAAAGGGAAAAGCGGCTCTTTTTGTTGTTGTTGTTTAGAAAAATAAATCTGCCCGTAATGCCAGCCCCCATGCAAATTTTGCGGTGGCGCTCCCAGCAAGATAGAAACGAAGGGTAAACTTTCTTATGAGTTGGATGAAAAGTAGAAATAGTCTTCGAATAACGCCATTGGGTGGGACTTTGGAGGTCTTCTAGACCAGCCCCCTACTCAAGCAGGAGATCCTATACCATTTCAGACAAGTGGCTGTCCAGTCTCTTCTTAAAAACCTCCAGTGATGGAGCACCCACAGCTTCTGAAGGCAATCTGTTCCACTGGTTAATTCTTCTCATTGTTAGGACCAGAGGTGGTCTTCAGCCGGTTCTGACTAGTTCTGGAGAACCAGTAATGGAAATTTTGAGTCGTTTGGAGAACCAGCCAATCCCGCCTCTGATTGGCCCCAGCAACCCCATCTCTTCTCTGCCTCCCATTGAGTCCCAGCTGATCGGCTGGGTCTTCTTTGGTTGCCCTGCACAGGAGAATGGAGCTGAAAAGCAGGTTAGTGGGGTGGTGAGGGAAGGGTTTTTTTGCAGCAACCTTTCCCTACCACACCCACCAAGCCATGCCCACCAAACCACGCCCACCAAACCACACCCACCAAACCGGTAGTAAAACAATTTGAATCCCACCACTGGTTAGGAAGTTTCTTCTTAATCCCAGGTTGCTTCTCTCCTTGGTTAGTTTCCATCCATGGTTTCTTGTCCATCCTTCTTGTGCTTTGGAGGATAGCTTGACCCCTTCCTCTTCTTTGGGGCAGCCCCTCAAATACTGGAAGACTGCTATCCTGTCCCCCCTGGTCCTTCTTTTCTCTAGACTAGCCAAACAAAGACTTCTTGTGTGAACCCAGCCAGGAGAGGTGCAACAGAAGAACTCAAGGTGAACGTGTCCACACTGAACACGCTCAAAAGCCAAGTTACGGATGAACGTCTACTGCTCCCTGAAGGAAAATGAAATCTCTCCCATTTTCTGTGTCCTCAAAAGGAAATTTTAACACAAATAAATCAGTTGCTCGGGAATTCTTTGGCCACGCCTGGCTGGAGATGTGGAAAGTTGCCATCTCAGCTACCTCTATCTTAAAAGCGCCAGATTGGAGAAGCCTGCTCTAATGCATTTAACAAGTTAGCAAAATTATCTATTCATAAGGATATGTTTTCTTTGAGGAAAGAAGAAGAGGAGGAAGAATTTTAAAAAAGAAAAAAAAAAGGCCAGGCGGGCAGTTTGGTATGTTAAACAGTGGCGCTCGTTAATTTGGAGATGGGTTTTGTTTTTAAATCTTATGTTTTATTGAAGCCGAGAAGGCCTTGCATTGTTAATGCTCTTTTTTTCCCCTTTTGCTTTTCACTAACAAGGGGTCTCGGGCAAGCTGGGTGGATTTGCTGAACGGAGATTTCTCCCGAGATCTCCTCTCGAAAATCTTCCCAGAATAAATTCCAGAAATGAGCTTCATGAAAGATGCAGAATTAAATCTGACATGAAAGGAAGACACATGGCTGGGAGTCAGGGTGGTTAAAGGTCCCTGGTTTGGAAGGGGAAAAGGGTTCGTGTAGGGTCAGTGGGATTTCAGCTGGTGTCTTCATGGTTCCCGGTTCCCGGTCATTAGGCTTAGAATCCTAACGCCGGAAGGGACCTCGGAGGCCTTCTAGTCTGACCCTCTGCTCAAGGCAGGAAATCCTATACCATTTCAGAACAGTTTCCAAGGGATATCTTTGTCCCGAGTGTGGGGCAGTGATGTGCCTTAGTAGGCAGTTGAACTGGTGACCCATAAGTCATGGCTGAATTCTCAGAAGGCCTAGTTAGAAGAACATCAACCCAGAGAAGAAAAGCGTAGGTCTTCTTTTGCCGAAGAATGCTCGTTCCCCTTGCCCTGATGAAGGAAGATAGACCAGGACTCAAGGAAGTTGACCTGTTTGGGGAAGGGGCATAAAATTGTCCCAAGGGCCCTGCCAGTTTTCTCCACTTCACTCTCTTCCCCAAGGCCCCCAAGACCCTTCCCCACAATTGCCTCCTTAGGAAAGCGGATCAGCCTCTTTTATCACTTGACATACCTTGACACTGTCAGGGTTCCGACGGGGCTCCCGAGCCAAGTTTCCAAAGAAATCCAATTATTTATTAGGAGCAACATGTCGGCACTTTTCCCAAGTGCAGTCGGCTCTGCCCTACATAATTTACTGTCCACCTATGACCCTGTTTCATCCCCCTCCTCCCAGGGTGTGTCATAAATCACATTCTCCAACTGAAGCACTTTCCTGGGCTGTAGAAAACACACCTCTCTGGCTGGCTCTGGTAACCTGGGACACAATCTGGAGAAAGATATGTGAGGAATGTGCTTCTGGTCATAGCAACCAAACTGCTCCATCAGATCTCCCCACCTCCATCCTTCTTATGGAGCAAGCCAGGAAAGCTTTACGAGTTGACAGATGCACGTTTTGTAAAGATGCATTTCCTAAAGATTGCAGAGAGGAAATGTACAAGACGAGCGATCAAAGAGGGCCGCTTTGTCAGGCCAGGCGTGGGTGGGTCTCTGTGTTTTCCTCGCATCGTTGGGGGAAGCCATTTCGGCATGACAGCACGCCGTTGTTCAGAGGGCTTTTAGGGGGTCCCCTGGGCTGGTTGTCCTCCCTAATGATGGGAATTGGGGGTTTGGTCAGCGCGCTTGCCTGCCGTACGCCGGGACCCCAGGGAACTGTTTGGAAGCATTTCATGTACGGCTTTTCCTCTAATCACTTTAACAAGCCTTGAGCAAGGAAGCAGAAGGAAGGCGCAGCCATTCCTTTCAACTGTCTTTCGGGGAGAGGGTTGTTTTTCCCTTGGAAAAGCTGCATGATGGGTAAAAAAAAAAATAGGGGTCCTTCCAGTGCCTTTTGAGAATCAAAGACTGACTCCACCAAGATAATCTCATTGCGGTTCCAGATGAGAATAACAGGATAAAAGTGTCGGGAGGGGCTGTGGAGGTCTTCTCATCCAACCCCAGCTCAAGCAGGAGACCCTATAATATTCTGGACAAACAAGTGTCCAATCTCTTTGAAGAATAAGTTGACCCCCCTCTTCTTTGTGGTAGCCCCACAAATATTGGAAGACTACTGTCATGTCTACCCTGCTCTTTCTTTTCACTCAGCTAGACATGCCCTACAATCATTCATTGTATGTTTTAACCTCTAGTCTTCTAATCATCTTTGTTGCTCTTCTCTGCCTCCTTTCTAGAGTCTCAACATCCTTGTCTGCCTCTCTCTCTCTCTCCCTCACCCACCCACACATCTACCCACCCACCCACCCACACTGATACACAACATTTTGGAGAGCCTTCTTCGTATTTTGGAGATCCCTCTTCTCCTCCATTCTCCCTGGAGTCAAATTAATGCATGACAGGTTGGATGCCCTAAGAAAACACAAGTCCTCAGAACATTAAAATCCACAACGCCTAAGCCTATAACCCAGGCAACCCCAAGATCTCCACAGCAGGGACAACACAATGAAATCAGCTGCTTGATCATCTCCACCTCCATTCGTGGTCCCAGGTCTGCAAGACACCTGTCAGGATTCCAGCAATCGCCCTAATTAAATCATGATTCTCAAGCCAAACTTCAAAAAACTTCAAAGGATTTATTAGAGGCGACATACTGGCACTGACCTGCATAAAGCCAACTCTGGCCTACGTAATTTACAGTCCCCTGTGACCCTGTTTCCCCCCCTCCCTCCTGGGTGTCTCATAAACCAGATTCTCCAATTGAGCAGGTTCACAGGCTAGATGTCATCAATCATGTTCTCCAATTAAATATATTGCGGGCAAAAGCTCTGATATTTTAGTTACAATCTTTTAAAGATAAGAGTTGGAATGTACTTTCACTTTGCTGTACTGCTCTTCCAGATTTCCTTCCTTCCCCTTTTTATGGCAACTACTAAAACAGGCATAGGAATGTTTTATGAATTGACAACACCATGTATTCAAGGCCTTTGAGAAAAGTTCACGGTGAAGGCCAATTGCATCTCAAGGGGAATGGTCTTCGGTAGAGAAGGAAGCCACCACCAAGAACTTTTTTTGATGGTCCCACCAGAGAACCATCCGGCTGGATACGATGCGGGGAGAGGCAGCCCTCTCTATCTAAATCTATCTACATTTCCTAAATGGATCTGCGTTTTCCCTAAATCCAAATCTCTCGATTTCGATCAGTTTTTCTAAATCCAAATCTGTAGTTTCACATTTTTTTAAATTGCTGTCCTTAAAAAAATAAAAAATAAACGAAGCAGGAAGACTTTGCCACTAGGGGTCTGCCTGGGGATGATGACAGCAAGGAATTGTAATGCACCTAATAAAGCAGATTTAATAAAAATCAGATAGCTGGCTTGGAGCTCTCCAAAAACACTTCGGTTTCCTGCTTGTTAGGCACAACATTCAGAAGAGAAAAAGAGAGGGGAGGGGGGAAAAGGAAAAGTGGTTGAGAATCTTCTGCCTGTTATATTTTTTTCCTTGCTTTTGATCTGCATCTTGAGCCAGCTAAAGCTGCTCTCCTGGACTGCTCTGTTCCCCCGGCGCTGTATAATGCATCCTTAAATAGCAATAGCCATAGCACTTAGACTTATATACCGCTTCACAGGGCTTTTACATCCCTCTCTAAGCGGTTTACGGAGTAAGCCTCTTGCCCCCAATAATCTGGGTCCTCATTTTACCCACCTTGGAAGGATGGGAGGCTGAGTCGACCTTGAGCCAGTCAGGATTGAACTCTGGGCAGTGGGCAGAGTCAGCCTGAAATATTCTAATCATTGCACCACTATGGCAAGGAAGGAAGGAAGGAAGGAAGGAAGGAAGGAAGGAAGGAAGGAAGGAAGGAAGGAAGGAAGGAAGGAAGGAAGGAAGGAAGGAGAAAAGGGAGGGAGAGAAAGGAAGCAAAGGAAGGAAAGTAGCAATAGCACTTAGACTTGTATACACAGTGCTTTTACAGCCCTCTCTAAGCAGTTTATAGAGTCAGCCTCTTGCCCCCAACAATCTGGGTCCTCCTTTAACAGACCTTGGAAGGATGGAAGGCTGAGTCGACCTTGAACAAATGCAAGCAGCCTCTCTTATGCTACAGTTCCAAAGCAAAAACAGCCCATCCCTCTTGGTGGTCTTTTGTAGACAAGGATCCCCTTCTCCCACCCACGTTTTCATAGTTTTAGGAGAGCAGCTGCTACCGCAAGACCTTAACCCTTGCCTCTTGTGGATAGCTTCAAAGAATTTTTTTTTTAAAAATGCCAGGCAGGCAGGCTAAACTCCTTTGCTACTAACCGTCTTTTCCATAGCCAGGTTCCTTTGTCTAACCAGGATGAGGGGCTAGAGATGAGACACTAGAGGGCACTGAACACAGCTGGGAGAGCTTTAATCTCCAGGCTTCTGGGGTTGCGCTGTGCCAGCTCAGGAAAGGTAGAATGAAGAAGACTCTCTTACGGTCTGCCATTTGCTTGTTCAAGCAGCTGCTGTGTGAAATCAGAAGCTGGATGCTAAGCTTGCACTGCTGGCTAGAAAGGCGATGGAGCATCAGTGTTTACTTGGGGTTTAGTCCCTGGCTTGTTCCCTGAAGAAAGGACCAAAATATAAACAGCTATGCGTGTGTATATATATATATATATATATATATATATATATATATATATATATGTATGTATATATGTATATATGTATATATGTATATTTTGCGGCTGGGTTCATGTGGTAGCCCAACAGAGATGCAATTTGAGACAGATTCTGTTTTGTCTCTTGTTAAGTTGGTTTGAAGTTTGAGGAGAACAGGGCGGCTGTCATCGAAGGAGGGTGAAAATCCTCGCAGTCTTGTTGTGTTTCTAAATTTATTTATTTATTTATTTTTTGGACTTGTATGCCGCCCCATCTCCGAAGACTGGGACAACTAAAACAACAACAATAAATACTTAAAAAGAAATTAAACTAGTTTCACAAGCCCCAAAATTACAAAACTAAAATTTACAGTGGTTAAAGTAATTAAGAAACCCATCCCCCACCCCAAGGAGGGGTCACAGCCCGGATTGGTCGAACAACCAGGTCTTCAAATCATGGCGGAAGGTGGAGGTCAGGGGCCAGGAGCCCAGGGGCAGTTGGTTCCAGAGGTCAGGGGCAGCGACAGAATAGGCTCATTGTCGGGGACCACCAGCCGACATTGGGTTGCCGACAGGACCCCGAGGAGTCCTTGCCTATGTGCTCGCGACAGGCGGTTGGCGCCGATATCGGCAGAAGACGCTCCCTTAAATATTGAGGATATCCGTTCTTTGGATCTTTTCTTTCGCTCTGCTTTTCCTCCTCTGAAAGTTTCTGTTGTTTGCTACGAGATGTTCTTTTCTGATTCATTGGCCATCTGCTGGGCATCACAGAGGTTGCAGGGGGCCAGGCTAGAAGATCTTTGAGGTCCCTTCCCAGCCCTAGGATTATCCCCATCGTATACTTCTTGAGTATTTAGTTGAGAGTCAGAATGGATTAGGGCAGGTTTTTCTCAACCTCTGCTCCTTTGAAAGGTGTGGACTTCAATTCCCAGAATTCTGGTCCACACCTCTCCAAGGAGCTGAGGTTGAGAAACCTTGATTCACACACACACACAGAGCCCCACACGATCCCCTGCCCACTCCCAGGTCCTAGAGTGGATGGCCTATTGGATGTGCTTTTTTCCATGTGATGTTGGACATCAGTAGCTCTGGAAGCCTTTGTACTGAAAGAAAATGTTTCAAATTCCTGGATGTCTACATGTTTTTAATGAGCCTCGGTGGCGCAGTGGTCAGAGCGCAGTACTGCAGGCCTCTTCTGCTGCCTGCCAGCAGCCTGCAATTTGGCAGTTTAAATCCCACCAGGCTCCAGGTTGACTCCAGGGATTCGAACCGCTGAACTGCCAACCTTTCTGATCAACAAGCCCAGCGTCTTAGCCACTGAACCACCACGTCCCCATACTACTTATGCCACACTTCTCCAAACTACTTGACTAAATGCCATCAGATCCTCATTAACATTTTTTCTCAGACCAAACACACTTTGTCTTCTCTGTAAGTGAGACTTACTTAGGTCTCAGTCTCCTCCTCCTCCTCCTCCTCCTCCTCCTCCTCCTCCTCCTCCCTGTCATGCTCTGAACCTGGAGATAACACACATGGCGTAAACTAGGTGTAAAGTAACTATCTTCTGGACGGGCTGGTGCATTTGCCTTTCTTCTTCGCTTGCAGGTAGCCCTTTCCACTGGCACAGTTCAAGCAAGCTTGGCTTCCAGTTCTTGGCTTCTTGTCCATCCTCACAAACTGTCCCCCCCCCATCCCGCTTTTCTGCCTTGCAGGGTGGTCACGATCCCAGTCGAACCAAAGTACTTCATTTCTCCATGAACCCCGCCAGCCTGGCCAAGCAACAGCGTCAAGAGCAGATGGGGAATCTGCGGGAGGAATGTGAACGTCTCCGCGAGCAGATCAGAATGTTAGAAGGTGGAGATGGGGGAGGAACCAGCAGCACCAGCAGCAAACTGGAGGGTGGCGTAAATCTCCAGTCCCATCCCGAAATCGCTGGTAGGTACCTAATTCTGCAATCAGAGCAGCCTTTCACAACCTTGGCAACTTCAAGAAGGGTTGACTTCAAGACCAGGATTCAGACCTTTTATTGCCACTTTCCTTCCTTCCTTCCTTCCTTCCTTCCTTCTTCCTTCCTTCCCTCCCTCCCTCCTTCCTTCCTTCCTTCCCTCCTCCCTCCCTGTCCCCTCCATGCCCCTTCCCCTCTAACCATCCTCCTTCCTTCCTTCCTTCCTTCCTTCCTTCCTTCCTTCCTTCCTTCCTTCCTTCCTTCCTTCCTTCCTTCCTTTCCTCTCTTGCTCTCTCTCTTTCTTTCTCCCTTTTGGTGACTCTTCCATTTATCTATCTGAGGTTGTGTTTTTCAATGCCCCCACCTTCCTTCTTTCCTTGATTTGAGCTACTGTGTTGTGTTAGCACAACTTTTCACTTTTATTATGCATCTTTAACCTCTTCTGCTGGACGGTGCAAAAATGCAATTCATACAGAAGCACCGCCGGCAAATCGTGTGTGTACCAGGCAAGTCAAGGACTACTTGACCAGCGAAATGGTATGAAGAACGTTGCGGTTTGTTTTAATTGATGTGTAAGTTGCTCCTCAGATTTCTGAGTGGAGAATAACGTTTTTCAGCTCCGCTGCAGCCGGAGAGGCCCAAGCTTTTATTATGCCCGAGATATTTGTTGTAATCCAGAGCAGTTCAAAATTTAAGGCTCAGCGGATTGTAATTACAGCAACAAAACAATAATCAAGAAGATACTAAGGACGGCAGCGCCAATGAGTTGGCGTCATAATTTCTTGGCCACTATTTAAACCTCCTTGGATATGGTTGTGCCATATCGTGGCTTGTGCCATATCGACTTGTGGGTTGGGTAATAAGGATGCTTTAATGGGGGTGCCAGAGTCCATTAAATGTGATGCCACACATCAGAGTGATCCTAAGTGCATAAATATCTTTCAAAGCAGCAACTGGAGATTGTCCTGCAGTTCTGGCCACGTGCCACTGAGCTTCTTGGTGCCTTTTCTCGCTTGCTTTCTGATTGTCCCCATTAAAGTGGAAGACAAGGTTTTTTTTTTGAGGGGCAGTTTAGAGGCCGGCTGGCCTGTTCTTCTTCTGGTCTTCTTTGGTATGAAAATGACAGTTTGGAGAAGGGGACATATGAACGGGGCAGAGTTTCAGCAGCTTCATTCTCTAGGAGGGCCATGACCCTCAAGACTCGGATTCAGCGATGAACTCTTACCCAGTTGAGGCAAACATTTTCAAACTTGGCGACTTGAAGCTGGGTAGACTTCAAATCCCAGAATTGCCCAGCTGGCATGCTTCTTAAGGCTGGCTCTGTTGCATTGCTGATCCCTTTAGTTGGTGATGAAAAAGAGCCATATCTACCTAAGACAGTGGGAAATCTTTGGTTGATAGTTGTGGGTCTACATGCTTGTTCCCAAACCAAGAATGTCAAGTTTAGTCTAGCTCTAAGACACAAGTGGTGGGGGGTTTGTGGTCTAGTGTTAGTCTAAGCCAGGGGTCTTCAAACTTGACAGTTTTAAGACTTGTGGATTTCAACTCCCAGAATTCCTCCTCCAGTCATGTTAGCTGAGGAATTCTGGGAGTTGAAGTCCACAAGTCTTAAACTTGCCAAGTTGGAAGACCTTTGCTCTAAGCGAGTGGTGGCTAACCTTTTTGAGCTCCTGTGCTAAAAATTGTGTATGCACTTTCATGCCTGCGCTCATGTGCCAGTACCCAGAAGACAATGCGTGTGCCCCCCCACCTCCTGTGCATGCCCATGCAATCTCCACCACCCCCCGCCGCCCCTTTACCTTCACTGCACCTCACAGCTGATTTTCGGCCTCCCAGAACTTGAAAAAAGCCTCTGCACGCTTTGCAGGCCGAATAATAGGCCCGTTTCGTCACTTCCGGTAATACAGGAAGTGATGAAATGGGCCTATTATTTGGCCTGCAAAGCCTGCAGAGGCTTTTTCCAAGCTTCTGAGAGGCCGAAAAAGGCCTCAAACCAGCCAAAAAATCAGCTGTGAGGCGCGCGCATGTGCAATGAGGTAAATTTGCCTGAGGCTCACGTGCTGGCAGAAATGGCTCTGCGTGCCACCTGTGGCACATGTGCCACAGGTTTGCCATCACAGATCTAAGCCATAAGTTGACAAGGCTGGATTCATACAACATCCCAAGTCAAGTCCAGAAAACCACATTAGATTTGGCTGCAATCTAAACAGCTAAGGAAACTCCAACATTTTTGAGTGATTGTTCTTATTCCACCCTCCTTTGAAAAATAATATACTCCTCATCTAATAAGATTGACAATGTAGGCCCATGATAGAACAGAGTTGGGTTCCCTCCCTCCCCCCATCTTCCTTGTATCATCTTCTCCGTTGTAGACAATTTTGATATGACTATATAATTATCGCGAGTTGTATCATAAGTGTTTGGGTTTTTGTCTTTTAATTTTATAATGGAGCCTTTTGTTCTCTGGCATTCTGGCATTCTGTTCTGGGGAAAGAGATTATTATTAGAGATAGTAATAACACTGGAAGAAAGTTCAAATGAGGAAAAAAATATCCTGAAGGGGAAAATAATTGAATAGATCCTACTCGCAGTCAACGTCTCCTTATGCTGACCTACACAGCTGCAGAAGTCTTCTCTAAGGTCCCTTTTAGGAGATCCATTTCTCATAGACCTCTTCTTCATTTTTTTTAGAAGGGGAAGCATGTTGATCATTCCCTAAGAAAGTTGAACGAACTCTAATGCCTGCTGAAAGATCCACTGGATTTTAAAAATAATGGAATGGCTCTACTAAATCTTTGAAAGGAAATTGAATCTGCCTGTTGGCTGGACAACCAGTGAGTAGCATAAGCAATGATTATCCAGAGAGAATTGGTTCCAGTTGGCATTCAACGGTGGGGCACTTATCTTTTCATCCAAGAACAAAAGATCAACCGATTTTTGTTGTTCCAAGTGTGGAATTAGCAAATGGACCATATCAAAAAAACCCAAAAACCTGGCCTACTTATAATAAAAAGGTAGTTATTGCTATTTCAGATCTTTCTCTGTTTTTACCACCCCAACATCGCCGTATCTCCTTGGTCTGAAAAAACCATCACAGTGCATTTATAAAACCCTGGGCTACATTTCTTCTAAAACATACGTTGCCATCCCTCCAGGCATCAAAAGATGAAAGGGATCTTGAAATTCAGTCTGAACTTTTGTGGCTCCTTGGGAAAGGCTAACAGAAAAAAGGGAGAGCAGGTAATGAAAAGAAGTTCAAAACTTAAAGAGTGCTGAAGGGACAGAGAAGAGAGCCTTCTGGATATAAATACTGAGTCAATTGCAAAAAAAAAAGGCTCAGATGGATTCTTAAAACAAATTCAGGGTTTGGAGAGACAACAACCATCAGCAGTTAGTGGCAGGAGCTGTTCTACCTGATCATGTTTACATCAACACTTCTGAGAACATTCAAAGCAATTCATAACTGAGTTGGAAGGGACCTTGGAGGTCTTCTAGTCCAGCCCCTTGCTCAAGCAGGGGACTCTATACCATTTCGGAGAAATTGTTGTCCAGTCTCTCCTTAAAAACCTTCAGTGTTGGACCACCCACAACTTTTGGAGGCGAGCCATTCCACTGATCAATTGTTTTAACTATAAGGAAATTTCTCCTGAGTTCTAGGTTCGATCTCTCCTTGGTAAGTTTCCACCCGTTGCTTCTTGTTCTGCCTTCAGGTGCTTTGGACAATAGCTTGACTGCACCCTCTTCTTTGTGGCAGCCCCTGAGATATTGGAATGTGCTAAAACAATCCAGCCAAAGTTCAGTTCTATATTTACTTGCATCCTATAGACAGAATCTTGCCAGATTTAACCTATATCACTCTTTCCCCAATGGATATACCTGGGAGATTCTGGGAAGTGGCTATCCTAATTCTCTTCCTCTGTCTCCTGTCCAGTTCTGGACTGTGCTGCCTCTTGTCATGACTCCCATAGTTTGGAATGTGTTCCCTCCTTCCCCAGAAATGGCCACCTCAATGAAACCCATCAAGGCAACCTCCCCTCCCATAGGGACCCTCCCTCTCACACAGTAAGGCTTAACTCCAAATTTTCAACTTAGTGCAGGATATCCCAAGCTTGACAACTTGAAGATGGGTGGCCTTCAATTCCCAGCATTCCCATGGGTGGAATACCTGGCTGGGGAATGCTGGGCATTGAAGTCCACCCACCTTCAAGTTACAAAGCTTGAGGAACACCAGCTTAGCATCCTGACTCTTGCAGGGGTGAAGGTTCCTGTTTCTGTATTTGTCGCTTGTTCAACCGTTGTGTAGAGGCAAAGCACGAAAGGTTGGTTTAGGACATAGAAAGGCAAAGGGTTGTATGTCTCTGGGATCACAAGGGGGAGAAAGAGAGCGGAGTTGGCACCAGCAGCAGGGCCACAAAATGTTTCTGTCCATTTTCTTGACTCCTTAAGGATGGAGGGCAGCTTTCATTCCTGTCTTCCCACTGTGACAGGAACCAAAAGAACGTTTGTGTTCGGGGATCACGGTGGGTTAGAAAAAGACAAGGGGAAAAAAAGAGAAATGTTCTTTAGAGCTGTCATGCCAATCCTCTTGGGCTGGCTGAAGATTGCTTCTTAGCTTGAGGCGGTTTTACCTTCAGGAGGAGAAAGAATAACGATCAGTTAAGAGACCTAAAACCCTCTTTTGTTTGGGTCCAATGAACTGACATCAATGGAGCCCCATCTTCTAGTCTTCCCCGTTGCCTTCGTAGACTCTTAACTAAGGGTGTCTTTTGGACAGAAGCAGGCTGCCACTATGATTCGTATGTTTTGTCTTTTCTAAACTCGAATCTCGCTGACCTGCGAGCCTGTTGGGATATAAGGGCATGAGGTTCGCTCTACATTCAGGCCCTACAGTCCCTTGGGTAGATGTTCCTCAACCTCCCAGAAGCAGTGAAGAATCTCAGGGCTTGGAACGGCTCAGAGGTATGTCTACACGCTCTAAGATTCTCAATGAGACTCCCAACCAGAAATTGTGAGTTGGTCCACCCATTTCTTTTCACTTCCCAGGAATTTATAGCGGGTCCTCCTATCTAGATAATATCAATCAGATTAAAGACCTACAGGACTCAAGTGGGCCTTATAAATCCACTGGTTTTGGTGGCAGAAATAGAAATATCTTAAGGATAGTCACATGAAAGTATTTCTACTAAACTACAGACCAGAGGTGTCCAACCTTGGCAACTTCAACTTGTGGACTTCAACTCCCAGAATTCCTCAGCCATCCAAAGAAGTCTGGGTGTCAGGGATCCGGCGATTGCCCTAATTAAAACATGAGCCTCAAGCCAAGCTTCAAAAGAATCCAAAATATTTATTAGGAGCAACATGTTGGCTTTGACCCACATGAAGCCAACTCTGACACTTGTGATTTATGGTCACCTGTGACCCTGTTTCCCTCCTCTGCCCTGGGTGTGTCATAAATCAGATTCTCCAACAAAACACATTCATGGGCTGGGTGTCATCCATCACATTCTCCAATGAAGGATTTTCATGGGCAGAAGATCTGGTAGCCTAGCTACAATCTTTGTAAGATAAGTGTGGAATGTACTTCTGGTTTTAATTTCAGTACTGCTCCTTCATGCTTTACCCCCCTCCTGCTTATGGCAACTCGAAAACAAGCATAGGAATGCTTTACAAGTTGACACTGGGAATTGAAGTCCACAAATCTTAAAAGTTGCCATGGCTGGACACCCCTACTGTAGGTCAAATTGGGCCTACCATAAGACATCATGTCATGCAAAGAATATGTTCTCACTCTGCACAGGGGTACAAACTGAGTATTATGCATCAGAATAAATACCCCTTTGTTTGGGGAACGTGCCTCCCATTTCAGATTAAGTGTCACCCTTATTTGTCTTGGGTTATGACAGGGCTCCCACGAGGTGATAGTGGATTGATCACCATCCATGCTGTGGAGGGGACCAACGTAGTAGTGGTAAAAAAAAAACAGGAAATAAGAAAACTGGTATCTGCTGATGTCTTGTGACTGGCAGTCTGTCAGCTGGATGGCAAGAAGGAGACAGAATTGAGAAAATGATGCAGGACAGCTGTGGTTCACTACTTACTATTAGGGATGATCGCCGTTGCAGGACACCAGGATTAAAGGATGAGTTTGTGAAGGCATCTGGAAATGGAAAAGAGATGGACTGGGGTGGAAAGTGCTGGTTTTTAAAATTGAAACATGGCCAGAAAGGCAGATTCTCATCTAGGCTTGCTTGGAAGCTGCAGGGAGCACTTTCTCAACTTCCCATTGCACAAAAGAGTCCAGACCTTCTCTTTCCGTGGGGCCTTTTCAATTAGCAATGACCTGCAGGGATTTTTAATCAGATGGCAGCCATTCAAGTTTCATGTCTTATTTTCTGGTAAGGTGCCTCGATGGCTGATACGGAGAGGAAGGCAAGAGACTCACCAAAGTTCTAGAGTTGGGATGAAAGGACTTCCTTTGGGTGTCTAAGGAGGTTCTTGGTCATCTGGGTCATGGTTGTTCCAAAGGTGCTTTTCCAAAAGGCAACTGGAGTTCCTTGGTTGTTGTTGTTTTTTGGTTCCTTGAAAACATTTCGCTTCTCATCCAAGAAGCTTCTTCACCATTAGGTAGTTCTTCAGAACTGAAGAAGTGTCTTGGATGAGAAGCGAAATGTTTTCAAGGGAAAAAAACCAAGGAAGTCCAATATCTATGGAGATTCTCAGTCATCCAGGTCATGGTTTTTCCAAAGATGCTTTTTTCAAGAAGCAACTGGACTTTCTGTTTTTTCTCTGAAGACGTTCAGCTCCGACAGGATGGTGGGGAATGGAAGGATTTATATTCCTTGCAGACAGAGCTGGTCATTTGCATCCTTTTAGCGAGTCCTTGAGGCCACTTGGAAGTTAATCTGCAGCAGTTCCAAGAAGTCTCCCCCCACCCATTTGCATCACTCAGGTGACTCTTGAGGACACAGATAAACCTCCAAGTGGCCTCAACTACCCTCTAAAAGGATGCAAATGACCAGCTGTCTGCAAGGAATATCAGTCCTTCCACACCATCCAGTCAGAGCTGAAGAAGCTTCTTGGATGAGAAGCGAAACATCTTCAAAGAAAAACCAGAAAGTCCAGTTGCCTTTTGAAAAAAAAAGAAGCATCTTTGGGACGACTTCCTTCGGGAGGTGAGGATGCTTTGACTGGCCCTTCTGCCTCTTTGCTCCCAGACCTCCAAACTGCTGCAAAGAGAGAGCAATTCTGCAGCAACGTGGGCAAAGCCCCTTGGAGCGCAACCCTCGGCTTCTTGCCTGTTCTCAGCTGCTCATCTAGGAAAGGGCTGGCTTCTGAAGGCAGTGGGCCTCTTTCATACAAAGGGGAATGTAATCCCATTCCTGCAAAGCCAACCGCGAAGCGACGGCCCTGCCGCTCGACGAAAGGACTGCATTCAAAGCTCCCGAAAAGTTGTTGAGCGGCACATTACGTGACTCCTGATATGCCGAGTTGTCACTTAAAATCTGAATGTGGTGACAGCAGGAGCAGCAATTCCCTCTCCCAATCAAGTAAACAGAGTAACACATCTTCCAAGCAGTGGGATACTGGAGGCTAATTTCCATATTAAACGAGGAGAGGCTACATCAATCCTACAATTAGATTGATATTTTAATCAGAGAAAGTCAAAGAGATACATTGGCGGGCGGCTCCCGAGGGTGTGTGAGCAAATTGCCCCCATGAGCTCAGCCTTGCAAGCTCTGTCTCTGTGTGTGTGTGTGTGTGTGTGTAGGGGTGTGTGTGTGTGACTTGGGGTACACAACATCTACGCAGGAAGACAGTCGACTGGCAGGTGCCTTAAGGAGTGACATCAGCTGAGTTATGAAGGCGGATGGAGAGTTCGTCATTTTCCTTGTGCTCACTGGAGGTGCCGAATAGGGAGCAGAAGGTGAGAAGGCTCTCAGCCGGAGAATGAAGGCTGCAGGCCTGCTCCCTGTTATCATGAGGAATGGTGGATAGAAAGAATAGACTGGCTGTGGGGGTCCCCCTGGTGGTCTCTGAGCCTGGCAGTTGTTTTTTTTTTTTTGCAGGCCTTTCCTGACCCAAGTAGGCCATATCATCAGTGCTAGAAGGGAGTGTGGTTTGTGAGTGAGAGAAGAGAGAGACTGTGGGGTCCGTGGTTGTTCTCTTGCAGATGTTTCATGACCCAGCTAGGTAACATCATCAGTGCTAGAAGGGAGGAGGAGGACTGTGTGGTCCTGGGTGCTCTCTGAGCTTGGTTATTTCCTTGCAGACATTTCATGATCCAACTAGGGTACATCATCAGTGCTAGAAGGGAATGGTGTTCTATGGAGTGACCAAGCTCAGAGAACATCAAAGACCCCAGAGTGCAACCTTGAGCTACAAGTATTCACTCTATTAGTAAACTCATTTTATCGCTTCTCGGGTCTTTGTAGACTATTTGGCTTGTCAAAGCAACACTGAAACTGCCCAGCCTCAAGTTGCAACTGATGGAATGCTCTTAACTAAAAACCTTCAGCTTTGAGATAAATACATTCCTTTGAGTCTGTCTCTTCTTGAGCTCTTTGAAGTATTTTTAAAGTCTGGCCTGTCTGGAGAAAAGCCCGATTTGAAGATGCTCCTTTGGTCCACTTCCTGTGTCTAGTGATGCGATGCTGACCACGGGGCTAAAGCTACAACATTCACAAACCCATCAATAAAAGCATCCTTCCTTTCTACTTTAGATCTCAGCAGCTGCTGTTCTGGGACTGAGTATGTTCAGCCCATGATTTAATGAGTAGATAGAATAGAGGCATAAACTGATCCAAACAGATTTTATTTTGTGACAGAAATAAATGACAAAAGGAATGTCTAAATCAAAATGATTTGGAAAGAAATAAGAGCCTTTCGTTGCCTTTCATGTAAGCCAAACAAACCCAGAGCAGCAATAAATTAAAAAAATCCTTTCCTAGAATCCTTTCTTTTTTTAATAAATAAATAAATTGCCTAACTGAGTGCTCCAACTTTTTTTTTCTGTTTTCCTTCTATGAAAGCAAAAATAGCAAAGGAAGTCTAGCAGAATATTTAAATAGAAGCAAAGGCTGATCCAAAATGATCTATTAATATGACCGAGATGTTAATGAGACAATGTTAGGGATTTGTCTATATAGCCCACAAATGTTTATATCCCAATTTTGGAGGTGTAAATTCTTCCAAAGTCAAATACTGTGTACACGTATGTCAAAATTCTTTCCCAGGGCAGATGGCCCATGGAGGCAGAGTTGTCCCATGAGTGGCAGTTTGTGTGGCGGTCTTTAAATGTGCCAACTTCTCTTTTCTGAAACTTTCAAATGACCTTGTAGTGAAGGAGATCAAGGTAATGTCAGCTCATAAAATATTTCTAGGGTCTTTTTAGAGTTGCCAACAGAAAGGGGGGAGCAGTGCAGCCACTTGCAAATGGAAACTGCATTCCATAAATGTTTTCAAAGATAGCAACTAGGTGACCGAAGTTTCTGCTGTGCACAATTCTAACTGGAGAGCATGATTGATGACTCTTGGCTATGGATGTGTCCCATTGGAGAATATGAATTACGATACACCCAGGGGGTGGGGGGGGAAAACCAGGGTCAAGGGTGACAATGGATGATATGTCTTAGAGTCGGCTACACCCAGGCAATGCCACACCTCTTAACTCTCAATAAATCTTTTTGAAGTTTGGGAAGTTTGGGCTCAAGACTTATGATTTAAATGGGGTTAAGTGCCAGAATCCTAACAGGTATCTCCTCTGCCAGGAGAGGATGGCAGTGGGGAGGAAATACTACGGTCACAAGTTCAGTTGAGGGCACGGAGAAGAATGGCCATCTTTTTGAAGATACATAGAGAAGGAAGATGACTTTTTTTTTTTAAATTACATTTATATCCCGCCCTTCTCCGAAGACTCAGGGTGGCTTACAATTTTGGGATACAACCCAATGCGCCAGCAATAGCCTTCCTTCCATTGTATATGCCTGCTTATTACTAAGCAGCATTTTTACAAGGTCAGCTAATTGCCCCCAACAATCTTGGGTCCTCACTTGACCTACCCCGAGAGGATGGAAGGCTGAGTCAACCTTGAGCCTGGTGGGATTCGAGCCTGCAATAATTGTAGACAGATGGATCTTAAGAGCAGGCATTTAACAGCCTGAGCCACCAAAGCTCTTAGGACTTAGGACTGACGATGGGAAAGCAAAGGAGAAAGAAGAATGGCTGTGGTTGAACTGTCAAGAGATAAGAAAAGCAACAAGCCTGTAGGGAAAGAAAAAGGATTTGGTCCTTGGTCCTTTGGTTGTGAAACCATGATGAGATGTCCACATGGATACAAATAAAACTACAAAAGCAACCCTATCAAACATGAACAGAGGGAATACATCATGTTGTTAAAACCATAGCACTAGCCTGTTTCCCCGAAAATACAACCTACCCTGAAAATAAGTCCTAGCTTGGTTTTTACATGTGCTGCCAATATAAGCCCTATCCCCAAAATAAGCTCTAATTAAGATCTGCCCATTCCAGAGTGGACAGGAAAAAAATTGAGCTAGGGTGGGGATTGGGGTTGGAACTGCCCTGCTACTTACCTTTGGACAGTTGTAGCCAGGCCTCACACACCCTGAGACCTGCCTTGCCGGCTCATTTCTTCTGCAACCAGCAAGGCTGCAAGGCTCTCCTGAAGGCCTCTGTAGCTGATAACAAGGCTCTGGATCAATCAGGAAAGCCTTGCCGGACACAGTAGAAGAAGTTCCTGAAGGCCTCTGACAGCGAAAAGGAGGCCGGGGTCGACGCACGCAAGTGAGGTTAGTCGGTGAATGGCATCCCTGAAAATAAGACCTGGTGCCTTTTTTGGTGGGTCTTATTTTTGAGGCTCTGTAAGAAGGTCTGAAGACAACTCCAAAGATGTGATAGAAGGCCTGGGCATGCGGAAAGATCTTTCTTGATCCAAGACTGAGCAAGAAACGTAGATGAAGGACCAAACAGGAATACCTCCTGAAGCGTGGGGAATCCCCGTTCCCCCCACGTTTCCAAATGTGGCACGAAGAAGACCAGCTTAAATGGGAGATAAATAACCTTGCTAATTATTGCGGGCATGAAGAGGCTCTTCGTTTATTTAATCTTAAAAATGTCAAGCCATAAAGGACATCTTCATGCATTTTAACCATCCCGCATATCAGCAGGCAAGGAACTTCAGGAAAACCCTCCAGGGTGCTGTTTTCCGCCGTTCTGTTCGTTGCTCCCCATGTCCGTCATTAGTCTTTACGGCACATTTGTGGGTCTCTTTCACAGTTTTCTTTGCTCCATTTGCTTAAATCTCCAAACGTGAATGGAGATACCTTTTTGCTTCCCAGCACACAGCGAGTTGGTCCTTGGCTCTCTTCTGTTTTATTGCTGATATATCCAGAAATTAGAAAGAGGACGTGCAAATATTGGCTAAATGTGGGCTGGAGAGCTGCTGAACTCTGTGTACAGGGGAGAATAGAATAGAGTAGAGTAGCATAAGAGTAAGAATTAGAATTGGAATTGGAATAGGAATAGAATAGGAATAGATTAGAATAAGAATAGAATAAGAATAAGAATAGAATAGAAATGTTTATTGTGACTTTAAATGTATTCTAATCAGCATACATTAAAATGAAATGTCATTGGATTCAGCTCTCAAAAGATAACCATCATCTTTTGACAAACACATACATACACACAGAGAAACAGTTTAATTTGAATGTATACATATACATGGTGAAAAAAAGAGAATCTGTGAGTTTACTAGTCAGGTGGCATAAGGAACATAGCTGTCCCAGAATTTAGTAGTCCTTCTATAGATGCTTCAAAATCTCCTCCCGTGGGAGTGACAGAAACAGGCCATGGAGTGGCGGTGTGGGGTCTCTCACAATGCTTCAAGCTCTAAGCGCTTATAGCACTTAAAAGCAGCATCCTGAATAATGGGAAGTGAGCTTCCTATAATCTTCTCTGCTGTCCTCACCACTCTCTGTAGGGACTTTTTATTTGAGGTGCTTGCTGCTGCCACCAAACCAAGCAGGGTGTCAGGATTTCGGCACTTAACCCCATTTAAATCATGAGTCTCAAGCCAAACTTCCAAAACTTCAAAAAGGATTTATTGGGAGTTAAAAGGTCTGGCATTGCCTGGGTGTATCATAATTCATATTCTCCAATGGGACACATCCGTAGCCCAGAGTCATCAATCATGCTCTCCAGTTAGAATTTTGCGCAGCAGAAACTTTGGTCACCTAGTTACTATCTTTGAAAACATTGATGGAATGCACTTTCGGTTTTGCAAGCTGCTGCACTGCTTCCCCCTCCCTTTCTGTTGGCAACTCTAAAAAGACCATAGAAATATTTTATGAGTTGACACAGGGATGCAGGTTGTTAAAACACTCTCCATCGTTCTCAGAAGGAGAAAGACCTCATCCCACATAGGAAATGCAAACCCTGGTTTGCCCTCTTCTGTAAAGATAACGTATGAAGAGACCAAAGTCAAGTCGTTAATTAATCTGCACCTCCAGAGACTTAATACAATTGACCCACCTCCACAGCTGCAGCCTTGATACAACGTGGAGTATCATCTTCTCATATCTGGGTTCCAAAGGGGTACCTGTGCAGGGCAGAGACATCTATAGTCCTCAACAGTCATCTGACAATACATGTTGTGGTTCGCTGGCAGCCTGTGCAGATGGCAGTGGAATCGGACCGTGGGGAAAAACAGGGACCAGTCCAAAAGTCTGGGGAGGACTCAGACAAGGGTCCTGTGTCTGATGCAGAGATGGGGCCAGGACCATCTGGGAGTGGTGTGCTGACCCTGGAGCCTCTAGAGTCTGGCAGTAGCGAGGCAGAGGACCCCGGGGAGCCTGTTTCCAGTGCGTGTGCGCGCAGAGCTGCTAGAAGGCAAGAGCAGCTGAGACAAAAGGGGCCACTCGGGAGTAGGGCTGGTAGGTGATTGCCTCTCCCCTAAGGGATAAAGGACAGGCCAAGATGATGAAACCTTTGCAGGAAGCAATGTTTTTTTCACTTTGTTTTAATCCTTGAAGCTCTGTGTGGACTTTGTACTTCGGTTGGTTTTTTTCAGTTCATTTGGGACTTTAGTTGTTGGCAGCCATTCAAAGGAGAGAAAGGTGGATGCTTATCTCGAGGGACTGTTTGTGACTCATTATGGGCTGGGAATGAACATAATTCCCAGGGTTGAAATAAAATAAGAGTTGTTTTAACTAAGCATCTGCTTAATTACGGTCTCGGGAAGCCTTGGTCAGAACAATACATCTCAGGACAGCTTTCTTGAACATTTGCCAGTTCGCACCCTCACACCAACCCTTCATCTTGGCACAATCACAAGCTCCTAAGATATTGTCTGCAGAGCATGTGCCATTAGTCAGCAGGCCGGCTTAAACGGGGGGGGGAGAAGCACATCAGCTATGAATCAGTCTACCATCGGTGGTGGAGGCTGCAATGAAAGCCAGGAGAAGAGAGAGAGAGAGAGATGAATGGCGCTGAAGGCAGAGAAAGCAGCAGTGAGTAAAACTTGTCATTTTGAAAGTCATTAGTGTCCGTGAAATAATGTTAATCTCTTTAACACTAATACATTTTGTTCGCCTTGCGCCCTTATTGAATATTTCCTTCCGTTGGTGATCCTTGGCTGCTTTCTAGCAGATACTGTTCATAAAAAGAAATTGCTGCACAAACGTTTTAAGCAGCCAGTTTTACTTGATCATAGCTGGAGTTCTCCTTTAAGGTGCATCCAGGCATTGGCTGCTCTTGTTGCTGGGTCTGGAGATCTGGAAGCGAAGCCAATATATGGTTGAACAGAGACCAGGATTCCTGGCATATGGAGCCATTGTTGATCTTCCTGCTAGTCTCCTTTGAACCCATTTCCAGCTGCAGTTATTCCTTCTACTAATTTATCAATTATTTTTGTACTCTAAAATTTTTTTGTCAGGCTTCAGACATGGGGATTCTTCCAAGCAGATTTCTTCACCTGTAGACAGAATCTTGCCAAAACAGAACATGCTAACACTGCCATAAAACATACACTCTGGGAACTCTTAAGGAGGAACTGACTTCACCCTCTTTCTCTCACACAAACTATCTAAATGTTGTTGTCCCTTGCTCCTCTGGAGTACAGCCCCTCCCTCCTGGGAATCCAGACCACATTCCATCGCAAAAATGCCAAACACATTGCCTTCCTCAGTATAATTTGAGTTTCCAGCAAGAAACTACAGTTAATGTTTCAGATGTCTGATATTGCGCAACAGTTGCTGGCTTATTTTGATTACAGTGCCAGTCAATTTTGATGAAAATGTGAAATGCCCTTCCTTCCTCCCTCCCTCCCTCTTCATTAGTGTCTCAGAAGATCCATGAGGTTCTAGGCTCTAGTAACTTACTCAGAAGATCCATGAGGTTCTAGGTTCTAGTAGCTTGAAGTGCTCAGAAGATCCATGAGGTTCTAGGCTCTAGTAACTTACTCAGAAGATCCATGAGGTTCTAGGTTCTAGTAGCTTGAAGTGCTCAGAAGATCCATGAGGTTCTAGGCTCTAGTAACTTACTCAGAAGATCCATGAGGTTCTAGGTTCTAGTAGCTTGAAGTGCTCAGAAGATCCATGAGGTTCTCCTAAGAGAGAGGACCAGTGAATGTCTGAGTCGGGCTCTCCTGTGTCCATAACTCTTCTTGAAGGGAGGGATAACCATTCTCCCCAAACCACCGCTCTCCCCCTAATGCCAGTGGCTCTGTTGAGACCTTTGATAGGGTTGCATATCTCCTAATCACTGTATAAACACCAACTAATTAAGTGTGTCTAACATGCCCCAAAGTATGTTAAAGGAAAATGGCAGCTGAATACGAATTAATTGATAGCTGTCTTGATCCCAGGGTTAAACTCTGCCTGGAATCACTAATTATTCTCCCAAGCAAGGTGGGCTGCAAGGCCAGGAGATCTTAACCGCTGCTCCAAAGAAGCTCTGGAGTTCTGCCTGGAAGGAGGAAGTGATGGGGAAGTTGGATCCGGTCCCTTTTACCCTCCATCTGGGATCGAGGGATGAGCCGCAGGCAACCGAGCTACAGGGCAGAGTGGGGAGGCGAGACACAGGCTTCCTTCCTACGCTCTCGTCTGTTGCTCTGCTCAGATCTTATCTTTCGTTGATAATAAGGATAATCAAATCTGCATTTCCTTTTGGAATTTTCATTAAAATTGCAGGACCAGTGATTACACAGCTGCTTAATTTAAATCAGCGGGGATTTTGAAACATGCTCAGATATTTTTTAAATACTGCTCTCCCTTCCTTGTTTACAGTGTTATGATTAAGTGGAATTCTCTGTAGTTGTTTTCAAGCATTAGCCCCTTAAAGGAAAAAAAGGAAGGAAAAAAGATTCTTGCAGTTCCCCTTAAATAAACTTTTTTTTGTTATTTAACAGATTAACAGAGTTGGAAGGCACCTCGTAAGTCATCTAGTCCAGGGGTCGCTAACCTTTTGGACCCCTGGGACCACCAAACTCATTATTTTAAATCCCATGGACCACTAATTTGAATTTTTACTGACGGTGGCTTGTTGACGTTTTCCCAGGGTCTCTACAAAAAGCAGCAGAGACCCTGGGGAAATCCCCAAAAAAGTCTGCAGGAAAATTCCCCACCCTGTTTTCCTACTGATCGATCATTCTTTATTTGGGTTCGCAGGATACTGTCTCCAGCTCCGTTCTCAGGAAGAGAGAGAGAGACTTTTGGCTTCATGCAAGGAAAGCAGCAGAAGCAGCAGAAGTCTTTCTTTCTCTCCCCCAAACTCTGCCAGAAATGAGTCTCTGTGAGCCTTGTCACGCCGGTGCAGCCTCTTGGAGCAGGAGGCCTTGCAGGGTCCAAAAGACTCGTTTCTGGAGGAGTTTGGGGGAGAGAAAGAAAGACTTTTGCTGCTTTCCTTGTGTGCAGCCAAAAGCAGAAGAAGAAAGAAGCGGAAAGAAGCAGCCCGGTGGCCAGGCCAGGCATGTAGGGCGAGTGGGGCAAGTTCCCCCCTCCGCCATTCCCACCTCCGCCATTTCCCCCCTCCCCATCTCGTGCTGTTCGCACTGCAAGCAACGCAAGCCTTGCGTTCCCACGGTGGTGCAGCCTTGGGTCCCCAGCCCACTGGTTGGTGACCACTGATCTAGTCCAAGCAGGAGACCCTGCACCATTTCTGACAGGTGGCAGTGTGCTTCTTGGTCACCCTCGGCTTGCAACAGTCCATTCAGCGTTCGAAGTTACGATGGCAGTGACAAAAGTGACTTACATCCGTTTTTCACACTTAACGACTGTTGCAGCATTCTCCACGGTCACATGATCAAAATTCAGATGCTTGGCAACCGGCTTGGATTTATGACGGTTGCAGTGCCTTGGGGGGAGGGGGTCCCATGTGATCTGTTTTTGTGACCTTCTGACCGGCAAAAATCAATGAGGGAGCCAGATTCACTTAACAACCGTGTTGCTGACTTAACAAACACAACAATTCACTTAACAGCTGTGGCAAGAGAAGTCGTAGTGTCGGCGTTCCAGAAAACCTCCATTCCAACCAATAACTCCGAGGCAGACATCTTCTCAAAAGTTCTGGTTTTATTTGGATAGTAAACTGGCACATCAGGGGAATCCTGAATCTGAAGGTTCCGGGCTTCCTTGCAATAAGTAAAACTATAAATCCACTCCCTGCACCCCTCATTGCATCACATGCCCCAATCACCATCCGTCCCAACTTGACACGTCCCCTCACCCAGGTGCAGAAATAACATGACCTTGACTTAGAAAAAAGAATGCTATTATGTCTAACTACATACACTCCAAGAAATTCCCCCCTCCCACTTTCCCAGGCTCAAGAATGTGGCAGTGTGGAAGCATCAGGTGCTAATATGGCTGTCAAAGCTGACGCGTAGAATGGTGGCAAAGCTCACTTAACAACAGAAATTTTGGGCTCAGTTGCAGTCGTAAGGCAAGGACTACCCGAACTCATTTTTGGTGATGGCTTACCTGCGAGTTTCAGTAGGAAATTCAGCCACATTTCTCTGATGCTTACAAAGCCATTCCTTCCTCTAAAGTCCACTGTAAAATCTTTTTTTTAACAAGAGATAATATTTTTAAAAGTAACTAGAGCACCTCTGTGGATAGATGCAGCTGAAGAACCCACAAGTTTGTGGAGGTTGATTTGTGAGAGAGTTGTGCAGCCTTGGTGGGTGGTTGTGTGGATAATGTGGGTCAACTCTCAGAGAAGCAAATTCTACGCTAATTTGTAGTATCTGGGCGAACGCAATTACGATGGAGCGATTTGCGGTTAGAGCGGCAAAAGGATTAATGTGGATTGGATTAGAATTTTAAGGCCTCTCTGAGATTCCTTAGAATAAACCCGTAACAGGTTATTTCCCATCTTCCTCCTGTAATCAAAGACTAATCCTCTCCGTATAATTGAAATGTTTCCAGCGTTCTATTAGTATAATATTATTAATATCCTAGTAAAACTTCACTGTAATCTCTACCTTCCTTCTCTCTTTCTCCCTACTTTGGGTTAATTGTAGATCTCATCCAATCAAGAACTCTAATTCCCAAATCAGACAGATTAACAACCACACACACACACACACAAATTTATATATCCAACCTGTTTTGGTTGTTTTGACCAAGAATCAGTGAGACCTGAAACGCAAGGAATGTATTCAGAAGGAGCATTAAAACTGTGCCCCAAACTGGGGGTGTAACTGGTAATACAGGTAATTCCCAACTTACAACTGGTTGCTCCAACTGTTGTAAATACATGTCAATAGTCAAGTGCCCAAATTTTGATCACATGGCCATAGGGATGCTACCACGACCATAAATACAAGGATTGGTTGGAAGTCAGTGCCATTGTAACTTTGACCGGTTGCTAAATGAATAGAAATAGCATTTAGACAACCCCATCAAGATCAAACTTTAGGCTCTGGGCAGAGTTTGCCTGCAATGCGGCACTTTAACCTCTGTGCCACTAGGGGTCTTAAATGGTCATAAGTTGGGGACTATCTGAATTTATGTATTATGATTATTTTGGTTCATCGCAAATCAGCCACATGTGGCATACTAGATAACGGCATACGATTGAGTAGAGAATGATACCAAGAGTTGATTGATGTCAAGTCTCTCCGTTTGGTTTCTGGTAGCTAGCCACTCTGCCACCTGTAGCAAAGAATAATCCTTTGAGCAAAAGCGAATTTAAAAAAAATACTTAATCTGCTTTTAATTCCTGCTTTTTTATCCCCCTCCTTTCTCTTTGGTCTTATCATTTAGAAAGATTTTGCTTTTTGCTTTTATTGGAAAAGGGCGAAGGAAGTTCCAACTGTTGTCATCATTTCTATTCCTCCACCTGGGACCAAATGAAGAATTCATTACATTTCAAATGAGAGCCTTCACTGTATACATTAGCATGTTTTAATCATCTTGCCACGATTCCTGTCTCCCAACCCCTCCACCCCCAAAAACGGAGGGATTGGAAGAAAAATGAAGATTTAAAACTCTTGTCTTGCAGCAGGCAGATTGGCTTGAAATGACTCCGTCAATAAAGATGAGCTCTGAAAAACCTTTTCCTCTCTTGAAAGTATTTGGGGGTTAGGTTTTCTAAGCCCACTGCCAAAAAAATTAATAATACAGCATGTAAAATGGTTTAGCCCCTACAGCCTTATACAAATATATCTTTCCCTTGTAAATGTGACATGACTACCCGGATGCTCCATCTTTTATCCCAAGGGGATGTTATGTGTCGATGTAGTAGTAAACCTCTAGATAATTAGAAAGTGTATTGCTACTTCAAACGAGAAGGACAAACAGCAACAAGATAGAAAGACACAGCTGCTGGAAGGGATGGGCATTGTTGGAAGAGCTGATCATCAGGAGAGAAGCTATCTATGTGCTCGCTAACAGTAACGATGGCTTGATGGCATGTAATCAATCAATTAGTCCTATTTAGCAATTAGTGATTTAGCCAAGGCTGTCTGAGGATCTCACAATCCATATTCTTTCAATTAATCAAGATTTTGAATGGCGTCACAGCTGAAGGAAGACATCCTTTTTTTAAATCTTCTCTTGCTGTAAAATATCTAGAAAACTGCTAGAAAATATGGCTTTAAAATACTTAAAAGAGTTAAAATGTTGTTTCAGTAGCCTTCACGTTCTAACTAGGTGCCCGATCGTATTCTTAAAATGTGACCTCTTGTGGTCTTCCCTTTCCAACTTTAATTTCTGCTGGGTTGGAAGATACATGGGGGATGGATGTTCTTCTGGAAGGAACTCATTCTGCTGAACATGTCCTGTTTTCCAAATGTTCATCAGACACCGTCTTCAGTCTGTGGTCTCCACATAAGATCTTCCGGTCTCTGGTCTTCAAACTTCAGTTATGATCTCCAGTCTTTGGTCTGTGGCCTTCAGTCTTCAGTTATGATCTTCAGTCTTTGGTCTCTGGTCTTCAGTGTGGTCTTCACTCTTTAATCTGTGTCTTCAATCTTCAGTTTGGGATCTTCAGTCTTCAGTCTGTGGCCTTCAGTCTTCATTTATGATCTTCGGTTTCTGGTCTTCAAACTTCAGTTATGATCTTCAGTCTTTGGTCTCTGGTCTTCAGTCTGTGGTCTTCAGTCTTTAATTTGTGGTCTTCAGTCTTCAGTTATGATCTTCAACCTGTGGTCTTTCATTCCATGATGATGAAGGCTATCAACCTTATTCGATCCACAGTCACAAGGTTTAGGCACTTGGAGTTCTCTGCTGCCTCTCATTCATCCACCCTTAAGATCTCTGAAGAATCGCAAGCTGTGTTCACAATCTTGGCTGTCTCTTTGTTGTTCAAAGAACAGCCAACCATTCTGGGCAGTTAACAGATCTGCTAATGCTGCTTCTGCTGAAAGATCTGTTTGAAGAGAATCAACTTTTCACTGTTGATTCAATCAAACACATATCTTCAGCCAGCCCAGTATCCTCTCTTAAGTTTGTTCCTTGATTTTTCTGTGCTTAAAAGAAGGTTACATTTTCCCACTCATGGCATGGGGTAAAACAAGGATCACATCTTTCACCCGTGAAAAGCACACCAAGATTGGCTTCCTGCTCCACACTCTGGTTTCTTGGGCAATTGTCATCTTCCATCTCGACCACACGTGGCTAGTCAATTCCAGTGTGTGGGCCTGAGGAGACTCCTTCCTCACCCCATGGCGTTTGTGGTATTTGACATGGTCTCCTTGTGCCCACCCCAGTCATTTGTTCATTGCTTGATATAAACCAGCGTTCTGCTTCAGTTCAACCACGAAAAGACTCCTGAGAAGACTGACAAATATCATTAATAATGATTCATGGCACAGGAGGAAGAGGGGTTAGACAGGAGGATGTGAAAACGGAATTCAGCACTTGTTTTTGTTTACAAGGGAAAATTGCAAGGATTCCCTTGGGTTCTTTTCTTTCTAACATTTGACCTCATGAGCAGGAGAAATTCGAGTTGAAAGAGTTGAAGAAAGTTCTTTGTTCCTTCCCTTCGCCCACACTGCCATCATCTCTACACAAAGCTGCTGAATGGATGGATTTGGAGATCTGGTTCCAATACCAGCAAGGCGAAAATTGTCTGTATTTGATTTAAATGGAGTTCTTGGAACACTGAACCTGACTTTGGGAATGGATGATACATCAGATGGAAGGTAGGGCACCCAAGGTCCACCCTTAAAGGCTGAAGAGGCTGTGAATTTGTCTACTTCTGCAGACAAATTGATTTTCTTCTTCCTTAAGGACCAGACAGGTCGTTTGGGGAATCTCATTCAATCCACCAATATTTTTTCAGCACTCCTTTTCCTGGTAGATCTTTTGGGTGAATTGCTTGTGGCAGGCATTTTTGTCAGGTGCAAAGAACCAGGAACACTCGCTCAGTTCAAAGCACAGAAGAGTTTAGAATTGCTACGTATATGTGAGAATCCGGTCAACTAACAGCAAGCACTAAACTGGAGCTAGATAAGAGTCAACGGAATTCATGGAGGGCTGGACTTGGGTCTCTTGTGGCTGTGCAATGATTCCAAACTGATGGCTTGTTTAACTCCGCCTTCCAGCTCAGCTTGCTCAGCTCCTACAATTTTCTTTTCTAACTCGGCATCAAAAGCCTTTTGGGAGGAGGTGTTGAGGTCTTTCAAACTTCCTTGAGTACTGGTACTCCAACATCTACTTTCAAAGCAAGATCAGCCTTAGGTAATAAATTCTGTTGATGATAGAAGATAGATAGATAGATAGATAGATAGATAGATAGATAGATAGACAGACAGACAGACAGACAGACAGACAGACAGACAGATATTCAGATTGAGAATCCTAACGCTTTTGAGAAATCTATCCGACATCTTCAGGCTGGTGTCTTCACGTTCTTCTCCCAGAAGAATGAAGCTGAAGATACCAGCCTGAAGATGACAAGATTCGTCTATAATCTTCAAGAATCATAACCACATACCTACCGATGAAAATCTATATAGATAGATAGATAGATAGATAGATAGATAGATAGATAGATAGATAGATATAGAGAGAGAGAGATTGTTTGATTGATTATTAATCCTTTGTGGCAATTCATTCAGTTTAAATAAATATTCCTGTTATCCAAAATTCAGTTATCAGCAGAATAATGTCCGTGTTAAGAGATGGACCACCCAATTTGCTAGACAAGAAAGGAAGCCTGTACTAGAAGGAAACATAACTTTGTTTACGTTTCCTCCATTTCTAAGTACAAACTCAACTGAGAACAGCTTCCCCAGTAAAACAAGATTGCTTCTAGCTATGTCACAGCTCTATGTGTCCATCCACTAGATCATCATCCCGTGCCTGACTTGATTAATCTATCAATTAAAAGAGCCAAAGCTTGCTATCAGAGCCGTGAATTAAACCAGACTCCACATGGTAGCTATTAAAGGATACTTCTCAAAATTTCCAGCCTGAAACGCAATTCATCTTCTCATCCCACATTCTGCCCTCAAGAAAGTTGATGGAAGGATTTTTTCCCCCTTCTTTTTCGGTAGCTATTTGTAGGTGGTTGCTGGTTTGTGGCTTAATTTATCTATCTCTCCCCGCACCCCCACAAGAGTTGTAGGGGGCCAGGAAGTCTCATCAATACTACATCTCTTTCCTCCCCAGCCTGGATCCTGGGGTGTCACCAAATGGTAATCTCCTTGGGTAGATAATTGTACTTTTTCAGATTGTGTTTATGAAAGGTGACAAACAGTTTGCTCGAAAGAGATGTTAATAACATGGAAATGTCTCTTGTTTGAAAGTCGGCACAGAAATTATCTAATGCGCCCTTGCCTCTGCTGTTAGATGTAAGGAGGGAATCTTCTCATTTGCATATAATTTCAGGTCTGGCATGTCATCTTTTGTGCAGAGCAAACAATTTCTTCTGCCAGAGTGGAGCTTCTAGCCTTGTCCAAGCTTTGTCTTCACATGTTCTCCACCAAGAAGAAGAGGTGGAGCTGGGAAACTGGATGGATCTGATGTAGTTATTCATCAAAGAGGGGTCAGCTTATCTCAAAACCACCATCAAAGAAGGCTCAGAAGGCAGCACAAGAAGCAACGGATGGAAGCTAATCAGGGAGAGAAGCAATCTGGAACTAAGGAGGGACTTCCTAACAGTGAGGACAATTAACCAGTGGAACAACTTGCCTTCAGAAGTTGTGGGTGCTCCATCACTGGAGGTTTTAAGAAGAGACTGGACATCCACTTGTCTGGAATGATATAGGGTCTCCTGCTTGAGCAAGGAGTTGGACTAGAACACCTCCAAGGTCCCTTCCAGCTCTACTTGAATTGATCATCATCTTTAGAGATTCTGGCTCATCAGCCTTGGGCCTTGCTCTCATGGTGGGAAGAAGACCTTTGGGGCCAATGTTGGTGGAGATGGCCTACTTTTCTCTATACACCTTCTGAGCAAATCCATGGACAAGAGTTTCCAACATTAAGTCTGTGGCCTCCAGACAGTTTTGAGGAAAATTGAGGTTTGAGGGAGAGAGATAGTCAAGTTTCTTTAGAAGTCAACTTCTTCACCCATTTTCTCTTGTAACTCACACCCTGAGGAATGTTGGGGTTAGTTCTTGTGGGTTGAGAAACTCAATATAGGTACTCCTGAACTTACAGCCATTCGTTAGTGCCTGCTACATTCCCCATGTCAGCGCCCAAGTAACAAACTCCAACCCAATCAACTCTGAGACAGGCATTTCCTCAAAGTTCCATTTTGTTAGAGTTGTCATATTGGCACATCTGGGAAAACACGAATCGGGAGTTCCTTTCCCAATAGAAAGTCAAAGATCCATCCCCTTCACCCACCAGTCCATCACGGGCCCAATCAAACATCGTCCCAACTGGAGCCATTCCTCCAGACACTCCCTCCAAGTGCAGGGCAACATGTCCTTGACTCTCTGAGAAAAGAATGTTGTTGAGTCTATAATCTTCCACCTCTCTACTAAATCTCCCTCCCAAATATTCCCAGGCAGAAAAATGTGGCAGCTTTGAAGCTTCTGAATAAAATATGCCTTCCAAGGCTAACACCCCATTTTATTGGAGCCCACCCCCCCCCCAAACCTGCTTCTGAATAATATCCGTGCTCTTCAGACTTCTAAATGAAGGACCCTGCCTCCCACCCTCAAGGTCTGCAATTACCAAATGCTATTTCTAAACGGCTTGTCTCGTGCACGTGTTTGAGAGATAATTTAAAAGGCACTTTAACTGTATACCACCGTGAGTCACAGCAGAAAACTTCAATTTGTTGTTATTCTCTTATTGTTTGCTGTTTTTTTTCTTTTAATATGAGCAGAATTTTTCTTTTAAAATGAAATTGTCAGAGATGAATGGCTATTTTGCTTACCTCTCCAAAGCCCCGACTTTTGAGAGCTTACCTGAATTTCTAGCTCTGTCTCCTACCAATAGCTTTTCCTATTGATGGCTACAAAAAAAATGTGTCTATACAAAACAATTGACTGAATTTCTTCTGTTTCCTTTTTTCTCCCCACCCCCCACCCCACACACAATATGTCTATGATGATAACATTCAAAAACCTCAGAAGCCTTGGAAAGCACACTGATGACAATAATACAATTGCATTAAATGCACATTATTAAATGCACTTCCCTTAGTACGCCCAAAGGGCTTTGCTAAGAAACAAAACAATGTGAATGTGTGTATGTTTGGGAGGAGCTGCGATTATAACCAACAATCTTCTACTCACAATTTGTGGGCCTTGCGAGCTTGTTTTGTGTCATACATCATCCCAAAACCCACCTACTTTGGTTTAATCTGATGGCGTTGAAGTTCCCAAATAATTTATTTCGCTTATTTAAATTCCTCAAATAATAAGAGTGAGATTACGGTGAGGTTCACACATGGAGTTAAGTCACAATGTTGCTTGTCAACCCTTCTCTTTGAAAACCATGGTGTAGGCCAGTTAACCTTGATTAACATAATCTTCCGCTTCAGTGGTCAGTGTGATAATTTGGATTCCAAACATCTATAAGCAGAGTGGATTGTGTTTTCATTCGCTTAACTGCACCCAGAAGGAAATCCTCATCAATTTACTGCCGTGTAAGCTTCTGTGAGCAATGGTTCGATCGGATCTTCAGCGCAGAAATTTTAAGTTACAAAACTAATTCCGTATGGATCCCTTCCTATAAACTCTGTGTTTCTTAACCTTGGGAAGTTGAAGGCTACTCTAGAGAAGAGAAGGACCAGAGGAGACATGATAGCAGCCTTCCAATATTTGAGGGGCTGCCCCAGAGAGCAGGAAGGGGTCAAGCTATTCTCCAAGGCCCCTGAAGGCCAGACAAGGAACAATGGATGGAAACTGAACAAGGAGAGATTCAATCTGGAAATAAGGAGGAATTTTGTGACAGTGAGAACAATGAACCCATGGAACAGAAGTTGCCCTCAGAAGTTGTGGGAGTGTCATCGTTTGAGACTTTCAAGAAGAGATTGGACTCCTATCTGTCAGAAATGGTGTAGGGTCTCCTGCTAGGGCAGGAGGTTGGACTAGATGACCTACAATGTCCCTTCCAACTCTGATTATCTGTTTATAAGAAGTGTGGACATCCAGTTGAAATCCACTCATCTTCAAGTGGCCAAGGACATTGCCCAGGACCGAGGGTTGAAACTGTCAATTGTGTCAGCGATATCTTTGTTCTAGCTCAATAACCTTCATTGCCCTATGAAGACAAGACAAGGCTTGAGTTTTATCTGTGAAGGGCAAAATTCTTGGTAGGGCACCAAAACTTGATTTTGCCTCCAGGACCTTCTTCAGAATATCCCTGGGCCTAGAGAGATCTACCTGCTTTTTCGCCTTCTCTTAATAAACTCCAAAGCATCTGAGACCAGCGAGTCCGTTTCCAATGATAAACTTCACAATTAGATCTTTCCTGCCCAACTTTGCCAACGTTTTCTAATAAAATCCCATTAATATTTAATGCACAATTATTAAATATTTAAAAATTTAAAAGTGAAATAGTTTTTTTTTTTTCAAGCGTGCGTGTGATGAATAATTTACGGGCTACAAATGAGCTTACGCAAGGGAGGGGTTTGTGGTGGTGGGGTTCTCTGCAACCTGTCTTTTCCAGCTGCCTAAGTGAGCTTGCCCAGCGGCAGCTTCTCAGTTGGGTAGAGTGGTGACAGGATCATTCCAAGGCTGTCATGGCATGTGAGAATGGCTGTGGGAGGCAATGAAGAGATGTCGCGTACCTGAAGGGTTAGACAGCAATAGCAATAGCCCTTAGACTTATATACCACTTCACAATACTTTTACAGCCCTCTCTAAGCAGTTTACAGAATCAGCCTCTTGCCCCAACAATCTGGGTCTTCATTTTACTGACCTTGGAAGGATGGAAGGATGAGTCAACCTTGAGCCGGTCAGGATCGAACTCCGGGCAGTGGGCAGAGTTAGCCTGCATCGCTGCATTGTAACAAATGTACCACTATATTCCTTCCTTCCTTCCTTCCTTCCTTCCTTCCTTCCTTCCTTCCTTCCTTCCTTCCTTCCTTCCTTCCTTCCTTGCCACTTACCACTTAGACTTACATACTGCTTCACAGTGCTTTTATAGCCCTCTGTAAGCAGTTTACAGAGTTAGCCTGTTGCCCCCAACAATCTGGATCCTCATTTTACCACCACGGAAGGATGGAAGGCTGAATCAACCTTGAGCTGGTCAGGATCAAACTGCCGGCAGTCGGCAGAAGTAGCCTGCAATACTGCCTTTTAACCACTGTGCCACCATGGCTCTTTGGAAGGACTGAAGAGAGAGAGAGACATGAAAACTGAGCTACCTCTCTTTCCCACTTGCTTGTCCCTCATCAAAGCAGGATGAATTTTCCTTCACTTTTGTCCTCTCCAAAGTTCCCCCTTCCTCCCGGTTATTCTTGTTGCTTGGCCGTCCTCGCTGATCTGTCGGCTTTCTTCTGCCTAAGCAGTATTGCCTTTAAAAAATGGTTTTCATAAAGCGGGCTCTGGGAAGAGAAGTAGAACATGACGAATATTCCAATAAAGAGGAGCAGATACCCCAGATCTGGGACTCCAGTGTGGAGGTCAGAGGGCTCTCTGAAAGTACACCCAGAGGAGCCATTGAGCATGGAAAGCAAGCTCTTCAGTTCCAGACGAAGGGCCAAAGGAAGAAATTGACTTTTGGGGGCAGCCGCGAGGGGTTGACAATTACATGTGCCCTTAGCTTGGAAATGATGACAAGGAAACCGAAGGAGTTAAAGCCAGGAGCAGAGAAGGCCAGCTGGTTCCTCCGAGGGTTACTCCGAGAGTTGACCCCAAGATTAAGGAACATTGCCATCTCGGAGCTGCTTCCTCCCGCTGACGCAGGGAAGAGGTGTTTGTTTTCCTCAGCACATCTGCAAGTTGTGACACCTCGCTACTCGCCATGGAAGCCAGTCCATTAGTGCCAGCCATTATGCAAATGGAGAAGGCCAGGCTGACCTTTTCAATCAAGCAGGGGGGATGTGACTAGGGGAAGGAGGGAAATCATGATGGCTGATCGGGTCCATCCTGCTCACGGTGAGAGATGGGAAAGGAAGATCGCACCGAAGGAATGGAGCATCCATGGTTTCAGTTAATAGAGTTCATCAACAATTGGTGCCTCTAATTTACCTCTCGGTAAATTAGTACCAAGTGGGAAAGATGGAGGAAGATACGCTGCCTAGGGAACACTTAGATAAGAGAGCACAGAGCCCACGGCTGTATAATGGGCAGGGAAAGAGACCCAGAAAAGAACTGCCTACCTTGTTAGCCTGAAAAAGAGACGGCAGATTTGTTCTTTCATGCTTGCGAGATTCTATTAACGTACCTTTCAAGAAAGTAGAATTACTTCATTTGGATGTTTATGGAGATTCTCACTCATCCAGGTCATGGTTTGTCCCAATGGTGCTTTTTCAAATAAATTGCTTCCTTTTCCCTCGAAAACATTTCGTTTCTCATCCAAAAAGCTGCTTCAGTTCTGTTTGAATGGTGGATCATAGAAGGATTTATATTTCTTGCAGACAGCTGGTCATTTGCATTCTTTTAGAGAGTCGTTGAGGCCACTTGGAGGTTTATCCATGCCCTCAGGGTCATATGAATAGTGCAAATGGGTGTAGAAGCTTCTTGGAACTGCTGAAAGGATTGTGTTGTAAACAGGAGATGGTTGGTGTCGTGTCCTCGCCCTCTGTTGAGAAGGGCTGTTCAGTTTTGACGTAGATGGCTTCTTTGACTCATCTTTCAAACCAGCGGTCCTCTCTGTCCAGAATGTAGACTTTTAAACCACATTCATTTGGGTGTGTTTCCTTTTTGGTCTACCTGGAATAGCTAATCATCTTGACCAAGAGCCAATAGAGTTCCAGATGTGTGCAAGTATCTTGACTTCAAAAGTTCTGTGAACACCCAATGAAAGGAAATTTTTTTTAAAGACGTATTTTGATAATGGCAACTGAACGTGTTTAAGCTTTGGAGCCTTCAAGGAATCTTCGTTATGCAAGATGACAGACACCCTGAAGTTAATGTCTTTTGGGGGTGTGGAATAGAGAGGAAGAAGAAAGGAAAAATAATTTTGATATTCGAGTTGTTTTTACCCTGGTACGAGCCACACGCACAGGCTCCATTTCACTGTCACAGAAATTAAAGCACTGAACAATAACTGCATCTCGCATTGCTAAGTGTATCGGTGCACATAACTACTTACAAAAAGGAGATATTTTTGATTCCCTTTTAGCTTTTTGGTGGATCGAAGTAAAACAGAGTGGAAGATTTGTCCTAAGACTAAAAATGCCTGTTATTGAAGGAGTTTTTGGGGAGGAAAAAAATCAGTGGATATTAAATGCTCGAGAAAGTATCTATGATGGAACCGTATCTCGGGAACTGCCTTGGGGGTTTTTAAGATGCCAATAGTTGAGATAATTTCAAATTGTTTTCTGCTTTGCTTTTGGTAAAGTTAAACTCACAATTGCGGTGTCACCCAATGGAGGGCTTTTTTTCTTCCAGGCTTAATTCAAGTTTTTCTCAACCACGTAGGGAGCTCTTAAAATACCCTACGACATAAACTCTCTTCTTTTCAGCTCATTCAGCCAGCCCTCTGAAAAAAATCCTGGCAAATGATACCAGCAGATTTTATCTCTCCGTGGAGCAGAGATCATAAACATGTGCAGATCTGGAAGCTCTTTCTGTACCTCTCCTAGATGTCCTTACCTTAATGCCATCCCATTTTGTTTTATGTCCTTCACACAGGGTTGCAGAAAATCCTCTTAGTCTTTGAGGAGCTGCCAACAACTGAGCAGAGAGATTCCTTGTCCGAAAAGAATATAATGCAAATCTTTGAGAAGAATAGAATAGATGGGTGTAATCTTACAAGTGCAGTGTGCTGGAATGGGGTGGGAAGACCAAACCAGGTAGAGACTGGGGGAGAAATGGGCCAAAACCTGAAAACCTTCATCGTAGTAGCTTGCAATGTAGCTGTAGGAATAGTAGAACCTTGCTAACTCTTTTCAGGTGAAGGACTAGCTCTCTAGAGAAGGTGGAAGGAAAGAGAGGAAGGTGGAAGGAAAGAGAGGAAGGTGGAAGGAAAGAGAGGAAGAGGGCAAGTAACCTGAAGGTATATAGACTCAATTACAGTGGCGATGGGTATATGCCATTGGAAGACCTGAAGGTCCAAGTTGGAGAAGATCTGTTCGATGTGGTCGCTAAGAATCAACTTGATTTCACATAATCAGTCAATCAGAACTCTTTCCAATAGATGACTGATCAGCTGGTCTATCTGTACCCATCAATCATCAGGTAGATCTTTCTTAGAAATGTTCCAACTCTGATATGTAGTTCATTATTTGAGCCTACCTTGAGGCACACAGAGTTTGCTTATTTTGTCAGACGTTTTGGAATCCAATATTATATTGGACTAACTGGTTCCCAGGCCTGTTATAATAAATGTTAAGTGAATAGAAGGTGAAATAACTTCTGCAAAGAACTTCTTTTTTACACGCTTGAGTGCATACAGTGGTACCTTGGTACTCAACTGCTTAGAAACTCATCGATTTAGTAGTACTCAATGCATTTTGACATGAAAATTTTGTCCTGGTACTCATTGTTTGGTACTCAACACACAAACTAGAATTTGTTGGGTGCTGGCTGCCTTGTGACTTATTCCTTAGGGGAAAAATGGTTTGGTACTCATTGTTTTGGTACCCATCGCACCTCCTGGAACCAATTAACAATGAGTACCAAGATATCACTGTAATTACTTACGAGTAGTTGTTTCCAGACCCCAAATAAGAAAACAGTGAAATATGGACTCTCACATTCAGAATTTTGCGACACCTCCTTTGAGAGAGAGACTTCTAAATAATTCCTGTAGCCTGCTAAGAGTCTTTCTTTCTGTTCATTTTCTCATTTTTTCCCATACTTGCAGAAATCTTTTCGCTCAGAAAAAAAAAGTGTAGATATGTTTGCCTGGGCTGTATGTTTTAGATCTACTTCTCAGGTTTTTAATAATAGTTTGGGGTGGGGGGGTGGGGGTGTCTTTGAAGTCCATTTCCAAAACTTTGCTTTTCCTATCCTGGCAGTCCTTCAAGTTGTACATGGATATATCTTTTAGGTTTTTCTCTTGCTGAAAGATCCAGTGTTTTTTTAAAAAATATTTTCTGTTTCTTTTGAACGAGAAGACTCCTGCAAGGAAAGAAGAGGGAAAAATGTCCCAAAGAATGACTAAAAAGACTCTGAAATGAGTGGTAACGGGTTCTTCTGCCAGACGGAGTCTTGCAACGCACTGATCTTGAAAAGTGTTTGGATTTCTGCACCTGCCATATTTCAGGGTTTTATTGTTTGGAATCTGTAAACAGCTGCATATAAATAGTAGGCATTCAAATTTGCAGGAAGATGTCATGTTTAACTGTACGAAGAATGTCAGCTTCTGTTTATTTAGAGATTCGCTGAAATCTGCAATTTGACCAGGGGTGTCTAACTTTGCATAGAACTGTACGTTAAAGTCTGGGCTTGGTGTTTAAAATAGAAGATTCCCATGGGCTAGGATTTTGATCCAGTTCCTATCAAGCTTTTTCTTCTTGTTGTTTGGAGGTATGAAACTTCGGGGCAGTTTAAGAAGCTTGCAACTGGACTGGAATATCTGGAGACAGGTTGTCCTGTGGTGACCTCCAGACTGGATCATTGTTTGGCGACCTTCTGCTTTTCTGGAGATCAACAGCGTGATTCCTGATTGAGATGGAAGCTTGCTTCACTGTAGGGTTTGCTAGTTAAAATTCTGCTTTGGACACAGTGACATTTTCATTAGAAGACAGAAGAGGCTTATTTCCTGTGTTTTGTTTTGTTTTGTTTTGTTTTTCCCAAAGTAGCGTGAATTATTCACTCCGGTTCATGTAAGCGTGTGGGGGTGGATGGCCAAGATTGAACAGTTTTTGAAGGACAGGTAGTTCAAACGGAAAGTTAACAAGATGGGGACTTTTGATGTCCCAGAAAACAGGATCCTCCCTTCCCCTGCACGCTAAGTCCATTTTGCCTCAAGGCCTTTCCAGATTGGCTTGCCTAAAAAGGCTAGATCAAATCCAAGTTGAGATCCTGGCACTAGGATCCCATAGCTCTCTGGGAAACCTAGTTTTGGAAAAAAGCAGCACTTTGAAGACAGACCTACAAGGAAGAGAGAGTTTTAGAAGCACATCAACTGCCCAACAAGTGGAAATCAGGTATCTTGGCTGGAATACCAGTCCACTTTCTATGGTAGCTTCTTGCTTGTGGTTCACTTCTTCTCCTAGGAAGTCTCTGTCTCTCTCTCTCTCTCTCTCCCTCTCCTCTCCCTCCATGTCCTGTGTCTCTCTCTCTCTCTCTCTCTCTCTCTCCTGTCCCTCTCTCTCCTTCCCTGTCTCTCTCTCTGTCTCTCTCTCGTCCTTCTATCCAGAATCAGGAACATAGAGTTTATTTGCCAAACAGATCAACCACAAGCCCCACATTAATAAACACTGAACTTTAACTTTTGATGCCGTTGGTGGCCCTTGACCAACCATGATGGATGTCCATTTCTTAGAAGATCTGAGAGAAGGATCAGCAGATGCACAACCATCTCATCTTCCCTCCATAGTAGATGTGGGGTGGGAGTTGAAAAACTCAAGAGGGTGGCTGTGATTGACTCCTCCCCTCCCACTACTACCCCAATACCCACTTTTCCTCCTCCTCTACACTACTACCCCTGCACTACTGCATTCAATGAACTGGCCAGAAGACTGTTGCATTCCTGCGCAAACAGTAAGAGACCCACAAAAGCTTCAGGTCACAATGCCGCTCCTCCTCCCCACCTCTCCATCGTGGTCCCTCAGCATCCTTGAAGCTCAATAGAGTGACCCCCTTAAAGGAGGTTTCCTGAGTTGGAATAAAAGCCGGTGAGACTTTGGGAGGTTACTGGTGGGTGGCGATGGCAGCTCTTTTGCTAACGCATCTTGCTTTTCAAATTTCCTTCGATGCTGACAAAGACAAGTAATCAGCCACCCCCGGAAACATTTGAATGGCTGCCTTTGCTGTTCCAGAAAGCAAGGTTAGGCCTTCTAGGTATTCTGTCTGCTTCAGAAAACAACCAGCTCTGGCTTTTTATTTCTCCTGAGAGCATCAGCTGAGAAGCCAAGTCCGTCCCAGAGAGTCTGTCCTAAAACACGGGGTTGCTTTGTGAGGACAGACAAGCCAAGAGCATCATGGTGTCAACAAGCCGTTGTGATGGGATGAGAAAACGTTGGGTGAGATCTCACCATCTTCTTCATAGACGAAGAACCAGAAGACTCAGCTCGATGGTATGGCTAAACCATACAATGAACGGTGAGGGAATGACACTGGGCAGGTGTAGTCTAACAAAGAGAAGGTGACAGTCTTCCAATATTTTAGGGGTTGTCACCGAGAAGAAGGGGTCAACCTCTTCTTCAAAGCTCCTGAAGGCAGGACCAGAAGCAACGAATGGAAAGTAACCAAGGAGAATAAGTAACCTAGAACTAAGGAGGGACTTCCTAACAGTGAGAACAATTAGCCAGTGAAACAACGTGCCTCCAGAAGTTGTGGGTGCTCTATCACTGGAGGTTTTCAAGAAGAGACTGGACAATCATTTGTAGGGTGTAGGGTCTCCTGCTTGAGTTGAACTAGAAGACCTCCAAGGTCCCTTCCAAGCCTATTTATGAGCCTTGGTGGCTCAGGCTGTTAATGCCTGCTCTTAAGTTCCATCTGTCTACAATTACTGTAGGCTCGAATCCCACCAGGCTCAAGGTTGACTCAGCCTTCCATCCTCTCAGGGTAGGTAAAGTGAGGACCCAAGATTGTTGGGGGCAATTAGCTGACCTTGTAAAAATGCCGCTTAGTAATAAGCAGGCATATACAATGGAATGAAGGCTATTGCTGAGCACATTGGGTTGTATCCCAAAAATTGTAAGCAGCCCTGAGTCTCCGGAGAAGGGCATATAAATGTAATTAAAAATAAAATAAATAAAATAAAAATATTATATTATATTCTATATCAGTCATTCCTCAAAATGCCAAATAGTGGTTATAACTAAACTCTCTTTTCCAAGTAGACCTTTTTACATTTGTCTTCAAACTGGCCAAGATGTGTTATAGGCGTCTAATATAATATTGCAGCTTGGAATGTTTTATATTTCTCTGAAAAGAGACCAATGGTGTGTAGTTTCCCTGTCTTTGAACGACATTGGTAGCAAGACACAGTGGAGATTGATCTCAATACTTGGGCTCTGCATTCTCAATGGTCAAGTCCCTAAGCAAGATACCTCTCATTATTGTTGCTGCTGTTGTTGTACAATGGGCCGAGCCCATTGTAATACAGTGATTACAATAAAAATAAAATAAACCCAACTTCAATCATAAGAAGGAAAACCTTGCAGAGAGAGGCTCACTTAAACCCCAGACTCCATCCCTGAGGAAGGTCAAGTCAGCAAGGACTTCCAAAATGCTATCAGAATTCGCATGGATTTTCAGAGGGTGGGAACAGGGTTCTCTGAAAGGAGGCTGGTCCCCTAACCAGCACCCCCTGTTCAAGCCTGTTTATCCATGCCAGTGAAAGAAGAAGGGCTGAAATGGAGGGTGATGGGAAACAGATGTCATGGATGGCAGAATCGCTCAATCTCTTTCACGCTGATGCTAATTTATCTCCAAGGTTAGGAAGAAGCTGGCAATTAAAAGTCCATCTAAACGTCTAAACAATGCTGGGGGGCGTGGAAATGGGAGGGCAGCTTAATTCTTAAGGACGTGCTACTGAATCCCTCCTCCCATTCTTCTCCCAGCTATTCCCACCAGCTGAGTCGAGCCAACGCCTGATACTTTGGCTTTGAGAATTTGGACCGGGAGACTTGCATTGTATTCCGGAAACAAATGCACAGTTGGGTGCCTGGAATGCGCTAATACCCGTGGCAGCTTTTGTCGGTGATTAAATCCCCCTTGGCACCCAAAATGGATTGTGGTTCTTTTCTCTGGTAGGAGGAGCTTCTGCTTTTCGTCTATGGGGGCTCTTCATGCTAGCTAGAGAGGGGCTAGGTGAACGCAACATGGGGAGGGTGTTGAGGTCAGAGGGGTCCTTCTGGTTTCTGTAGCTGATTAGGGTCAGGGCAGGTTTTTACCAAGGGGTGGAGCATGCCAGGAAGTGGCTGCAAGGAGACCATGGAAGGCCCAGGAAGAAGGTATAAGCTTTGGGTCTTGAGCCAGGATGTTTCTGGAAAAGCAACCTGTATCTTTGTGTCTTTTGTTGGGAGAACTTCATGCAGTAGCAGAACAGCTCTGGGAATAGGCATAAAGTACGTCTTGTATCAAAAGAGTAACTGGGATGTTCCAGGTGATAGCTCCTTCCTTCCTTCCTTCCTTCCTTCCTTCCTCCTCCTCCTCCTCCTCCTCCTCCTCCCTCCCTCCCTCCCTCCCTCCCTCCCTATCTTCCTTCCTCCCTTCCTTCCATCCTTCCTTCCTCTCATTCCTCCTCCTCCCTCCTCCCTCTCTTGCACTGTACATAAAACATGCTTCCTCCCACCACGCTAACCAGCCACTGCACAACACAGACAGCAGGACCATGAGTTATATCCAGGTGACAACATGGGCATCTTCTCTAGATGCCTTTTTCACTGCTAGGGTCTGGGTGCTGTCCTCCGGCTCATTCTACAACCGGACCTTTTGTACAACATGGTTAGATCATCTTCAAGGGCAAGGTTGGGGGAGCACTGATGGGAAAACTGCACCCCTAGAAACCCAAAGAGAACCAGGCCTCTCTGCGAGAGCAAAGCCTAACCTTTTGGAGGTGCAGGTGGCTCATGTGTAGCCGATATTCCGGTGTGTTTTCCCTCCCCTTTAACTGTGGCACCCTCTGAGTTCAAATGTTAGGTCCCTGGCACCGAGATCCGGTCTCTTGAAATTGTCGAGTTGCCATGTCGCACAGAGGGGAGTGTAGTCCTCCTTTTAACCAGCAGCAGCACCTTTAACAAGCATGCCATATAAATCTAAATTAGAAAGTGCAGAACATTCCTTGAATGACTGCAGATGTTCAGCGGGAGCCACCTCTGTCCTCCTCTCCCGCAACCCAGTCGTGTGGCCACAGAGGGGAACGGAGAAAAAACATCACAGCCTTCGGAGTACAAGTGTCTTTGTTTATTATGGGAATCAAAGCCTTCTGGGCTGCTGTGCTGATGAAGCAAGCTGACTTAGGTGGCATCTCCGACTTGTGTTTAACTAAAGCTCTTCCCGGTAATTAATGGGGGGATAAATTGTGGCTTAATTACTCAGAAAGCACCTTGGGTGAAGGATTCATGGTAATTGTTGTGTATCCCCCCTGAAGGATTCACTCGACTGGCAGCAAACTTTCCTAACGATAAAATACTGGCTGAGTGGCAGCCAACTCTGCTGCCTTCTCTTGGCCAAAGATCTGCCACAGAGAGAGGGATGGCATTCAGCTACAGAGTTTGCTGTTTTGTGTAGTTTGGAGAGATTTTTTTCCCCACTTGTCCTTTTCCATACAGCTGGAATTTGTTCTGCTGTTAACCAGGTTCCTAGGTTTGGCAGAAGAATGGAATGGAATGGAATAGAATGGAATGGAATGGAATAGAAATAGAAATAGAAATAGAAATAGAAATAGAAATAGAAATAGCCTGTAATTATTGCAGGCTCGAATCCCACCAGGTTGACTCAGCCTTCCATCCTCTCGGGTAGGTAAATTGAGGATACAAGATTGTTGGGGGCAAGAAGCTGACTTTGTAAAAATGCCGCTTAGTAATAAGCAGGCATATACAATGGAAGGAAGGCTATTGCTGAGCGCATTGGGTTGTGCTCCAAACATTGTAAGCCGTTCTGAGTCTCCGGAGAAGGGCGGCATATAAATATGAATTTTAAAAATAGAAATAGAAATAGAATAGAAATAGAACAGAACAGAATGAGAATAGAATGAGAATACGAGTATAGAATAGAATAGAATAGAAATAAATAGAAGTAGAATAGAAATAGAACAGAAATAGAACAGAACAGAACAGAATAAGAAGAGAATAGAATGAGAATAGGAGTATAGAACAGAATAGAGTAGAGTAGAATAGAATAGAATAGAATAGGAGTATAGAATAGAATAGAATGAGAATAGAATGAGAATAGAATAGAATGGAATGGAATGGAACAGAATGGAACAGAATAGAGAATGCAGAATGCAAAGTAGAACACAGAACAGAACAGAACAGAATACTTTATTTGGCCAAATGTGACATCTACTGTTAATTTACAAGTTGGTGGGATTTTGGGAGGACTTGGTTCCTTCTCACCTACATAACTCCCAAGGGATCTTTTAGACAAGATTTCTGGATTTTGTCCACTCTGCTTAGGAGTCAACTTCCATCTTTAGACAATCCTGGTCTTTCACTGCCCTTGGGTCTCACCCAACCTGGGCAGCCTTAGTCCTTGGTTCAGTTTTTACGGTGCCTTACAAAAACTCTTAGGAACAGCATTAATTTGTTTCTCCAATCTTGCTTTCTACTACCTCGGCTGATTTTTCTCATCTACGTACAGATCCTGTGGGAACGATGCCTGACTGTGCTTTAAAAAAAAAGTAATCTCTTTCTGCTTCGTTTCAGAATTAAAGAAGCAACTGGAAAGTGCAGAGTTGAGTAACCAGCGCTTAAGGGAGATTTTCGCAAGCAAGATTAACGAATTTCACAGAGCATGTTATAAACTGACCGGATACCATATTGATGCTACAATTGAGAATCAATACCGTCTGACGTCCACATACGCCGAGCACAAAGAAGACTGCTTGGTCTTCAAGGCAAGTTACATTTTTTCCCTCTTCCCCTACACATACTGACATAATATTTCCGAGAAGATGGACAAGTGTGAACATCAACAGAATGTTCTTTGGGGTCTTGGCAGGCTTGCTCAAGGGATACCAGCAAACCCATTAGACAGGTATCTCCTTAGGAGGTTAATGTTAAGATGTTCTTCAAGAAAAGTCTTTGGATTACTTGACCTTTCCCCCTTTTTCCTTTTGACTGACTAGAGCAGTGTTGCTCAACCTTGTGAACTTGAAGATGTGTGGACTTCAACTCCCAGAATTCCCCAGCCAGCATGAAGTCCACACATCTTCAACATGAGAAGGTTGAAGAACACCAGAGTATCCATGGCCTGATTCCCAAACCATAACAGCAGCAGACATTGGACCTCCATTGTTTTGCTTTCCAAAACACATCCTTGTTCTGATCCAGGCTTCCCAAAATCATGAAGCAGACTCCTCGTCCCGATAAAACCTCTTTTATTTAGCTTAAAGGGAATTCCTCCCCAGCAAAGTCCTGGCCAACAGTCTTTCAAGAGTTTGACAACTACAGACCTTTATCAGGCTTGGAGAGCCACCAGGCCAAATATCTTCCAAATGCTGCTCTGTAGCAGACAATACTTGGCAAGAAGTCAAGAACACATCTTCACCCTAATGAATTGAACTAATTGTCTCCTGCAAACCCCATTCTCCTTTCGCTCCTCTTTATTCCCTATGGGAGGGGTCATTCACCATCCACCTGTGCCCTTACTCCCGAGTCAACCCTTGTTCCTTAACTGTTCCCTTCTCCTGGCAGCTCTGTGCATGCGCACACTGGGAACAGGCTCCAGCTATTTTTCTTCCCCACTAATCTCCGATTCCAAAGGTAGCTAATAACTGTCAGACGGCCCTGGCCCCATCTCTGCCTCCGACGCAGAGCCCTCGTCAGAGCCTTCCCCAGACTCCAGGACTGGCCCATGTTCCTGCTGCCAGCTCCACTGGCTGTTGGCGGGCCACAACAGTCCTACACTTTTTAAAAACCCTTTGCCTGTCCCTTTTATCCTGCCAACAATCCACTGAGGTTAAATTTGCGGTCCAAAGCCAGGACAGATTTAAATCACAGAAAGCGGACACCATCACCCCCACAACCATCTGGTTTTCATTGGAAAGTGAATAGTCGGACCTTCTGATCAAAGGTAAGTAATCAAGTTCCTGCAATCTTTTAGCTGGATCAGAATCAGAGAAAGCAGAAATTGTCTTAGTTCAAGTACGGCCCACAAATTCCAGAGCAGGAGTCTCCAACCTTGGCAACTTTAAGATTTGTGGACTTCAATTCTCAGAATTGCTCTGAGACTTGAAGTCGACAAATCTTAAAGTTGCCAAGGTTGGAGACGCCTGTTCCAGAGGATCGAATCCAAACACAGTTATACCCAGATAAAAGGGCAAACCGCTGGCAGAAAATGAAGAGATTGCTGGTGATCATGATTGAAAATCTACTTATTTAAGCAACAAGACAACAAATCATAATATTTAAGTTGAACAGTTCATCATCATTGTAAACACCACATCCAACTTCATGTTTAATCTGGTCAGCCAGGGAAATGGCCAGATTTCCAGAGCCTTACACATGTTGTCACAGGGAAGTCACAACTGCTCCATCCAACATGGTGACATGGGTAAAGGGGACGTGGAATATATATGGATGACACTTCTGTAGTTTTTAGTGCTGGAATCCAGCAATGTTCTTGAAACACCATGAAGGGTGTTCACCTTTTGAACCAGGATATGGGATCTGGGTTAATTCGAGCTTGGAGAACCCCAGAGGAAAAATCTACAAGGGTTTCTTGTTAGACGGATGTCATGTGTTATCCATGTTGAAAGATGTGCATGGGCTATTTTGAGCTTCTCCTGGCACGCAGGCAATGTGAAACTACGTCTTTGCTATGGCTCCCTGCCTCGTGTTTCTTTTTTAAAAAAAAAAACCCTAAAAGTGCTCTTGTAATACGTTTCAGCAGGGTTTGAGAGGCAGACAATTTTGTACAAAGTAATATATTAGAATTATCCTTGGTTTTGGCAGATATAGTCTATTACAGTTGCTGGTTCATTAAAGGTCTTAGTTGGTTATAGATATTTCTCTTATTTATGTAAGTGACTGTAACACGGAAGCAGCTCATTGATCAATACAGTGGCTCTGCTTATTAGCTAAGATTTGAAGAATTTCGTTTCCCCCATAAGCCGAGTTGGATAACTTCAGACTTCTAAAAACTGCAACTGAAGAAAAATGTACGGCATTCGGCTGTAGGATTGGGCAGAACGTTTGCCTCCTCTCAAAACTCAAAATAAGTCTGTTTTGGAACGTAAATGGGGCTGGGTGGGATGGTTTTGCCAATAAATAACACATTAGAGACTATAAAGGAAAATATTTGTAGCTCGAGGTTGAGATGAAGCATCTCTGGTGCTCTCTGAGCTGGGTTGTTTCCTTGCAGACATTATCCAACTAGGTATCATCAGAGCTAAAAGGGAGTCCGGGCAAACTTTTAGCACTGATGATGTTACCTAGTTAGGTCATGAAACATTTACAAAAAAACCACCAAGCTCCACAGACAGACCCATAATTATTCTCCTTTCCACCTTCTCCTTCTTCCTTCTCCCCCACTCTTCCTCCTCCTCCTCTTCCTCCTCTTCTCCACAAAAATCTCCTCCTTTCTAGCACTGATGATGTTACCTGGTTGGGTCATGAAATGTCTGCAAGGAAACAACCAAGCTCAGAGAGCTCCAAAGAGCCCATAGTCCTCCTCTTCTTCTTCCCCCTCCCCTCCTCCTCCTCTCCACAATCCCTGCTTCCTTCTAGCACTGATGATGTTCCCTAGCTGGGTAATGAAACATCTGCAAGAAATCAAGCACGCTCAAAGCTACTGTGTATAAGCAGAGAGCAAGGCACCCTCCACTCCCTTCTGGCATGATGTTACCTAGTTGGGTCATGAAATGTCTGCCAGAAAAACCATCAAGTTCCAAGGATCCTACAATCCTGCTCATCCTCTTCTCTGCAAACCCCATTCCCTTCTAGCACTGAGCACCAGGGACCCCACATTAGAACCTGTTGTCTATCCTTAGCCGCTTGACAATGTGCGGACTCCGGTTCCCAGATTTCCCCAGGCAGCACACTGTTGTGGTTAGCCAGCAGCAGGTGCAGACGGCTGAGGAGAGCGAGGACTCAGATGAGGGGCCAGGACCATTAGGGAGTGGACTGCTGCCTTCAAAGATTGTGGGGGCTGGCAGCATCGATGAGGAGGTTCCGAGGAGCCTGTGCCAAGTGCGTGTGCACGCAGGGCTGCTCGCAGGAAACAGCAGCTACAACAGCATGGGCAACTTGGGAGTAAGGCTGCAAGGTAATGGCCCCTCCCTCAAGAAGATAAAAGCCAGTGTGAAAACGCCTTTGCAGAAGGCAAAGACGTTTTGAAACTCAGCCTCATGGACATTCCAGTATCCTGAGTTTGTATTTGAAGATTCTTGTATTGCAAATTATTTCTTGTCTGTTATCTTTTGGCAAGTCTTGCTCAGTTTGGCAAGGCTTGTGCTTATCACAGCTAATTATTTTGCAGAAGCATTAAAAGGTGTCTGTTCCTTTTGGATTGTGTTTGATTTGTTGGAAAAGGGCGTGGGTCAGAACACACGCTGGAGAGCTTTAAGACATGTGGGTGTTGCAATCAACCTTGAACGCTGTTTACTGTTTGTGAAGTTGTCACTGGGACCTTTGCACACAGAGAAGGAGGACTTGTTGAAAAGTAAGACTTCCCCCAACGATCTTCACTTCTTCTTCTCACCAAGCTAACATAGTTGCCAGGTTTTGATCCAATGGTGGTTCACTGACAATCAATCAGGAAATGGAGATATTTCTAGAGTAGGAAGGGTTGTGTGTGGGAGGTAGAAACGTTTCTCACAACAAGTCTATCACTCCTTTTACAAAATAAAATCTTTATCAGGGTCCACCCCTGAGTCATTCCTGGTATAATAAACTCAATAGCCTTCCTTTTTTTTTGGTAGGAGCCCATTAAATTAACAGCTGGAGTCTACCCTGGTGTTTGATTCACATTTGTTTAAGGAGCTACTTGAAAAGGTGGGAAGTCTGAAGACAGAAAATTGAAATAAATTTTTTATCTGGATCACAGTGCCTGGCTTCTTAACCAGGAGGGGGTTTGGAGCTTCAGTGTGAAACAGCATTATTTAAAGAGGACAAAATTAACAGAGCAAGAAAACATCTGTGAGACATTGACACACATTAATAATGTGCATTAACTTGCAAATTTATTGTGCAGGCCTGAAGGGATCACTTGTGAAGGCACAGCCATGGTTGGTAGCAGCTCATTTTTCTTCCTTCCTTCTAGAGTTCATTTGCCATTTCCTGATGAGGCATACGAAATAAGCTTGCTTATTGTTTGGCCCTCCGTTTCTCATTTCCTTCCCCGCTTGGAGCTTCACTTACGCTTCTGAGGTTGCACAGAAGCGTAGCTCAACTAAACCCTGAGCAGCATCTCATAGGGCAGATTATAGGCAGGGTGGGTAACTACAACTCCCACAAGCTAGGTCTGGAGGGAAGGTCTGGAGCTTCAAAAGTTCTGGAGGCCAATGCGTTGTAGAGAGGATGATGGAATGGCCTTGAGAGAGAGACAGAAGATGTGGGGTCTTTCATGCTCTCTAGTTTGGTGGTTTTCTTGTAGACATTTCATGACCCAATTAGGTAACATCATTAGCGCTAAAGAGTGTGGGGTTTTCTCCCTGTTTACATACAAGTGGCTTGCCTTGTCAGTGTTGGTGGGAGTGTTCTTGGTGGGTCCTTGATTATGCTGTGGTTGGTAGTTAGTAGTTCCTTGCTTGGGGTATTGTTTATTGCTTGCTCATAATCTCTGCTTATCTGGTTGTTGTGGTCTCTTTTTATTGTCTTTTTATTGTGTGTTTTATTATCTCTTTTGAACGGTATGTAGATGTTGTTTATCTGTATGTGCCTGTTGATGGCCAATTCGTCTGAATGCCAGCCTTCCAGGAATTCTCTAGTTTTTTTTTTTTTGGTCTTTGTTTTGAACTGGGCTTGGTCTAGGATGCTCACCATATGATTGAGTCTGTCCATGTGTTGTGCAATTAAGGAATTTTCATCCTGTCTTCTGACTGCTAGTTGGTGTTCATGGATGTGGAGAGAAGGAAGCCAAGATAAAAACTTGAGTGTGGGATAGGGTTGTAATCTATGAAGTCATAGCTGTCTGGGGAATTCTGGGAGTTGAAGTCCATCCACCTTAAAGTTGACAAGATTGAGACTCTGTCTGTCTGTCTGTCTGTCTGTCTGTCTGTCTGTCTTTCCTTCCATCCATCCATCCATCCATCCATCCATCCATCCATCCATCCATTATAGCTGTCTGTCTGTGTCTATTTCTATCATCTATCAATCATCTCTCTCTAGTCTATCTATATCTATCTATCTATCTATCTATCTATCTATCAATCAATCCATCTATCCATCTATCCATCTATTATATCTATCTATATCATCTATCAATCTATCATATCTCTCCCTCCTATCTATCTATCTATCTATCTATCTATCTATCTATCTATCTATCTTGTATATTGCCCATCTCACCAAGCACAACTCTTTTCTCCTACTAAAACACAGAAGTCCTTCAGTACTTTTCCATTAGAAGCAATGACTAACAATCTAATAAAACATTACCTATTAAAAAATTATTTGGTGTACCTTGTCACTTATAAGGAGCAGGTTACTAAACTGCTGATGGTTTTATGATGTCAAGTTGATTGCCCTCCATAGTCTGAATGACTAATCTGTATCATAATGGTTCTCTGGTTATTAATCTGCATTTGTTAATATGTTCCCTAAGTAGAAAGCATCCAATTTGTGGGAGTACATATCAAAACAGAGCAGCACTTCAAACCACTGAGGTCTAATGTGTTTGTGAGTTCAGAAATATATATAGTTTGTGATACCCATTCATGTGTTCTGGCTCTGTCTTTCATGAAGTGCAGTGATCCTGAATCTATTGTGCATGAAGTTTTATGTCCTATTGACAAGTTTATCTAGATATATCTTTTTTTTTAAAGCATAACCACAGAGGCTGAAATGAAAAACACACTGCTGTGGCCATGCTGTTAAAGTTTATATGCATGCAGAAAATATGATTTAGTAGCTGTCAAGCCAGAGGTTGGGTTTGTGGATTAAAAAGTAGCTTTATAGCAAGAAAATAAGCATGTTTTAATTACCATAAATGTCACAATTTGTCAGATAGATAGATAGATAGATAGATAGATAGATAGATAGATAGATAGATAGATAGATAGATAGGAAAGAAAGAAAGAAAGAAAGAGAAAGAAAGGAAGGAAGGAAGGAAGGAAGGAAGGAAGGAAGGAAGGAAGGCATAGAGATACAGATATAGATAGATACAGATGCAGAGAGAGAGAGACTGATAGATGACAGATGTAGAGAGATACAATCCACGTAAGCTTCTGGAATATATTTTGGAAGATTAGAAAGATGGTGCCTTGGATTTTAAGGATGATGATGTTAAGGTTGCAATTTCCACTGGCCTAGAGGACAGAAGGAACAAGGGGCTGTCACAGAGAAGAGGGAGTCAAGCTATTCTCCAAAGCACCAGAGAAGGCAGGACAAGAAGCAACAAATGGAAACTAATCAAGGAGACAACCAACCTAGGAGTAAGGAGGAATTTTCTGACAGGGAGGACAATTAACCAGTGGAACAGTTTGCCACCAGAGGTTGTGGGTGCTCCATCACTGGAGGTTTTAAAGAAGAGATTGTTTAGAAGCTCATTATCACCAGCTCAGGAAACTCAACTTCTTGCTTGAGTGCCAACCCAAGAAAAGCCCTGAAGGCACCTAATGAGATTCTTTGACTGGAAGTGAAACAGCTCCCTTTTTAACTTCACCAGCTGGGAAGCCAGGTGGGACTTGCTCTGGGCCATTCCTCACATTATGCAGGAGGAAAACCCAGACTGGGATCAAGCCAAATTCCTCCAAGCCTCTTGTACCACCATCCCCACCCGGCACACTGATAATCGTCCAGTCTACCCTGTGGCAGCTTTTCTACAGGAGCTGTCATGCCCCTGTCGGAATCTGACCCAGAGGAGGAAGCTGAAAGCTGACAGGGAGTCCGTGTGTGGCTCCGTTGGCTGTGGAGGAAACTGGGGAAGGGCAAAGTCCGGCTGGGCAGAGCAGGGAAGAGGTAGAATAAGGGAGAAGGAGTTCAGAGGAAGATCCAGGCCCACCCCCTCTTCATCCTAGGGCAGACAGAGAAGAACGGAGAAAGGAGCAATGTGGGTTGTGTGGCTTACGGGGGAGGAAAGGGCCCTGATTCCCTTCATTAGCTGCAGCTGGGAACACAGTGTATAAAAAAGGCAAGCTGTAGACAGCAAACTGTTGGGAGCAAACGTGACTTTATCTTGTATCGTCGTGGCTTATCTGTGTTCCTGGCATCTTCCCAACTGTGTGAGTTTTGCTGTGCTTTCAAGTCTGGAATTCCTGCTCCTGCCCTGCCAAGCTAATTACTTCCGTTTGGTTTGTTTGGATTTTAAGCTACAGTTTGTGTGTACTTTATTTTGGACTGAATTTTCTGCAGTCAAAGGCTGTTCCGGGGAGGGTTTTTCTCCAGCCCGAAGGTAACCTGGACATTGGGGGCAAAGTTGGAGATAATAAAGGGACTCTTATTGCTTATCTGACTCTGTTGCCTTTGTGCCACGCCCCTTTGGGTCATCACAGGAGCTCTGTTTGCCAGTTGGCATTTTTGCAAAAATTTGTGATTTGGCTCTTGTCGGGGGAATCGAGCCTGTGCCACCTTCCTGGACCCCCAGCCGGTTTTCCCTGAAGAGGTTTCAGTCCTGCAAGTTTTGTTTTGGGTTTGTTTGGGGTTTTTTTGCTTCTTCTCCTCCTTCCATGCACTGTGGCTTCCTGTCTCATTTTTGATGGAGCACGTTCCCAGGGCCGCCGTCCCGCACCCTTGCACACACAATCAGAAATAACCGCGGAGCTCATTGGTGGGAGCGGCCAGCCATGGCGAGATTGATTAGAGATTGCGGGCCTCGATTAAGTTCTCATTCTGGTTAATTACCCGTTATTTTATATTTTGGGGGGGGAGTATTTTGTTTTCGATTTTTCCTGCAGAGTTTCCTGCAAGATTTGGCCTCGGCTCCGGAAGCAAATGCCATTCGCGAAGCAGCTTAATGTCTTTCTGTCAAATGAACGCTATCAGATTTTTGTAGGAAAGGTCAACCCTGCAAATTGTTTTGTGTGGGGGGTGCCTGCCTTATTCCTCTGCGGCCAACAGGACTTGGACATCACAAATAACAGAGTTGGAAGGGACCTTGGAGGTCTTCTAGTCCAACCCCCTTCTGAAGCAGGAAATCCTACAGCATTTCAGACAAGTGACTGTCCAATCTCTTCTTCAAAACCTCCACTGATGGATCATCCACAACTTCTGGAGGCAACTTCTGTTCCACTGGTTAACTGTCCTCACTGTTAGGAAGTTTCTCTCCTTGATGAGTTTCCATCCATGGTTTCTTGTCCATCCTTCTGGTGCTTTGCAAAAGAAGTTGAACCCCTCCTCTCTGTGGCAGCCCCTCAAATATTGGAAGACTGCTATCATGTTTCCCCTGGTCCTTCTCTTCACTAGACTTAGCCAGGGCCAGTTCCTGCAACCATTCTTTGTATGTTTGAGCCTCCAGTCCCCTCATCATCCTGGTTGCTCTTCTCTGCACTCTTTCTAGAGTCTCAACATCATTTTTTACATCGTGGTGACCAAAACTGGATGCCATATTCCAAGTGTGGCCTTACCAGGACCTTATAAACACATCGTGTGATCCTGATTATATCCCTCTGTTAATGCAGCCTAAGGCTGTGCTGGCTTTTTTGCCAACTGTACAATGAGGAGAAACAGGACCTCATTTTGGGGACCTTCTCAGCATCCTTCCTTCCATCTTCCATTTTGCTCTAATCATTCCCACCAATTTATTCCCTTCCGTTCATTTGTCTGTTTGATAGTTTGGTCTCCCCGTGCCTGTTTTACATTGTTTGTTTCCTTTCGCTGTTTGGTAAGCAATTTCTTTACCTCCTGGTGGAATCTTAAGTGTTTTTTTTACTTTTTAAATTAGTCTGATCTGCTAAAGAATAGTTTAATCTAAAAGAAAACCCAACAGAAAGATAATCCCCGAATCCCAGTGGACTAAGAGCTAACAAAGATCTCAGTTGTGCTCTAGATTGATTCTCTCGCAAGAGGTTTTCAAGCCTTTAGAAATTTCAGGTTTTTAGGAAGGAGGGGGTTCATGTCTGCAGTCAGATAGCAAGGAGTTGAGGTTTTTATTTTTATTTTTTTTAAATATTTGCCTGGTGGGAATTTCCATCAGGAGTGACCTAGGCTTTTTTCTCAGTTCCTTGAAGTTGAAACAGAATAACGGTCAGATGTTTTTCAAAGTTACGCTCTTAATTTAATGGACTTTTTAATATGTACAGGTACAATCAAGACCCAGGTTGGTCTAATGGAGGGGTGTGTGCCCAACTTGGACAACTTTGAGATGTCAACTCCCAGAATTCCCCAGCCAGCATTCTGGGATTTAAAGTCTACGCATCCTAAGGTTGAGGAACCCTGCTCTAAAGTCAGAGCTACGTTACAATTGTTGCTTGAAATACACAAGTCTTAGGTCAAGGCGAAAACTGGCCTTTCATGGCTGGCTGGGGAATTCTGGGAGTTGAAGTCCACCTCGCTTAAAGTTCCCAAGATTGAGTAACACTGGACTAGAAGGTTGAAGATACCACTGGTCCTGAAGCTGAACCAAGGGAAAGTAGGGTGTTAGGCAAAGAATTTATGAAGTCCACACCTCTTTAGGTGGCCTAGATTGAGAAACGATCCATGATATGCGCCAGCTGCATGGCTTCAGGATGCAACCTAGGGGAGGTGCATTTTTCCTGGCTTTTCTCTATCCATACTCTTAATCGCTGCTCTTCTTGGTCCTCTTGAACAATAGCATAAATGGTTGCCCAATCTCTTCTTAAAAACCTCCAGTGACGGAGCGCCCATGATTTCTGGTGGCAAGTTGTTCCACTGATTAATTGTTCTCCCTATCAGGAAATCTCTCCTTAGTTCTAGGTTGCTTCTATCCTTGATTAGTTTCCATCCGTTGCTTCTTGTTCTACTAACAACTGGATGGAAAACTGCTGGTGACCTTCTACCGCTGCACCATAGAGAGTATCTTAACTTCCTGCACCTCTGTATGGTTTGCCAATTGCACCATGACAGATAGGACAGTGCTCCAGAGGGTTAACATCATTGCCCAGAGGATCATGGGTTGCCCTCTCCCCTCTTTGGAAGAGCTTTATAGCTCCTGTGGCCTTAAGAAAGTTCAAAACATTCTCAAAGATCCATCTCATCCTGGGAACCCTTTTTTTTTTGAACTATTACCATCTGGCAGACGGTACAGGATAATAATAAAAACAAGGACAAATAGGCTGAAAAACAGCTTCTATCCCAGGGCAAGAACTGTTGAATTTACAGTATAGTGCAGGGTTAAGCATGTGTGTTTGTGTTTATTTTCATGGTCATGATGTGCACTGATGATGGTGTTTGGTTTCATTGTATGAGGTCCAATGACAATAAAGCAAACTAAACTAAACTTTCAAGTTCAAAGTTCTACTTTGGGGCAGCCCCTCCTATACTGAAAGACTATAAACATGTTTTTGTGTGTGTGTTAAACTAGACCTACCCAATTCCTTCAACCGTTCTTTATAATGTTTTAGCCTCCAGTCCCCTAATCATCTTTGTTGCGTTTCTCTTGATTTCATCCATGGCTTCTGCATAGATACTGGCGAATCCTCAGAGAGCTGCTCAGGGTGTGTGTGTGTGTGTGTGTGTGCATGTGTGTGTTTGCTTTCATCCCACACATCCACACTCTATTCCTTCCTCAAGTGCGCGAAGAGAGAAGGGCTTAGTCCTACCACCCCGTGTAATGGGTTGTGTTCCCGCAGCATCGTTTCTATCTCGGATGAGAAGCGGTATCAGTGCCTCACAGCCAGCCAAACAGAAATCCTCTCCCTAGACCTTAGCACACTCTAATAAAGATTTTACGCCCCAGTGGGCTGTGGTTTTTCTTTTAACCGCAGCCTCGCTCGTATTTAGCTATCAAAGAGCATTAACACATCGTGCAGGTGGAACATTCGAGAAAAAGGAAGGCAGCCCCACCAGGAATACAGAAAAACAAGACCCAGGCAAGGAAAACTCAGGCTTTAAAGAAAGAAACCCAAACACACAAGAACACCACACGGCTAAGGGGTGGCTTTATATAATTTAGCCTTTCTGAAGATGACATTGTTGAGAGAGAGGGAGGAAGGGAGGGAGGGGGAGGGGAGGGGAGAGAGAGAGATTATTGGTGTTTCTTTGGGCAAAAATAGTGATTAGAAGATTTTTCAGGTGCCTGGCGACCTTGCTGCACTCTGTTGAAACGCCTTCGGTTCTTGGCAGAGTTTGGGAGAGAAAGCCTATTTTATTCTGGGAAGCAAAGGAGCGAGGCAGAGGGAGATCACGCCGGCTGATTGTAATGTGCATTAAATCCACCGAGACCTATGCTTGGTATCTGATCAAAGCTGGGTGATCTTGAGTGAATAGACTGTTATTTTATTTCTGCATTCTTGGGCTGGAAATCGATTGCCCAACGAGTCCTCGTTCCTGTTTTTTTGGGGGGGGCTGTATGCCAGTGCTCTTTTGGCATTCAATCAATCAGTCAGGGTAGAGCTGGAAGGGACCATGGAGGTCTTCTAGTCTAACCCCTGCTCAAGCAGGGGACCCTATAGCATTTCAGACAAATGGCTGTCCAGTCTCTTCTTAAAAACCTCCAGTGATGGAGCTGCTACAACTTCTGAAGGCAACTCGTTCCACTGTTTTATTGTTCTCACTGTCAGGAAATTTCTCCTTAGTTCTAGATTGCTTCTCTCCTTGATCAGTTTCCATCCGTTGCTTCTGGTGCTTTGGAGAATAAGTTGACCCCCCCCCTTTCTTTGTGGCAGCCCCTCAAATACTGGATTGATGATGTTACATAGTTTGGGTAATGAAACATCTGCAAGAAAACAGCCAAGCTCTGACAGCAACAAGGACCCCTCAGTAAAAGACTCCGGTATGGACAATCAGTTTCTCTTTGAGTGGAATCATCCTAGGAAGCCCATTCAGGCCAATGGGGTGTGATAGATGGTCTGTTGGTGTCCTTCAGAAGGGACAAGAAGTCCTTCTCATTTCTTCCAGCAGCAAAACATTTGATCAGTTAGCAAGAGGAAATGTTGCTTTGGGGCAGCAGGAAAATCAGTGAAGGAATGGCCATCCTTTTCTTTTTCTTTTTTTAAATTGCATTTATATGCCGCCCTTCTCCGAAGACTCAGGGCAGCTTACAATTTTTGGGATACAACCTAGTGCGCTCAGCAATAGCCTTCCTTCCATTGTATATGCCTGCTTATTACGAAGCGGCATTTTTACAAAGTCAGCTTATTGCCCCCAACAATCTTGGGTCCTCACTTTACGTACCCCGAGAGGATGGAAGGCTGAGTCAACCTTGAGCCTGGTGGGATTCGAGCCTGCAATAATTGCAGGCAGCTGGAATTAAGCACTAGGCATTTAACAGCCTGCACCACCAAGGGTTCAATGCTCCCAAATGTTCACTGGCAGCAGGCAAGATCAAGCATGAGAGGGACGTGCGCAAGAAAATGGAACCGCAAATGTTCATGGCACATTTGCATGGAACAATAGACCCCAGGATCCCAGAACAATTCTTTTCTCCGTTAGAATGGCATGGGTTCAAGGTATCTGAGGAGCCACCTCAGTGGGATTGGCACATCCATTCGCTCCAGCAGAAGAGAGACCTACTTCAGGCACCATCAGTCGAAGTATTTTGGGTGGTGAGGTCCCAAAGACGAGCCTTCTGGAAACTTCTGCCGCCAGAAGTTGTGGTCTGCCTCTACCCTCCTGGCCTTCCTTAACCCCTGCTCTGCCGACTGGCCTGGGCTCCCGATTGGGGAAGAAACTGATGGGGGTGGCTGATGGGGTAGATAGAATAAGATTAGAATTAGAATTAGAATTAGAATTAGAATAGAATAGAATAGAATAGAATAGAATAGAATAGAATTGGAATTGGAATTGGAACGGAACGGAACGGAACGGAACGGAACAGAATAGAATAAATATTGGAAGGAATGGAATGGAATAGAAGAACAGAACAGAACAGAACAGAATAAATAGAATAGAATAGAATTCTTTATTGGCCAAGTGTGATTGGACACACAAGGAATTTGTCTTGGTGCAAATACTCTCAGTGTACATAAAAGAAAAGATATATTCATCAAGAGTCAAGAATCATAAGGTATAACACTTAATGATAGTCATGGGGTACAATAAGCAATCATATCATACTAGGAAACAGTCCATATAAATTGTAAGGATACAAGCGACAAAGTTACAGTCATGCAGTCACAAGTGGGAGGGGATGGGTGATAAGGAGTGATGAGAAGGTTAATAGTAATAGTAGTGCAGACTTTGTAAATACTTGGACAGTGTGGAGGAAATTAGTACTTGGACAGTGTGGAGGGAATTATTACTTGGACAGTGTGGAGGGAATTTTGTTTAGCAGAGTGAAGGCATTCGGGGGAAAACTGCCCTTGTGTCTAGTTGTTCTGGTGTGCAGTGCTCTATAGCATTGTTTTGAGGGTGGGAGTTGAAACAATTTATGTCCGGGATGTGAGGGGTCTGTAGATATTTTCACAGCCCTCTTTTTGACTTGTGCAGGATACAGGTCCTCCATGGAAGGCAGGTTGGTAGCAATTTTTTGTTCTGCAGTCCTAATTACAGAAGTCTGTGTCTGTCTTGTTGGGTTGCAGAAAAAAGTAAAAGTTAATTCACTAATTCAAGAAGTAGTAACAGTCATTCCACAAATGTGTAAATGCAAACAATGTAGTAAATAAATAATAATTCCATAAATTGTCATAGTAATTTAATAAATGCATTAAGCGTATACACACAGGAGCGAATAATTCAGTAAGTAAACAATGATCCAATAAATAGCAACAGTAATTTAATAAATGCATAAGCATATGAACGCAAGAGCAAATAATTTAATATATAAATCTTAAATAAAACAGCCTCTTCCAAGAAATTCTCATTTCTGCATCTAGAGCGTACTCTTGGAGTAGGGATAGGGTTTGCCCTGGGGAGAGGAGATTTGGGGTCACCAAACAACAGCAGGGGGAAATGTGTAAGCCACCACCATCCCAACACAACCCCGTCCCCTCCCTTGTAAATACTACTAATAGTGACAGCTGAGCAGAGCTCTCTGGCATTTCTTCCCCGGCATGGGATGACTTGAGAGTCCCAGAGGGCAATTTGCTTGTCAGCTCTCTTGATATCATCTCCACCCCATCCAATTTATCTCCTAATTTGGGGGCTTGTGATACATACCCTGCCCGTTAATTACACTTCGCAATTAATCCTGGCTGCACCACAGAGACAATCAAATCAGCAGGAGAGCAGGAGGTTAGGATTCAATCAACAGTTGAAGATCTTCTCGGGCTCCTCCTCAGAGGAATTATTGGCCGGCCCTCGCTGGAGGTCCTGATTCAATGACCAAGTGACCCCTGGGATTGTTGTTGATGTGGTTTGAGGAAGAAGATGCAAAGCAAAATTAGGAGTTAGGAATTCCCCTTTAGCAAAAAAAAATGCAACACAAAGGTTGACAAATATTCAACCTTGAGGGGTTCCTGGTTCATTTTTTGTGTTCCTTTGCAACCCACCCACGGCCGTAGAAAGATCTACCACTGCACTTCTGAAAGTTGAACTCTGGAAAGTCCAGTTCAAAGCTTGGTTTTCTGATCCAAATTCTGGAGAACTAGGGTGGCGAACTAGGGCTGCGTCATTGCGGGGACAGGGTGCAGACAGGAAGAGACACAAATTTCACCCTGTTCTTTCCAGCTATAAAAGGACAACTAGCGGTTCTGTAAGCTGCTTCCATTCTGTAGGGAAATCCATTTTTTTTAATCAATTCATTTTTCAAGATCTTAGGTAGAGGCAGATATTTCTCTTTCTGGGCACGATGAGAATGTATCTGCTGAATAAAACTCTGCATTGGTGACAGGAAGGGCATCTGGCCAGTAAACAGCTCCATTCAGTTGCCCAGACTCCACTCCACAACATATGCCAGACCACAACAGACAAAATTCAGAATTTTTGTAAAGAATTCTTGTAAAGATCAGTGGTTAGAGTGCAGTACTGCAGGCTATTTCTGCTGACTGCTGGCTGCCTGCAGTTTGGCAGTTTGAATCTCACCAGGCTCAAAGGTTGATTCAGCCTTCCCTCCTTCCGAGGTGGGTAAAATGAGGACCCCGATTGTTGGGGGCAAGAGGTTGACTCTGTAAACCGCTTAGAGAGGGCTGGAAAGCACTGAAGTGGGATATAAATCTAAGTGCTAAGTGCTAGGACTGTGAAACACTGCCAGCCTGTGCATGCCACATTTTTGGAGGGGGTGGGTGGATTTAGGAGAGGGTGGGTGGAATTAACTTCCTATCCCCTTCCAATTCCTGGACAGCCTTAAGGCACAGATTTCTGGGGCATCAGTAGCTCCTTGACAGCCCCATGCGGTGTGTAGTTCATAAGCTTGAGTAGATACATATGTCTCACCAGCTGTCTCTCGAGTTAAAAAATGGAAGGAGTGTAGTCTAGGCAGGGTTTGCAGATGGATTCATGTTGGAATCAAACTTTGCCCGAAGCGGTTGTAAGTTATACCTGAAATATCACGAGTTGGGTGTACAAGGCGAGGTGTTAAAGGTGTTTGATCAACAGGAAGTGTAAGATAATGACTAAAAGTCTTCGTTGCGGGATGCACGCGATGCTTAGAATGAGCTGTCAGAAGGTATGATGGCCACCACTAGCTTAAATTGCATTATTGGGAGCGTCTTGACTTCATGCAAGACAGGTCTGTCCATACCTATTAACAGTGACAGTTAATCTTCAGCTCCATCAGTGTATCTCCAGATTTCCAGGGAGTGCTAACTCACCCGTCTCTTCTTGTCAGACTTCTGAAACCTCCTCATTGGAAGTAAAACGTTGGGCTTGATGGGTCTTAGATTTGACCTGGCCGGGAATGCCGGTTTTCACTCGGTCCTCCTTAGCGCACGCAGAGGAAGGCCAGCAAGGATTCAGGTGGAATTTGATGAGTGGTTGGAGCAGATCTTCCCAAGGTAACAGATAACAGATAATCAGAGTTGGAAGGGACCTTGTAGGTCATCTAGTCCAACCCCTTGCCCAAGCAAGAGACCCTACACCATTTCTGACAGATGGGAGTCCAGTCTCTTCTTGAAAGTCTCCAGTGATGGAGCTCCTACAACTTCCAAAGGCAACTTCTGTTCCATTGGTTGATTGTTCTCACTGTCAGGAAATTTCTCCTTATTTCCAGATTGAATCTCTCCTTGTTCAGTTTCCATCCATTATTCCTTGTCTGGCCTTCAGGTGCTTTGGAAAATAGCTTGATCCCTTCCTCCTCTCTGTGGCAGCCCCTCAAATATTGAAAGGTTGCTCTCCTGTCTCCCCGGGTCCTTCACTTCACTAGACTAGCCAGGCCCAGTTCCTGCAACCGTTCTTCATATGTTTTAGCCTCCAGTCCCCTCATCATCCTGGTTGCTCTTCTCTGCACTTTTTCTAGAGTCTCAACATCTTTTTTATAGTGTGGTGACCAAAACTGGATGCAGTATTTTAAGTGTGTCTTACTAAGGCTTTATAGAGTGATATTAGTACCTCTGGTGAGGTTAATTACCAGGCATTTAACCCAGCCAAAAGGTCCCACTGACAGTGAGCAGAATGAAGATGTAGTTAGGAATCAGCGCTTGCAATCTGATTTGCTAAACATCCTTCTAAAAAAAAGAAAAAACGCCAGCGTTTGTGCGTTTTCTCTTTCGATATTGGCCGAGCTCTTTGCAAGTCCTGCAGGTATTATTACATGTGTGTGTGTGTGTGTGTGTTCTTTTTTAAATAGAAAAAAAGAAAGCAAACTAAAAGGGTTATATATTGGCAAATCAATTAGAAATTAAAGCTCTGCTCCCATCTGCATAATGAATGGAGCCAGGGAAGAACAGGATTTTCTCCCTTTTTAACAGATTGCAGGCAATTTGCCCGTGGACAGCACGCTCATAAATTATGGATCCTGCCACACATTTTTTTGTTTTTGCAGGGAGAAACTGCCTGTGCAGGTGGCCACATTTTTCAAGAGTCCCTCCTTTCCTCCCCCCGCTTTTTTTTCATGGAAAGCAAAGAGATCTGCTTGTCCACCTGCAGATGACAACGGGAGCAGTCCCCGTCATCATGCCGCCAGATAATTGATCCAATCTGGATTCTATGTGCCACATTCCCTTCTGTGGTTCTCCCAAAAAAAGCTCCCCAAAAAAGGATGTTTCTTTACTTCAGCTGTGTGTCCCCCCCCCAGTGCGGAGCAAAAATGGGTCCTCATGGATGAGACTGGAATTTTCATCTCATTGATGTTTGTGTTGGCCAAAATATGGAACAGGAGCCAGGTGTGGATGGGTGCAGATGATTTCATGGGGGGTAGGACATTCCAGAAATAGAATAGTAGCGGTGCTGTGATGACCCAAAGGGGCGTAGCACAAAGGTAATACAAGTCAGATAAGCAATAAGAGTTCCTTTATTGTCTCCAACTTTGCCCCAATGTCCAGGTTACCTTCGGGCTGGAGAAAAAACTCCCCCAGGAACAGCCTTTAACTGTAGAAAATTAAGTCCAAAACAGGGTAAACACAAACTGTAACTTAAAGTCAAAACAAGCCAAACTGAAGTAATTAGTTTGGCAGGGCAGGAGCAGGAATTTCAAACTTGAAAGTACAGCAAAATTCACACAGTTGGGAAGATGCCAGGAACACAGATAAGCCACAACAATACAAGGTAAAGTCACATTTGCTCCCAACAACCTGCTATAGGCAGCTTGCCTTTTTTATACACTGTGTTCCCAAGTGCAGCTAATGAAGGGAATCAGGGCCCTTTCCTCCCCTGTAAGCCATGCACCCACATTGCTCCCTTCTCCGTTCCTCCCTGCCTGCCCTAGGATGAAGAGGGGTGGGCCTGGGTCTTCCTCTGAATTCTATCTCTCCCCAGCTCTGCCCAGCCAGACTTTCCCCTTCCCCAGTTTCCTACACAGCCAACGGAGCCACACACTCACTCCCTGTCAGCTGTTCAGCTTCCTCCTCCAAGTCAGATTATGACAGGTGCTTAGAAGCAACGTTGACCCAGGTGGGTTGAAAGTTTGGAGGCCATCACCCTGGTCAAGTGTTTCAAGACGCGGCTGCAATTCTCGTGTTCCCCAGGAGTTAAGCGAGAAGGAGGCCATGGGGAGGTCTCCAGAGAACCTCACTGAAGTAAAATGTGTGGCTCTTCTTGTTTATTATCCTGTTCAGCCTCATCTTGCCCTGTCCAAAACTCATCCATTGGAACAGAAGGAACAAACATCTCAAAAGCATCTCTCTCTGGCCACTGACTCGAGTGTCAGGGGAGATGAGTCTATGTTCCAGTTGAAGCACAACAACTGAAGTCTTGTCTTCCTTTTTTTTCTCTTCTTCTTCTCCAGAAGTGCTCTTCAGTGGCATTGTATTTTTTCAGGTGTGTTGCATCGTTTTGAGGGTACAAGTTGAAACAGTTTATGTCCAGGATGAGAGGGGTCTGTAAATATTTTCACAACAGAAGATGAGGTCCTAAGCCAGGGGTCTTCAAACTTGACAGCTTTAAGACTTGTGGACTTCAACTCCCAGAATTCCCCCTCCTCCAGTCATGTTAGCTCAGGAATTCTGGGAGTTGAAGTCCACAAGCCTTAAACTTACCAAGTTGGAAGACCCTTGTCCTAAGAGGTAGCAGCTAACCAGAGATTTCAGGACACAGGATGTCTGTCTGAATCCAAGTAAATCTTAGGTGAAACCAAGCTTGAAATAGTAGTTGAACTAGGCCACTCACATCTGGGTTGGATCCCTGGACAGTTCATGACAACCGAGTTACCACCTTGGTTGTTATCTGTGTGGCAGGTGAGATCTTATAGACATGTGGATTGTAATAAACCTCAGTTTGTAATTATTCTCAAGGTTCAGGATTTTTTTGTCTGTTTGCCGAAGGGTCTTCAAACTTGGCGAGTTTAAGACTTGTGGACTTCAACTCTCAGAATTCCTGAGCTAACATGACTGGAGGAGGAATTTTGGGAGTTGAAGTCCACAAGTCTTAAAGCTGTCAAGTTTGAAGACCCCTTGATGTAGACTCACACAGAAACTTCTTGCTTCTATGACTTTGAAGGTCCAGGGAAATTACTTGAGTGGCCCCCAGATGTCCCTCTAAATGAAAAGCCAGGATGTGTACTTTGTCTTGAGGTTTGCAAAAGTATCTTTCTGCCCTGCCATCCTCAATTTTCCTTTATCACCTCAATTAAGAGAAGATTATTCAAGCCAGCCAGTCTCTCATACTGACCAATTGGGTTTCCTGAAGTTCCCTGTGACGATGAAGAGTTGTCTTCAGAACTTTGAAGAACTCCCCTTCTTCTAAGACCTTCTCTGATACCCAGAAAACTGACACTTCTTTGCCTTCAGGATTGCTGTTGACTGTCTTTACCAACGGAGTGATGATGAGATATAACTGGTTCCTGACAGCTACTTAAAAGCCTAGGAGATTATTTCCTGAACTAGCACTTGAGAGCTGAATGGCTTGATTTAGAGGTGCTGTCTTTATGCTTTGAAAGGTTGTGTCTTTGTGCTTTCTCCGGGTCTCTCATTGCTGGGGGCACCTCCCTGATTGAGATGTAGTCTTCTGTTTTGCTTTGAGGTTGGCCCTTCTAATTTTCATTCCGCCCCTTCCCCTAAGCATTTTCCTCCCCTTCCTCCCATTGATGTCCCAAAGATGCTTTTTCAACAACTGGATTTTCTGGTTTTTCTTTTGAAGACATTCCGCTTCTCATCCAAGAAGCTTCTTTGGCTCTGACTGGATGGTGGGGAATGGAAGGTTGCCTCCTGAAAAAGCACCTTTGGGACAACCAAAAGGGCCCAGCAGAGATGATACTACCTGAGGCTTCTCAGGAAACAACAACTGGATGGAAAACTGCTGGTGACCTTCTACCGCTGCACCATAGAGAGTATCTTAATTTACTGCACCTCTGTATGATTTGCCAATTGCACAGAGGCAGATAGGACAGCACTCCAGAGGGTTAACGTCATTGCCCAGAGGATCATTGGTTGCCTTCTCCCCTCTTTGGAAGAGCTTTATAGCTCCTGCTGCTTTAAGAAAGTTCAAAACATTCTCAAAGATCCATCTCATCCTGGGCACCCTTTTTTTGAACTATTACCACCTGGCAGACGGTACAGGATAATAAAAACAAGGACAAATAGGCTGAAAAGGAGCTTCTATCCCAGGGCAGTAGCTCTGTTGAATTCTACTGTATATTGCAATATTCAAGCAATATCAGGGGTTTTCAATTCAATGTGTGGAGTGTGAAGGATGTGTGTTTGTGTTTATTTTCATGGTCATGATGTGCACTGAAGATGGTGTTGGATTTTGTTCTACGAGGTGCAATGACAATAAAGTTAACTAACTAACTAACTAACTAACTAACTAACCAACCATGACCAGGATGATTGAGAATCTCCATAGACATCTCTCAATGATGTACCTCACAATAGTCTGGAACATCTGAGAGCTGAATGCCACCTCTGCCTACGACCCTTTACAAGCAGAACCTTGAGTTACCTAGCTTCTTCACCTGGAAAGGCTGCAGAAAGCAGATCGCTGATGGGCACTGCAAAAGTCCCTTCCTCTGATCTGCAGTCATGTCAACCTGTCTGGAGATGGGCAGTAGCTGTGCATCAAATAAGCATAAATATCAGAGGATGGGACCCTTTGTTTTGATGGTGTCGGGCGGCGATTCTGTCCTTCAATTGCAAATGACACAGAACAGGAGACTACAAAAAAAAAATCAGTGCCCTGTCTTTGGGTGGAAGGAATATTCATGAAGCTGTCCCAAGAGCCTTTGGAGCGAAAAGACAGTGTATAAATTGAAAAACAGGGGAAGAAAAAAAGCAAAGGTTAACATGCCAGCTTCTCAAAATGTTCAGGAACTGAACTAGATTTCAAACCCCAACCCAGAAAAATAGGCACGGGAGACCTTCACTGCTCTGAAGGAGACATGAGGTTGAAGACAGAAAGCAATTTAAATTTGGAAACCGATGGCTTGACTCCATGACACACTGCTGGGTTCTGCAGCAGTCAAATTGGAATGCAAAGGAAAGCATTCAAATGGGGTTGACATTCCCTTTTCTGGCCCTTTCTCAGCTTCGGTCAAATTGCATCATGATGCTTGGGAGATAGAATGGAAAAGAGAGAAGTCGCCGTTTGAGGCGGCTGGCAACGGTGAGAGGTGACCCAGCTCGGTTCTTGGGAAATTGGTTGATCAATATTCTTCAAGTGGTAGTCTAACCCCATGGATGGAAGACAGTGCATCTCTTCCCTCCTCTGATGGTCAACTAGAGGCCGATTTCATTTAGAGACTCTGTGTTTGTGCCTCCTACACAATGTCATGTGTCTCTGAGCCAATGAAACTGCTTTTGGCGCATGCAAGGACCCTGGAGGTCAGGGTTGTGTTGGCCAACCTCAACTTAGAGTCCATGGTCCTATCTCCATCACCCAGGCAGCCTCACATTTGAGAACAGAATCTATTTGGTCTAGTGGTTAAGGCACCAGGCTAGAAACAGGGGACAGTGAGTTCTAGTCCCCCAGCAGGCATGAAAGCCAGCTGGGTGACCTTGGGCCAATCACCAGGCAATGATGAGTTCTAGTCCCACCTTAAGCATGAAAGCCGACTGGGTGACTTTGAGCCAATCACCAGGAGATGGTGAGTTATAGTTCCGCCTTAGGCATGAAAGCCATCTGAATGACTTTGGAGCAATCACCAGGAGACAGTGAGTTCTAGTCCCGCCTTAGTTATAAAAGCCAATTGGGTGTCTTTGGACCAATCACTGGGAGACAGTGAGTTCTAGTCCCACCTTAGCCATGAAAGCCAGCTGGGTGATTTGGGGCCAGTCCCTTTCTCTTGCAGCCCAGCCCCTATAACAGGGTTGTCGTGGTGGGGAAAATAGGAGCAGGAAGATCTGTCGGATAGGTTAGTTTTAATTTGTAAAAATAATAGAAAGACGGGATACAAATAAAGACATTTGCCTCCTAACCTTCTGTTACTCTCCATGGATCTCTGTCTTCTAGAAATCTTCATTAAAACCTCCAACACCTCACATCTGGACCTTTGCAGGGAATGTGCATGGTGCCTCTTGGCTCCATCACCTCTACTCAATTTTCCATCCTGGGAACACCTCTAACCCTTCGTCCTTTTGCAGTATTGATGGCAGCCTGTTGCTCCGAAGAAGGATGTGGCCCATTTAGGTGGAGACACACACCGAGTAAATTGGAGAAAAACAGATTAAATCTCTCCCAGATTCAGTGGGGAGAAGGAAATCAACCATCAATTTGCCTGTCCTATTTTAGATCCAGCCGAATGAGATGCGAGACCCTTCACTCTTCATTTCCCCAGTTTAATTTGGAGAGAAGCGTTATTATTTTGGGCTCCCCGTGCTGGATCTGTTAATTTGTTCTTTTAAAGTTGTTCCTCCACCACAAATTCCTGTTGCCCTTTGCCCCCACCCCCAATTTCCTAGCCAGTCAGCTGCCTTCGGTTCTTATAAAAATATATAATAAAATAAAGCCAGGCAACGGAGTCTGATTTTTTTCCTCTCCTTGTTACTGTCATCTCTTAGTAAAGACTGCTGCTTTGATTATTTCATAAGTCAAACTTTGTCTTAGACAGCACAGGATGTCAAGTATTGGGCTCCACACAGCCACTCAAGTCTTAATGGATCCCTCTTGATCTCCAGTGATCTGCCAGATTGATTTCAAGCAGCCTTGGCTGATAAAGCTGGAAGGATTGGGGTAGATTTCTCCTCTTCTATTCTCCTCTTCTCCTCTTCTATTCTATTTCTTCATTCCATTCCATTCTACTCTACTCTACTCTCTACTCTATGTCAACTCATAAAATATTTCTCTGGTCTTTTAGACTTGCCAACAGAAAGGGAGAGGGGAGCAGTGCAGCAGCTTGCAAAACCGAAAGTGCATTCCATAAATAGTTTTTCAAAGATAGTAACTAGGTGACTGAAGTTTCTGCCACGCAAAATTCTGACTGGAGAGCATAATTGATGACTCTGGGCTATGGATGTGTCCCATTGGAGAATATGAATTACGGGTGGGGTGAAATTAAGGTCCGGATGAACTTACCTGTAAGTTGGCTATAAGTTTGGCTCGAGACTCATGATTTGAAAGGGAGGTAACTGCCAGAATCCTGACACTCTACTCTAAATGGTTGTGTAGAGTCCTTTCCTCTGTTCCTGTTGATATTCCTCTTCCCAAAGAATATAATATGCCTTTTCTTCCAACTTAGACATCTATCGAATAGAAGGTAGCAAAATGTTTGTCCAGACAGGAGGACCCAGCTGCAGACAAATCTGTTCAATCTCCTTGCCCTCCAGTGTGGATCACAGCTTAGCAACTTCTGAATTAACCACTCAATTGCCCAGTTGAGTTTCTCCTTAATTCCAGGGTTATCTTCTCTGGTAGAAAGGACTTGATACTACTCACTGGTCCTTAGTCTAGCAGAACCTTCCACTTTTTCCACTGCACCATGGTTAATCCAGGTTTTCCTCCTGATGAGCTGGAATGTTCCCTGCTCTAGGTAACCATGGATATCTTAATTTTCTTCTTCAATGTTGCCTTCACGGCATTATAAATGCATCCCACCGAAGTCCAAAGAGGAAGTTGAGGATGGAACGGAGCACAAGAGAACTCAGTTCCATCTTCCACCATTGCTAAAACTCTGCCACATCTTGGTCTCATTCTCTTCCCTACCACTGTCAGGTGTCTGTCTTCCTGACCTTATAGGTAAGCAATAGGCCTCCGTAATTATAAAGGGAATTGGAAGATGAAACATCCTATTAAAATACTAAATGTTGTCACCCACAGGTTAAATTGCCTTTTTTCACACATATCAAAGCGTTTTCATATTTGTTTTGCATGCAAATTTAGAAGCAGCCTTAATTAGTGATACCTCACTTTTGTAATTAATTCTCCTTATGCTGCTGTCACCCTGACTTTCAGTCTGTAATGTTTAAGCCCTTCTGCTTAGCTTAATGCTGCTTTTCGACACCTCCTTAACTTCTTTATAACCAACAATCATGAAATGAGAGAGCAATTCCCTTAAATCCTCCTGGCCCCACATGTAATCAGACCTGCTTAAATTTGCATACTAAGAAACAAGGGATGTGGTGGCTCAGTGGCTAAGACACTGAGCTTGTCGATCAGAAAGGTCGGCAGTTCGGCAGTTCAAATCCCTAGTGCTGTGTAACGGAGTGAGCTCCCGTTCCTTGTCCCAGCTTCTGCCAACCTAGCAGTTCAAAAGCATGTAAAAATGCAAGTAGAAAAATAGGTACCACTTTGGTGGGAAGAAGGGAACAGTGTTCTGTGCGCCTTATCGGTGTTTAGTCCTGTTGGCCACATGACCACGGAGACATCTTTGGACAGCGCTGGCTCTTCAGCTTTGTCACGGAGGTGAGCACCGCCCCCTAGAACCCGGAATGACTAGCATGGATGTGCGAGGGGAACCTTTCCCTTTACCTAAGAAACACTTCATTCATTGGTGAGGGCCAGCGGTACTCCAAAGTATGGTACAGAGATCCCTGGGGATCCCCGAGGTCCTTTCTGGGGTCCACAAAGTCAAATCAATTGAGGTTTTTAAATCTCTCCACTTGAATTTCTAATACGGAAAACATCAAAAGATATAAACCACATCAGCCAAAGTTCTTTGGGGTCCTTGATCATTTTTAAGAATGTGAAGGGATCCAAAGACCCAAATTCTTGGTATAAGGGTATTTTTGTTCAGTCACTGTTGGGTCCAACTCTTCTCAATCCCATGGTCCATAGCATGCTAGGCTTCCTGGAGTTTGCTCCAATTTACATTCATTGCGTCAATGACCCTTTCTAACCATCTCATTCTCTGATGTCCCCCTCTCCTGTTGCCTTCAGCCTTTCCAATATCCGGGTCTTCTCCAAGGAGTTCCTCTCTTCTCACTAGGTGGCCAAAGTTAGTTGAGCTTCAGCTTCAGCATCTGAAGAACAATCAAGGGTTGATTTTCTTCAGGATCGACTGATTGGATCTCCTTGCAGTCCAAGGGACCCTCAAGAATCTTCTCCCACACCACAGTTCGAAAGCATCAATGCTTCAGTGCTCAGCCTTCCTTATTGTTCAACACTCACAGCCATACATCACTCCTAGGAAGATCATAAGTTTTGACTATATCCTTCTTTGTAAGGAGCATGGAAATGAATAAATAAATTGCTCCACCTCCTCACCTCCATCCAAAATAACATCAGGGTCTTTTTCCAAGGAGGTCCCCTCTTCTCATTTGGTGGCCAAAGTAGGTGAGGTTCAGTTATAAAGACATAATAGCAGAAAATTGGAAGCTTGAGAAGATTTATTCTTCTCTCTCTCCGTCCTATACCAAAGAAAGTAGAGGCAGAACCATCTTGAGTTTCTTTCTCACTCTTTCTGGGCTGAATTCCTGTTTTCTCAGTGGTCACTTCTATTTTCTTCCCTTTTTGCCATCTTTGTCATCCCACACAATTGCACCCATGGGCTTCCCCTCACACAGCACACTCCGTAAGTAAGATCCTTATTACCGTAAGCCCTTTTGTGCCCAAGCAACGAGGCGATAGAAGCAATGATTGAAAACATAGCTACTCCGATAAGTAGTGGGTACGAAATACATGATTAATGACCTTGCATTTGAGCGGCTGCTTGATTTAGGCACTGTCAATTATAAAGATTCATAACAGGGAATGACCTAGTTGTAAACCATGATTTAAATTCAGCCAGTATTCACTCTCAGGCAATATTTAGCAAGAGGACATAAACTATCTTCAGACTTAATGTTTTCGTTTGTTTCCTGAGCTGGAAATTAGTTCAGCAACTGAAAGAAAAGAAAGGGAGGGTTTTTAAAAGAGATTTTGATCCCACCTTTGTTATTTTTATAAAGAACTTAAGGCAGCGAATGTACATGACACTCCTTCCTTCTCCTATTTCCCCTTGACCTTATGAAGTGAGTTGGGCTGAAGGACTGATGAAAGTCTTGAGCTCCTCTTCATTCCTTCCTTCCTTCCATTTCATTCCTTCCTTTTCTTTCCTTCCTTCCATTTCATTCCGGCTTCCTCCCTATCCTCCTCCTCCTCTTCATATAAATCCTGTTCATGTCATCACTCCCTCATCCTCAACCATCCTCCTCCCGTCTCTTCTGTTCTTCTCATTCATCCTCCTCCCATTCTGATCTGTTATGCTCATTCATTCCTCCCTTCATCCTCGGCTTCATTTGCTTCTTTCCTCCTTCCTCTGTTTCATCCTGTTCTCTTCTTTCCTTCAAACCCTGTTTATCTGTTCTCCTTCACTTCTTCATTCTTTCTTTCCATTCCTTCCTTCTTCATTTCCTTCGGCTACATCATTGCTCACTCTCTCCTCCTTTAATATCACTCCTCAAATCTTTCTATTCTCTTCTTCATTCCCTCCTCCTTCTGTCCTGTTCTAATATCTTCATTCATCCTTCCTCCTCCTTCATTTTGGCTAACCATCATTTCCTCGGTTTGTTTCATCCCTAATTTATATTTCATTTCATTCTCCCTCTATTCTCTCCTTCCTTCTTTCCTTCTTTCTTTCCTTCCCTCTCTCCCTTCCATTCTCTCCTTCCTCCCTTCCATTCTCTCCTTCCTTCTTCCCTTCCCTTCTTTTCTCCCTCCCTCCCTTCCACAAATAAATTTTGTTTAACTTTGAACTCCTAATGAATTCAAACTCTTCCCTCCATCTCTACCCTCCCCAAAATTACTGAGCAGATGTTACCATTCAAGAGCTCCACAATGGATTCCTTTCAAGGTTTTGGTTCTTATTTATTTATTTATTTATTTATTTTTCATGTATTTCTTTACTGAACAATATAAGAAAACCGTGCCCCAGATTTGTTGTCGCCTACTTTTCTACAGGTCTTCTTTTATTTTAATATTAATCACCCATCAAAGCACGAGGCCCCCATTACGTTTTCTTAGTCTTGATTAACTTGGTAATTTATATTGTTAAGAGGCATCTGAGCAGCTTGATTTTTGCAATCAGGAGAGGACATGAATATTCTTTCCTTCTTTACAATCTTGGAAAGCTGAGTTTCTGTGGGTAAAAGAAAAAAGAAAAAAATCACTCACCCTGGTACAGATGTGTGATCTTCCTTGGTTTCATTTGGGGTTTCGATCAGTTGAAATTTCAAGCTGGCCTTCCAAATCCTTTCCTAAAGGAACCACTTCACTTTCCACCAAGATAGATTATTTGTGTCACCTAACAGGGGTCTCCAACAACCAGCTTTGCTGGCTGAGGAACTCTGGGAGTTGAAGTCCACAAGTCTTAAAGTTGCCAAGGTTGGAGACCCTTGGCCTAGAACGTCCATTACATCCCTTACATCTGATATTTTAAAAGGGGGGAATTACAATTGAGCACAATGTTAAAGACTATCATATTCATATAGTTCTCCACGATGGGCTCAAGATACCTCTTCTGGGCAGGATAAGAACAGAGATAATCGGAACTTCTCTTTGGAGACCACCTGAAATCCTTCTGTCCTAATCCATCAACCAGAATCTCGCTCCGTGGTAGGAAGTAGTTTCAGCTGATCCCAAGAACTTGGTCCCGTGTGTCCAAAGTGCTGAATGGTAAATTTTTCTCACTCCGGAGAGCATA